>CM076572.1:1100492466-1100643107 GCA_034641835.2 Pinus albicaulis | reverse complement strand
GCCCACATATGGTGCATCTGCATGCAACAGCCACTCTGGAGGTGCCACTCCCTTCAAGGTACAGGTAAACTTTGACATTCCTATGTTTGAAGGAAAAATAGATGCAGACGCCATAGACAGATGGTTAAATTTTCTCGAAGGGTATTTCTTGGTCCATGACTTCTCTGACCGAGAAAAGATTATTTTTGTACTCCTCAAAGCCGCCCCCTATGTCAAATACTGGTGGGAAACCTACCATGAGCAAGAGGGTGAAGGGGAACCCTCTCTGTTCTCGGCCACACCCACTTGGAATTCATTCTGAGACAGCATCAAGGAAAAAATATTACCCTGTCGGGAGCTATGAGGACAAATACATCCAATGGACCACGTTGCGGCAACAAAAGGATCAAGATGTGCAAGAACTGACGAATCTGTTCCATACCCTGCGCACAAAGTTGGGTATTAAAGATTCGAGAGAGACATTTCGGTGCTCAAGTACGCGGTGTACGCACAAACACATTCGGGGAGAAGTAGGTTCCTGGAAACATTTACATGCGCTTCGACAGAAAAGCATGTCGCTATGCGCGAGATTGAGCGAAATTTAAGCGGAAAAGCGAGACTTTGGATGCGAAAATGAAAGACCCTTTTTGAACCCAAGAACAGGGGCAAGGCCAAAGAAATGCGACTCGGAACAACACCACAAATCCAAAGAAGGACACGGGGAAGTGGTGTGAATTTCATGTGACCCACTCACAGCACAAACGAGTGTCGGGCCAAACAGTCTTTAGTGGCTGAACTAAAGGCACCCAAATCAGATGCATTTTCTGATCCTGAGTTAGAACCAGACAAAGGCAATGAAAAAGGGAAGTAGATCATTGATGCGGATCCCAGTGCCATTTTTGCCACCACCAAGATCCAAAGGGAGGGTCCAGAGGATCTAGAGGAGGGGGAGCGCCTCTTCCAATCGTAGATGTGGGTGAAGGGTTCTCCGATGCAATTTATCGTCGATAGCAGAAGCCAAAAGAACCTCATCTCAGCAGAGGTCGTGAAGCGGCTCAGCCTACCAACTATAGCACACCCGCAACCATATACCATCGGGTGGCTCCACCCAGGGAGAGATCTCCGCATCCGCTAGCAGTGCTGCCTTCCATATAGTGTCAAGCCATTCACGGATGAGGTATTGTGTGATGTTTCTCCTCTTGATGTAGCTGATGTATTATTGGGCCAACCATACTTGTGGAGGCGACATGCTGTGTATGAGTCTAGGCCTCGTGCTGTTATTATTACTTTGGGAAATAACTTGTACAGGATACAGGAGGTAGTACCGCCTCCTGCCATCTCTTTGACTACTGCAAAACAACGTAGTAAGATTGTTTCCCAGACCAGGAAATTCATTTTCCTTACAACTCACTCATAGTTCAGAGGCCTGTAGCCACCACATCTCTTCTCAGAGATAGCTACCAGCGCCCTAGCTAGTTTTATTTCCATTTTGTCTGTAAGCATATTTTTGTTATTTGATATTAATGAAATGACGCATTATTTCTGCTGCATATCTATGTTTATGGTTATTTCTGTATTCTGTTGCGTTCCTGCATAAATCCGAATCATGCGGGGCTGGCCCCCTCCGGACCCCCATTGCAGGTACTCTTAAACTTTAAGTATGGGTGGAGCTCTAATAGGGTTAAGACCCATCGATCAGTGGAAAGGTAGCGCGCCAGACTGGAATGGGGGTGGTTGTGGGTTCAACCTCGACCCCCGCACCATATTTGTTCTACCATATAACAGAACATAGCCAAAGTTTAAAAAATTAGCTTATAACTCATATACGCCTCCGCTATAGTTAGGGTATCCCGCTTGTGCTAGAGCCCTCCGCTAGTTAGCCATAACCACTAGTTGTGTTATCTATCCACCAAATCTGTCGAAGCCTCCACCAATATTAGAGCCTATCTATCCCACCATATAAATAGAAACCTCTGCCAAATAAATCCATACAGTTAGTCTCTACCAGATGTATATAATTCCTCCAGCATGAAATATTCTACCATGCATATGCATAAACTAAGGTTTCGACCTTAGATCAAAATAGTACATACCATCCATAATGTATAACCGGACTTTGAAATATGAGAATTCGAAATTTAATCCAAGGTTGGATGGGTCAACACCAGAGGGGGACACGTGGCGGCCTTTGGCTGCACCACGTGTCCAGCTCTGGTTGGACTACTCCAACCCATAAATAATTCTCATTCAACCTTAGAATAGGAGGAAAAAAATTTCAATTCCAAAGTATCATTGGCGAATCTGACTGCGACACTTGTCACAATGTCATTGGCTGAAATTGGAGAATATTCCCTGGATATTCCTGAAATGATGATTGGAATGCTAAGTCATCATTATGTCATTGTTCTGCACATTTTTTCCCTGTTTGGGAAAACGGAAAACATGTCATAAATTCTTCATCCAAAGTCGGATTTGCACAAAACGAATTGCATCGGAATCCTGGAGAAGAGATCTACGCAGTCGTTCTAGTTTGGAGCATTTATGAACACTTTCATTTTTGAGCTAAATATTGAGCCTCTGATCACGCTAAGTAGAGATTATCTCAACAGAAGAAGTGACAGAACCCCTGAAACATGAATAAAATGTTATATGAACTGTGCAGAGGAGAAGGCAGAGGAAATTAGCTATCGAAATTTGAACCGGAATATTGTATGATGAAGGACAGATCCTTCCAACATCCATTTGGACTTACAGAACCATTTCAAGCACCAAAGAAAGTTGTAGAGCCAAGATAGCCAGGGCGATGGCGAAAGAATGAATTTGATGGACGAGACAGGGGGTGGGTGGTTACCCTAACCACCCTAGCCATCCTCTGATCCGTTGGATCTAGGTTTCCTCAGATCTATGGACCAGAATCTGCAGATAAAAAATGTGGGACAATTGTAGGCATGTTGCCTTGTCATCCAGCCAGATGTCTCTAGATCGAGGCAGACCAATAACCAAGGTTAATCACATTGAATATTACAATTGTGCAATAGGTATGTCGTGCAACATCCAATTAATTCGAACTAAAACATTAGCCTTTGCAATCAGAAACCAAATCATAAAGTACAAAGTTTAATGATATTGATAATATAAATTTTAGTATTGTTGTCCGAGCACGGATTGACATGCCCATACCATATGTGAAATATATATAGTTATGACAATGATATTACGTTGTAACAATGGAATGCTATATATATTGTTGTTGTGACATATTCGTGACAATTGAAGTATGCGGGTAGCATGGGTAATGATATATGGTTAGATTAACAATGTGAATGGTAAGTTAGTAAATGGTAATAATAGAATGTTTTACTTAGGTAAGAAATTTTTACGGTATGTTTTTTTTTTTTTTTTAATAATAGATGTGACAAATCTCCACTATATGTTTCCATTTTTCTTCCTTTCTAACTTCCACTTCCTTCACCTACAAGTATTCCAAGGGAATTCAACCTCTATAATCAATTCCTTTTTTAAATCCATCTCATAGGCAACCAACCATCACCAAAATTGTTTCATTTAAATTTAGATGGATTTCATGCTCAAATATGTATAATTAGTGCTTCAATTTACTATCCATTGTTTTATTAACTTTACCCTATGTGGAAAGAAAGGAAGCTTGCTATTGAAGTCGAAGAAGATTTTAGGCCATGGTTATAGTGAACATATTGCACCCCACCTCCCAAGCCATGGAGGTGTTCAAGAAACAAGGAGAGCACTAGTTGAGCTACTTGTGCAATATTTGCAGCAAGATCTTGGTGGTCACATGAGATTTTATGCTGCCACTTCCATGGATCCAAACAAACTCAGTGAAACTAAATTTAAGAAGAGAAATAGGCTCGAAGATTCAAATGAAAAATTGATGAAGGACAAAGATGATGAAGAGGGATTGGGTGGAAATGGGAGAAATCTAAGGTATTCTCTCCAAAGGAATCCAATATTTTGACTAATCTTTTACAAAATTTTGGTCTCTAAAAAGTAATTGAGATGTGATAATTAATGGTAGAGTTTTAGGAAACTAGAATTTCATTTTCCAAGGAGTTCGTCAACAACTTATTTGGGTAAAACTATATTTGGTAAGTTGTTTGAAGAAGAGGGAGGTCAGGGAAAATGTGTATGAATGTATGTTGTAAGAATGGGTTTTAAGGCCCTGTTGGAATATTATTGTAGGGGTTCATCGGCGGGGAATGCCTCATATAACGGTTGGTTTTTCAAGAACAATGGAGAACATGCATATTTTCCACCCCAAATATGGAAATAAAATGGTTAATTACCACTTGGATTGCACAATCTCGACATCTTCTATTGCTATTGTGAATAATGCACAATAATATATTGTTTAGTTATGGGTTCCCTACATATTTGAAGAAGGGTGAAGAGATCTAAGAATCGCCTAATTTTGTTGTTGCTTTTATTCTATAAAAGATGCAAGTAGGAAAATGTTGTTTTGGTTATTTACATATGTTAATTTAGTTTAGTTTTACTGTAGAACATATTCTATCAAATTTTCATATTTATTCTTGATTAAAGTGGTTAGCTAGATTGTAATGGTATTTTGAGTGGGTGGCTTGAATATTTTGAGATGTAATAAACATCCCAACTCAATTTCATTAATTCCAATTCATGTTTATAGATATTTACATGGATGTAAAAGCTTAGTCATGCAAAGTCACAATGTGATCTCTGCAATCCAAGGTTTGTTCATAGTAAAATATCTACTTGGTAATTTTGTAATTGAGACATGTTGGTTGCAAGTTTATTATGCTTCCTCTTACAGTGAAGGAAGCATGAAGAAACAATATACGAAGCAAAAATTTATCATTTTGGATCTATCTTTTCGATTTGAACTAATTTACGTTATTACACATGAAGAAGCATGGCACAATGTTATTTATCGGGAAAAAAATTATCATCCTTTTCTCGAGTTGAAATAATTTCAGCTATTGAGATGACCTAATTTAAATTAGTTAAATTAGTTGCCAGATGTTATGAATTTACTTATATATTTTAAAATACAATATAATAAAAAAAGGTCCACGGGTTGTAGAATAAATGGTGATGGGGTGTATTATTAAGGCACTTCGGGATGCGAAGGTCATCGGTTCGAAACTTTGTGGGAAAAAATTGAGCCATGTTGAGGGTTGGTGTGGCCCAGGCTGGATGCAATCTCCAGGTGATTTTGACAACTTAGATGTCCCTAGATTGTGGTTTCTCAAGCTAAAGGTTAAGTGTACAATCATCTCAAGACTCACACAACTTAGCAAACAAAAAAACTAATAGAAAAACATAAAAATAATAATTTTGGAATATTTTTTAACCATGAAAGCTTGATTTTTTTTTTCCCTCATTTTTTCTATGTAGGGTATTGTTAGTTTCTTGTATTATTTTGTATATTTGTCTCTTCATTTGAATTTTATTGGCTTGCTTTGGTACTCTTTTTTCCTCATTTGTATATGCATTGTATTGTTAGTTATATTTCTTTGCCTTACATTGTTTACTTTATTATTGGTTTTTACTTTTTTCATAAACATGACCTCTAACCTTTTTTAAATATTTTCATATCTCATCCTTTTGTTTTAATGTCTTATATCCTTGGTTTCTCTATGCTCTACTAACCTTAACAATATCTCTTCTCTATGCTTTTTGTAAGTTTCTTCTTTGTCTATCTTTCTCAATATCTTCTTTCTTAATGTTTTTTTATGCTTTACTAATGGCCTCTTTTTCTTTTTTCTTGTTATCTCAAATAAGAATGTTTTCAAAATTTCATCATGATTTAGGATTGACTTGCAACTTTATCGGAGCTTTTATGATCTCATGGAAAGTTAAGATGTTGTTATTTTGCTTTCCTTGGTTAGCACATGAAATTTCACCTACTTAGCATGACCTACTTAGCAATAAAATGAGGATTTGAAGGTTAATTACCTATTTTAGGCCTTTTCAACAATACAATGTGAAAGATAAGCTAGAGTAGTGGTGGAGTATTAAAAAAAGAACTCTAACTCTACTCGTTAAAATTTGGTTGAGGGATTCTATGTCCTCTAATCACAATAAAGGAAGCAAGCTAGGATTACTTCGAGCTGAGTAATCAACAAAATCTAAGAATGCATTTCACTCATTTGATAGACAAAAATGAGATATTATTTTTGTTTCAAATCAGCAAATGTCTAAATACACTAATTTTGTGGCAAATCCATTTCTCCTTACATGTACCAAGGAAAGGAAACGATAACCATAAGTTAAAAAGCTTCCTAGTGTCATTTGATAAGTTATCTAACCTTAATAAATAAATGAAACAACATAAACCTATTCTCACGATAATAACGAATGAAAATATATTGAACTTAAATTAAATGAAAGCAAACTCAACAAATATAGTGTTATCATTACATCGAAGGTGTTCTTTTATGGGATTGACTGGGAAACACTGTTCATCCCAGCCAATCCCTGTGCTCCACCTCTGCTCCAGATTCGCCCTTCTATCCTCTCAAAATTTGACACTTGGTGGTTGCTCCCTTAACTTACGCGTTCTTGTTTGTTGCGGTTTTGGTGGCGTGGGAGTTAGACGAGACCAGCACCCACGCCTTCGGTGTCCTTTTGCTCCATTTAAAGAGCAATTGCTAGTTTATAATTTCAATGAATAAATATATCCGAGTGAGTAAAAATAAGGTTTTATTTTTATTTTTATTTTTTTTCATTCATTTTACATATAGATTATGTGCCTTTTATTTGGAAAACACGGATTACCTTTTTTGGACATGTCTTCGCAAAAAGCCAACAAGTTCCTCTTCCAAAGAAGAAGTAATCATCAATCTACGCAAAATTTCATTCCATACATGCTTTACTCGTAAATATGAAATCATTTGTCTTGTTATTTTGTGTAGTTGGTAATTTCAACTTACCACTGACATGACAACCACTCCATGCTAATTTATTAGTTACTGTTTTGAGACTAGTCAGTTATTTTGTGTAGTTGATAATTTCAACTTACTAGTGGCATGACAACCACTCCATACTAATTTCTTAGTTATTGTTTTGAGATTAGTCATTGATGCTTGAAGTCATAATGCCTATGATTCTATGCTTATAGTTCAAAATGATGGTATAAATAGCAAGTGCGACAACCACCAAGGACTTACACCTGCCTTAATTTTTTATTTGTACTTTTGGTGAATTGAATGTTTCTAGATGGCTTGCTATTTTTAATGTGCATATCCAATTTATGACTCGATTTTTTTTTTTAAATTCTATTAATATATTTAATACAATTCTTATTTTTTCCCTTATTATTTATTATTATTATTATAAATTTGTAAAAGTTAGTGTACATGGTTTTTTATAAAACAATTAATAATTTTAATTAAAAAATAAATTATTAATTTAATTTAATTTTTTTATGAAATTAGTTAAAATATTATTTAAGTATTGAGAGATTTCTGCAATACATTATATTAGAAATTACTTAGTTACAATTATCTTTCATAAAAATGGTCATATCTCTCATGGAAATGGTCATAAATGAATTTACTTACACACTTGAATCCCAAAATATAATATCTAATAAAATATTATTGTTATTTAAACTTTCTCTAAATATTAAATCTAAGACTTTTGTGATCCATAATGTAGATGAGTGTCTTTCGGATTAATCACATAATAAGGATCTGATCCATTTTCCTTATTATGTGATTAATCCAAAAGACACTCATTTCCCTAAATACTTATTACTATATTAAAAAATCATAAATAAAAATAAGAATTTCAGTGTTAATTTCACTTATTTATAAATATAAAAATTACAATGATCTTTTTGAAAAAACCAACTTCATATAATTTTATTAATTATTTTATTCTAAAAAACTTTAATTATCACATTTCTAATAATAAATTATAAATGTTTACATTCCTATTCACTTATTTATAAATATAGAAATTACAATGATCTTCTTAAAAAAAACCAACTTCATATAATTTTATTAATTATTTTATTCTAAAAAGTTTTAATTATCACATTTCTAATAATAAATTATAAATGTTTACATTCCTATTTAGTTAAAGCATATCGGAAAATTTTGGAAACATACTGCATTTTACTTTTGTCACTACTATTTGAGATGTTATAAAAATATACAAGAAATTTGGTCATAAAATGTTGAAGGATGAGAATTTTAGTTAAAGTTATATTATATAATATTAGTTAGTATTAGTATAATTATATTTAAAAATATTAATATAGTTGATATAGTCAAAATTTTCATAAATATAACCAAAAAAAACTATTGTAATATGAAGAATGTATTACTAATGTACACATTTACCTGATTAACTATGTATAAAAAGATTATGGATCAAATTTAACTTACTAAAAAAAATTTACACCTCTTACTATAAAATGGACCATTTTGCTAAATAAAATTTGTTTTTATATAAATGAATAGTATAAATAATAATGAGAAACTTATCATGGAGAAACTTATTAGAATTGGAATAATCTCAAATCACCTGACACAAATCTAATTTTTTTTTAATTTATTAAAATTAATGGACCATTTTGCTAAATAAAATACAACCACATTAAAAAAATTAATGTGGTTGATATAGCTTAAGGCTTCATAAATATAACCAACTCTATTGCAACACCAAGAATGCCTTATGATTCCTTGCCTAGAACATTGGCTCTTCACAAGTTGATGCAGGTTGGGTCACGATGCAAAGGAAAAACCCTAAGTATGGCAGTTGGTTTAGGGTCTGGTGGCTCTGAAGGACTTGCAGGGCCCATCAGGTCGCCCCTGCTTCGTGTGACAGTGAGCTCAGAGTGTCAAGCCCGTATAGACACACGGATATCGCTTAGCAGGCCATGCTGCAGATGGGATTGAACGGTTTGGGACAAAGCAAAGTGGGGTTAGGATGGCCGTCAACCCAAAATCAAACCCTAATTTTGTTGTTTGTCGGTGGCATGAACACGGAGGGGTGTCGTTGTTAGGGTTTCGGTGGTATCGAGATGGTGGTTTTAGTGCTAATACGCTGGGAAACCATGGGATTTGAACGGGACTCCATCGACTGCGAACCCAATCCGGAAGATTTGCTCGCTGCATGGGGTTAGGAGGTATTGGCGAAGAATCTGGAACAGTTTTTTCTGACTTTGGGTGAATCGGGGAAGAACGACAAGGCTCTTGTGGGGGCATGGTCACTATCGAACGATGCGGCTCTGTTCGAAGAAAGTCTGCAAAGTACTTTCAATTGTGTGTGAAAGGAAGAGCTTGGTCACGACTTGATCCAGTTTGTGACAAACTCGGCCTAGATCGGGGATCTCCAACTCCAGATCCATACACACTCGCAAGCAGCTTCAAATCCAGGTAACTCGAATATCCCTTTTCGTAACGGAGTGCTAGAAGATGTAGTGGCAAGCTGTGGTTTATTTGTTTCTTCAGGTTTCAAAGATTTTTTGGGAGGAAGCCACAAAGAGGTTGTTTGGGGCAGGGGACCCCCTCGTGAGGACATCCCAGAGTTTCGACAGCACGCTTAGTGGCAGGGCACCGCCTCCTTAGAAAAATTTCTCCTATCGCAAGGAAGTGAAGCGACAAGCTCGGGGATGGTGGTGGCCAAGGGTTCTAGTAGAATCCCTATGGGGGCGTTGTGGTCAGGTCCGAGACAGCAGGTGGGCTCCCAAAATCTCCCTCAAGGGATCATAAGAGGGGCCAAAATCACTGGGCTAGCAGCTAGACAGAAGGAGGGTGTCAGGTCTCTTGGGCCTTTTGAGGGTTCTAGGGAACCATGTGGTGCGACTGGAAAGGATTCAAGAAATACAGAGGAAGGGCGACCAGGGTCGCCTAATCTTGAGATCCCAGATGCGACTGAAGGGCCGTTGGAAGGTGTGGAAGGTGGAAGAGGTAGGGTTGCAAGAACGAAAAGGAAAAAAACAAAGCTGATTAGAAGGTTGGAAGAGTTCCCCTGTTGCATTTTTGGGGTGGACATTCACAGAGAAGAGATAATGGACGCTACAGAAACTATCTTGGTGCCCAGCAGAGTAAGGGGTAGGAAATACTCTGCAAATTATATCTTGGATTAGACGACATCGGAATGGTATGGGGCTCTGGGTCAACCTACAACGATTCAAATCCTAACAAAGGGCTGGTTTATGATAAAATTTGAAAGGGGTGAACATTTAGCATGGGTGCTGGAAAATAATTGGCATTTTCGGGAAGCGACCAGTGCTTTTCAGGAAATGGACTCCCTTGTTCGATGCGCATAGAGAGAAAGTTGAAGATTCATTAGTTTGGGTCAAATTACCAGGCCTTCCAATCCCTTTCTGGACGGAGTCTGCGTTCCCCTCGATTGGGAACACCCTAGGTCAATTTCTGGAAGCTGACATGTCCTCCAGCAGACAAGGGACTGCAGTGCAGCAAGGATTCTGGTTAATTTGAACCCCAAAGCCTGTTTAGTAGAGGAAATGCTGCTAAAGTACAAATATTATGAATACTCCTAGATCTTGGACTATGAACATTTACTGTTTCGCTACCACCAATGCCATAAGTATGCACATTTGGCAAAGGACTTCCCGCTGGGGCACCATAGACATCGGCAAAAAAAGAGGAGAAACAAAGGTCCAATGGTTTCTTCAGGGATGGAAGCTCCTAGGCTATCAGATGGTGAACTGATGGAAGGCATGGAGGGTCTGGGCGCGACTGAAAATTCAATTCCTGTGGAGCTACCATAATACTTACAAACGGACGCAAAGGTTCCTCCCCCTGTCCAGGCCCCGCCAGTTGAGGAAATTCCTACAACAGTATCAGAATCAGTTGATGTCCCCCAGGAGGGTATGCCTCTTTTCTCTGCCCCTCTATTTTTTCTTCTTTATGCACTGCTGATTTTCCTATTCCACTGCCTAGTCCTTCCAGGCCTCAACAAATGGAATGTTTGCACATGCATGATGTCATAGAGTCCCTAGATAACATTATCACTTCTATCCCTCCCTCTTTTGTTGACCCTCCAGCTGATGCTGCCCTAGATCAAACCTCTCCCCCTATCCCCTATCCAAAACCCCCTTATAATCTTCGTTCCCTAATGAAAAACTTGTGGTCGAGTGTATCCATAGGGGGTTTAGAGTCTAATCCCATTTCGATAAGCCCTAGAAAACTGAGAGGGAGGAAGTCTAATCTATCCAAGGTGCAGGTAAAGACCAAGCTAGACATTACTGATGGGAAGCAGCTTTCCCTTTCTGGGGTGCTTAGATCAGCAAAGTCCCCGTCTCAGGTCCCCCGATGATCATTCTCTCTTTTAATTGTAGGGGTTTTGCTAATCAACCCAAAAAACTAGCTCTGAAGGAATTGATGAAAGCCTATTCACCAGATGTCCTTATGCTTCAGGAAACACTGGGTTCTGGAACCAAGGTGCTAGCTTCTCTTTCAAGCATTCAGGCCTTGGACGCCCATGGAAGATCGAGAGGATTGGCTTTGAGGATAAAGACTAAGCGCTTGAAGGAAATTTCCTCATGGGGGTTTGACAATGCCCTGGAAGTGGAAGTATATTCGAATGAACTATGCCATACAATCCTCCTGCTGAATGTTTATGGCTCATGCCAAGAGAGGGTGCAGTACTGGAACTCTCTTTTTGTGAAGACTTGCCTCCATCATTCACATCTTGTAATGGGAGGAGATCTCAATTTCTCTCTTGGCCTGTCAGAATCATGGGGTTCATCAGCCCATCCTGACCCTCTCACAGATTTCTTCACAAACCTTCTGGCATCCACTCACCTCGTGGATGCAAGTCTGTTAAAGCCTCGACTAACGTGGAGGAACAGGCGAGCAAGGGAAGACAGGGTAGTAAAGAAATTGGATCGATTTCTTCTCCATGAGGAGCTGGTGGCGAGGTGTTAGACCTTTCGGCATTGGGTCAGCGAAGAAGGGCTCTCTGATCATCTGCCCATACTTCTTGAAATTAAAGGTCCCAATAAGAAGCCTGGGGCGCATTTCAAGTTCAATTACTCGTGGCTTAAAGAGGATTCATTTTCCTCTCTGTTCCATGCTACTTGGAGGAAGGATGGGCCAAGGGAACCTGGATCTCATTGCAGGGCTTTTATGGAGAATCTCAAAGAAATGAAGAGGGAAAATCTGGAATGGGCAAAGACAAAGACTCTCAGAGAGGAAGAAGACCTTCATAGGATCAATGAGGAACTTGATTTTCTCGAAAGCCTTGAGGGGGTTGGTTATGTCTCTATGGAAGCTAGGGACCACTTAAAGCGCTTGGAAGAATCTAGGCAGAAGATCCTTCTGGTCCATGAGGAGAGCTGGCACCTTAAGAGTAGGGTTGTTTGGCTCCAAGATGGTGATGAAAAAACAAAAATTTTCTAGAATTATGCAAAAGGGAGAAAAAACATCAATACAATCTGGAGTGTGAGGACGGAAGAAGGAGAGGAGGCTCGATCCTTTGAGGCACTTTCTGACCTTGGTGTAAAGGATTTAAAATCTTTATTTAGGGCCCTTGGGTAAGTGTCTATAACTGAGGTCATTAGGGTGGAACAATTTTTTCCCAGATACATTGATGCAGAAGGAAATGATAGTATCATGAAACCTATCACGAAGGATGAACTGGAAGACATTCTCAAGGCAATGTAGAAGGACAAGAGCCCAAGCCCGGACGGGTGGACGGTGGAATTCTTTCAACATTTTTTCGAGTTTTTGGGGGATGATTTACTGATGGTAGTGGAGGAGTCAAGAATATTGGGACTAATCTATCCTCCTTTCAACTCCACCTTTTTGGCTCTTATTCCCAAAAAGGATCACCCAGAGTCATTTGATGAATTTAGGCCTATCTCCCTATGTACCTCCATATATAAAATCATTTCCAAAGTAATTGCAAATCATCTCAAGCCTATCCTCTCCAGTAACATCTCATTGGAGAAGTTTGGGTTTCTAGATGGAAGACAGATACACGAGGTAGTGAGGGTCACTCAAGAAACTCTTCACAATCTAAAATTGAGGAAGAATAAAGGTGCTATCATTAAAATTGATCTCTCTAAAGCTTATGACAGGATTAGTTGGATGTATATCCAGCTCCTCCTCACTCACTTGGGTTTTCGAATTGATTTCATCAACTGGGTCATGGGATGTATCACCTCCTCCAGTATTGTAGTTTTGATCAATGGAACAACATCAAATTTTTTCAATGTCCAAAGAGGTCTCCGGCAGGGATGTCCCCTATCCCCCTTGCTCTTTCTGCTAGCTGCGGAAGGTCTCAGCTTGATGATTCATGAGGCAAAGCGTAGGGGAACTCTTAAAGGGATTGAAGTTGCAATAAATCAAATTGTTACCCACCTTCTCTTTGTTGATGACATTATTCTTTTTAGCAATGGTAGCCTAGAAGAAATCAGACACATCCAAGACATCCTAGACCTTTTCCTTAAGGCTACTGGGCTAAGCATAAATCATCAGAAATATATTATCACAACAGTCGGGTTATCAGATACAGAATCAGTCAGAGTATCAAAGATAATGCAATTTGAATCAAAAACCCTGCATGAACCCTTTAAGTATTTGGGCTTCTTCCTAAAACCAGACTCTTATCGAGTTCAAGATTAGCGCTGGCTAATTGCTAAGATAAAGACTCGAATGAAACATTGGAGCTACAAATGGCTATCTAAAGCTGGGAGGTTGGTACTAATCAAATCGGTTGCCTTAGACATAGCTATTTATTGGACTGCCCTCTCATGGCTCCCGAGAAGCACTCTGTCTACTATCAACAAAATCTGCAACCATTTCCTCTGGGCAGGCTCAAAGGAGGAAAAGGTGATGCCTTAGGTGGCTTTGGACAAGATTACCCGTCCAAAATCATGGGGAAGATGAGGCATCAAGGAGCTCCTTCTTTTACAACCTCTCTAGCTGCTAAGTTAGGCTAGCGTCTTATAACCAAGGAAAATTTATGGATGTCAATCATTAGGCGCAAATATATTGATCCTATGCCACTTTTGGAATGGATGCGCAAGCCAAATAAGAATGCAAATAATGCATCTATCGTTTGGAAAGCTTTGGTGATGTCGAATAAAATCATTGAACAGGGACTAGCGTGGCACATAGGGGATGGATCTCAGGGTTGGATTGGTCGTGACCCCTGGGTGGGATGCTCGGAGAGATTCGCTCTTACTCCTTAACTCATTGACTATCTGAATCGTCGTGGGATCAAAACCTTAAATCATGTAGAAAATCAGGGCCAATCTACGATCTGGAGGCAAGAGTGGCTTTCTGGGGAAGCACTTCAGCTGGAGGGTAGGTGGCAGGAGGAGTGGCAGGGGTTTTTTAACGACATCCAACATTATAAGGTCAGACTCCATGATAGACAGGATGAATTGAAGACGGTCCATGTTCCATCGGGTTGTTTTTCCCCAAAGTTTGGTTATAAGTGGCTGATGGCTCAGAAAGGTTGGGGAGAACCTGAATGGTGGTACAAGCCCCTGTGGCTTCTGAAGGGACCGACAAAAAGCAACATTTTCTTTTTGTGCATCCTTCAGAAAAAGGTCCCCACCTGGGACTTTCTTCAGCGCAGGGGGAAGATAGGGCCAAGCTGGTGCACCCTATGTAAATCCAGCTTGGAGTCATTGCATCACCTCTTCCTATCTTGCCCTTTCAACAAGCAACTTTGGTTAGTGACTCTGAGGCTCCTTAATATGTCAAAGTGGTGGGAGGGTGTTGATGTGGGAACAGCTTGGGAGCATTGGTGGCAAGCCTCTCTAGATGATAAAGATAGAAATCTCCCTCTCCTTGTCCCCTGGGGGACTTGGATTGCAAGAAATATAAGTATCTTTCAAGACACCCTTTTTCCTATATCTCGCCTTGCAGCTGAGAGCGCGTCCATCTTTGAACTCATGCCCCTCTCAGCTTCCCCACCACAAACCAGAGTTATTGTTCAGGAGAACATTAGAGGGGACATTCCATGGGCCTATTTTGATGGGGCCTCTAACCCACAGAATAAGTGTGGAGCGGGTCTAGTCATTCATGATCCCTCCGGGAAAATCCTGAAAGCGTCTATAGAGCTAGGGCAAGGAACAAATAATTTTGCTGAATTCAAATCTCTTCATCATTTGCTCCGTTGGCTCTCCTTTCTAGGGATAAGAGATGTCCAAATTTTTGGGGACTCTATGAACATCGTCAAATGGTTTAATGGAACACAAAAATGTCAAAATTTCTTTTTATCTAGTTTACTTGAGGAAGTTTTCACTGTAAAAGGTTTCTTTAACCAAGTAATGGCTTGTCATATCTACAGGGAACAAAATCATGCAGCAGACATCTTATCTAAGGAAGGTGCTAGACAAGATTTGGGGCAATGGGTTGCTGTAGAGGTCGAGGGTGGGTAGATCTGAGGGATTGATCCACCTCCTTTTGGCCGCTAAGGAACTACTGCCTTCCTACTCACATGCTATTTTGTTTTAATTTCCAGTTTTTCAGTGCTTTCTTACTGTTCTGATACTTCAGACTTCTAAAAATTTGGTCTCTTTTTCGGATTGTTTTCCTCACTAAGGAGATCCGGGAGACTGTTGCTACATAAAATATATATATTGTTAAAAAAATAGGTAACTTGGGAACGGTTTCTACCACCCAGTTATAGTCATGATTCAAGACATGACGATGATATCTATAGACATGGTCTATTTTCACCTCTGTTTCAGTTTTCCACATCATAGTGGAAAACTGGGGGTTGAAAGGAGACGATGCAAAAATGAATTGTTTTGTTGTTTTGTTTTTTCTGGACAAAGCTAGGAGGATTGACAGAATATCTCCCTTCCGAGTAATAACTACATTGTTTTCCTTCATTAAAAAAAAAGAAGGGAAAATGTAGTTTTTTTTAATGCTTTTGCATATACTATGTAACCTGCTATAAAATCAATAGATGGGTTCGATTTTTCCTTTGGAAAACAAAAACACCAAGAATGTCTTACTAATGCACACATTTACCTTATTAACCATGTATAAAAAGTTTAGGAGTCAACTTTAACTTAAGAAAAAAAAGGAATTACACATCCTATTGTAAAATTAATCATTTTGCTAAATAAAAATTTATGAATAATAATGAGGAAGTTATCATGGAGGAACTTATTAGAATTGGAATAATCTCGAGTCTCTAGAAAATTGGTGGGTGGAGAGCCATGACATGAATCTAATTTTTTAAATTTATTAAAAGTAATGGACCATTTTGCTAAATAAATTTTGCTTATATATAAATGAATGTTATAAGTAATAAAGAGGAAGTTATTATGGAGGAACTTATTAGAATTGGAATAATCTCAAATCCCTAGAAAATTGGTGAGTGAGAGTCAACTGACATGAATCTATTTTTTTAAATTATTAAAAATAATAGACTATTTTGCTAAATAAAATTTGCTTATATAAAAATGAATATTATAAATAATAATGAGAAAATTATCATGAAAAGACTTATTAAGATTAGAATAATAAATATCATATTAAAAAATAAAAAAACTTCTAATTAAATTAACAATAATGATAAAAAATCATTTAAAAATTTAATAATGATATTAAATTAATAAAATAGAATATTTATTGTAATTATAATATGTTAAACGGAGATGAAAAAATAAAAATCATTTTTCGTAATAACCAATTAAATCTTAATAATAACATTTACAACATTAATATCTTATTAAAAGGTTTTAGTTTTGTTTTTATATACTAACATATTTATAACGCGACTTTCATGAAATTTATAACATATTACTTGTAAAAGTTAAACATGTATGAAAAAAAAATCATTAACATATATGAAAATATTTTAATTTTAATTTTTTATTAAAGATTTTAATTTTTTTATATATTAATATATATAGTTTTGTTGTTTTGTTTTTATATGCTAAACATATTTATAATGACTTTCATGAAATTTATAACATATTACCTTTAAAAGTTAAACATGTATAAAAAAAATAAAAAATCATTAATATAAATAATCAAATTCAAAATTTTAATTTTCTATTAAAATATTTTAGTTTTGATTTTATATATTAATATATTTATAATGATTAAATTCACATTTTCAGTATCATGTTGTTTTATAGATAAACATGGTTATATATAACTTAGTTATCTAAATTTTCAAATAAAAATGGTTTTATAAATTTTTTTAATAATAAAATATTTTTATGATTAAAATATTTAATATAATTTTAAAATATCTTATTAAACTTGGAAAAAAAATATATTATTTACAATGTATTATACAAATATGTATGGAATATTTCAAAACATTTTCATACAATTTAATAAGATAAAATAAGAGATGGATTTTAGGAATAATGAATAAAATACTTAAATGGCTTGAGATTATAATTATTGTTAAACTTAGGTTTTTACTAAATCATTTGAGTCAAATTTTTTTTTTGAAAAATGGGGAACAATAAAAATAGAACTGATGACGTGGTTTGTCACATCAATATGGATGTGTAAATGAAGAATAGCTCTTTAATCAACATATTTTCTAAAAGAAAGAGTTGAGGATAATTTACTGATTAGGTGCAGTCAATATGAATTTCCTTTTGTAAACAGATTTTACCTATATATATATATATATATATATATATATATATATAATTAATTTACTAATTAGGTGCAGTTAAGATGAATCTCCTTTTTGTAAAGAGATTTTACCGCATATATATATATATATATATGTTTTCACTTAAATTTAATATATTATACAAATATGCATTGAATATCTCAAAGCACTTTTTTCCATTTTCTCCTTGTACAATTTAATGAGACCAAATAGAAAAAGTTGATTTTATGAATAATGAATAAAATACCTAAATGGCTTGAAATTACTATTATTATTAAATCTAAGCTTTTGTCAAATCCTCAATAACTCTAGTCATTTTTTTTTAAAGAGAAACAACAAAAACATAATTGCCATGATTTGCTGCAATCAATATAGATAAGTAAAAGAAAAATAACACTTTAATCAACAAATATTCTAAAAGGAAGAATTGATGACAATTAACTGATTAAGTGCACTCAATATGAATCTCAAGGTCCTCGTTGCCAATAAAAAGTTCAACAGCTTCCCAACTATATATAAAAAAAAATCAACATTTAAAAGCCTGTGTTTTGTTTTCAGTCAGTATACTTAATTAAGTTATTTATGTAAACACAAATTTCTTCAATTTACATTTTCAAATTGTTGCTAACTTTTTAAGTAAAATTCCCATTATTGTAATAATTTCTAAAATATTTTATAATGTATTTCATATTCAAATAAAAATTATTTAATCGAAATTTAAATTTCAGAATTACTTTACAATCTAATTACAACATATCTATGAGCTAGAACTTAAAATTTGCACCTAAAGAAACCAAAAAAACCAAATTTCATCCATTTCTAACCTATATGGAAAAGTGAGATTGAAATAAAGATGAATAAAAAAAATTATATCACTCTATAAAAATATATATTGAAATATGAATATTTAAGTTCATTTAAGATCTACAAATATACTTTTTACTTAATGGAAAAGAAACATAATTTGAATTACTGACTTACCTTCATAAAAGATCTGATTTTTTTTAAGCTTTAGAAATATATTTATATTAGAAAATAATTGAGATTACATTCATGATATTCGCTTCCCAAAATGTTGTTTGTGGATCCCAAAAATAACTATCTTTAAAAAACCTATGATCCCCAAATTGCTCAAAAAAGTTGGTAGACAAAACTGACCAACATTCAAACTACATAACCCATTTGTAATAGGATATATAATTGTGTACTGGGTATTCAAATAAAACTGTACATATAAAACTTACTAAGACATAGGAGAGTTCATACAACAGGAAAAGTTGACATATTATATTCAAAAAACAGGAAAAGTTGTCATATTATATTCAAAAAAGGAAAAAGCCATTGCCAGAGAAGACTAATAGCGTACTATGATAACAGAAAAATAACAGAAAATATATCATCGAAATTGCTTATGACGAAACTTCAACCGGTGCTGTTATCCTTGTGACGGAACTTCAACTGGTGTGAGGCTGCCAATCTGAACCAGAGTCTGAATCAGACACCACGTAACATTCCACCTCATTAACCTAGCATATGAACATGCTTGCTAGTGTTCCTAAACACGTGCAATTTTTACTATCGAAATTATTCTTAAACCTATAATACTTAAGTAAATACAACATATTCTTAAATCTATAATACCAAGTAAATACAACATAAGCCTACACTCCGAGAGCCTGTCTTAGTTTACCTGTTTTACCTAAGAAAGGAAGACAGAAAGCCCTCATCCTCTATGAACAACTGAAGATTTTTGCTCTGAAGCATGAAATCCACTGCTGCTGAGTTAAAGTCAAAAGCACATCCCAATTTAATCAACTCACATAGTCCTCCAACCAAATCTGGAAATTCTGCTAACAGACCTTGTGAGATTACTTCAGCAAAATTAGTGACAAACATCATCCTTGCCTTTTGGTTGTTCCTATCAGGAATCTGTATCAAAAGCCTGTTGGAGTTTTTCTCCCATCTTACCATAGCTGTTGTGTTTACTTTAATATTCTGTCCTGCTAATAGAGAATATTCTACACTGAGTGGTTCTACCACTCCATAGACAGGACACTCCATGAGAGGTTTGACAAGTTGATGTCTCTTTTGAGAGTGCAATTTGAAAGAAGGCTTTGCTAGATATGCAACACATACTCTGTATAACCCCATCCCCAATATCCCCTCCCCAAACTTAAGCTTCTGCCAAGAGATCCTCTGTTGCATAGAAATCTCAGTTTTGGTTACAGCTTGAGATATATTACGAACGCCCAGATGGTTATAAATGGAGAACAAAGAGTCCAAAGGTATTCGAGGATCAGAGGGGTTCGGGTGCCAAGTAAAATTTACCATTGGTGAACGTCCCTTGAACAATTCTTTCAGCTGCAAGTCGTCTGGGATATATGCTTGGCTTGCACTACTGACACGGATATCTCCATTATTTGTGCAGACAGGGACTTTACCGCCGCTTCCAAGATATTGTTTTATGAAAGAGGAGGAACTCGGCCACTTATTCACAATAAGTTTCCATACCAGACAACATTGTGATTCAGTTATTCCATGCTTACCATTTTCTCCCCAATCCCGCCACAGCAAGCAGAAGTCTTCAATTTTTGGATAGTTGGGTACGCAAAGAGAATTTGAAAAGAATCCGAGCAATTGTTCATCGTACCAGTTTTCCAGGATCTTCAACCTCGATTTGAAAAGCCCATTTACGTCATGAATCACACAGGATCCTGTCGGCATCCATTTTTGCTCATCTGGAATCCAAATTTGTAAAGACCCACTTTCAGAAGGCTCCCACTTTGAAACCTGAAGATACCTATATAGCCTTTTTATGGTTTCGAAATCTGTATGCTTTTGAATATGATGATCAACAATAACATCGCATCCTCCTCCAACCTCAGTGACCACTCCTATCTTTCTAAGAGCATCTTTGAAATCATGAATAGCTTTCCCATAGAATGCCTCGTCAATACAAGGAACATCTTCCTCTTCCAAATGCTGATCAGCAAACCTCCCTTGCCAATTAAACAAAAAGGACTTGGCAGGAGATTCGAAACCCTTACCTGTTTTCAGCCATTTGCATTCTGATACACTCTGTTTAAAAGAGGGAGGTAGCTCCTGGTTTCTTACCCAATCCAGCAGAACAAAGGCACTCTCCTTATCCAAATGATTAAAGGGGAATTGGGCATTTGGAGGGATTAGCTGTGGAATATCTAATGCACCAAGCTGTTGTTTGACGAATGAAACCAAATCTTTACCTGGTTTTGTCAAACCCCGTGCACAACGAGGTAATATAAGATAAGATTCAGAGAGTGCAACAAAGTTTTGCCCAGTCCCTAGATGACTTCCCATTAATTTGGCCCACTTACTTATTGATGCAGGAAGGAGGATCTTTACAGAACCATGTTGTCTGACAGTACCCCGCCCATCCACGATAGGAATAGTCGAGCAAAGATCGGACAAATCTCCCTCTCCGATGTACCTATTTACAGATGAAAAATGGAAAAAATGTGCAGCATTGATAACAAGCTTACTAGTTGTTGAAGACTTTACAACCTCCTGGAGCTGCTTGGCGAAACTTGCGACTGAAAGCTCTGTAATTTTAGGATACTCTTCCAGCCACTTAAGCAGTTTCTCACCTTTGTTACCACGCAACTCTACTATGGCCTTCTGAATAGGTTCAGGCATAAAGTAGTGTCGGGCAGCACTTTGCAGCTCTCCAGACCATTGTGCAAGCCACGCTATGTTTGACTGCTGTGAAGAAAAATATATTCGTGTGCCCGGTTCGTTATTTGATACCCTTGCCAAAGCTGTGTTGTTGGCAGAATTTACATACTTCAGAAAAGGAGTATTTTGTAGGTGACTTGAAAATAGAGACTTCCAATTTTCGGCAATGAAACAAAGAAGTTCCACATATAAGTTTTCAGACAGACCATTCACCCAACCAGATGACTTAATGCAACCAGCATACCAATAATCTGGAACATTTTCCACTTTCAAGAACTTCAAGATGTTAGAAAACTCAGGCTTATCAAGGCAGGAATGGACTATTTTGTCTTCTCCAGCCACGAAAGCGTCCAGGCTGCTCTGCCGACCTTGTTTTCTTGCTCTCTCCAGAATGCTTCTAAATGCTGGAACTACTGTCCGAGTTTCTGTTGGCCTGCCGAAATCTTTGTCAACAAAACTGGAATCGCATAAAATTATTTCGTTCATCCTTAACTGGGCCTGAATACCAGTTCTAACATGTTCCAGCTGCGGGTAATGAGGGGGTTCAACGGGGATGTATTTATAAAATTGAGTTTTTGATGAAGGGGGCAAATCAGAGTGGACGAGAAAATGAAATGCTGAACGAAAAGCTATCGGAATACGGTCTAGTATTCCCTGGTTCCATTTGTTGTCAAAAATAATACTCTCTCTGGAAGAAACCAGTAAGAAATCTGCTTGTATTACAAACGGAAAACAGGTGACCATTTCTGTTGGAAGAAAAGCATAAATGCTAGGAGCAGTGATGTTTTCTCTTGCAAGGCGTTTATCAAAGGGGAAAGCCAGTGTAATCGCCAATTTTTCCATGTCTTTCCTCTGCTCAACCTTGTACTCTTTTTTCACAGGAAAACGTTGCCTCCACATGTAATAGCTGGATTTCCCCATGGAACATTTATTCTCTTCACCTGACAATTGCAGAATGAAAAATTCACTGTCTTCACTATTAGAACTCTGAACGTCCGTCTCCCGTGAAACTGAGATTGAATTAATTTTGTTCAGGCGAGGATCCACATGAAATTCACGAACTGAAAGCTTCTTTATCTTAGACATGAACAAAATAACTTCAGGATGAATATTGGAGAGTTCTTGCTTGACAGCTTCAACCTTCTCAGGACGCAAAGGTAGAACTATAACCGTATTGGGAAGCCGGCACCCATAAATTTCTTCAATCTCAGCCAGGCTGGGTTTTTTTTCTATCCATTCCGGGACGATATATCCAATGTTGGCATCACGAGGAGGGACATCGTTGAATCTTATCTTGTAACCATTGCTGAAAATACAGGGTTGGCTTGTGACTAAAAATACGCTCTTAAATCCAATACCTTCAACAACAACAAAAAGATATATTTAGATCGCTAAAAGAATAACATGATTCAATAAGCTATATGAATCGAATAGAAGAAGTTGGGTTTAGTTTAAAGGGCTATTTTAATTAGTGAGAATAGTGATATGAAGTATTATGTAAAGTATCAAATTTAAATTTAAGGTTTTAATTTTGAGATAAAAAGATAGATTTAAAAAAAAAAAGATAAAAAGCAGTAGATAAGAAGCAATTAGTTTTTGATGGATCAGAAAACTTCTTAAATCATATCTTAAGTATACACATTTTTTTCTCCTACTTTACTCCACCTTTCGTCTTTCTCCAAAAAGATAGGTATCTTTTTTAGAGCTGGGTGCCTTGAAATACAGTTAACAAAAGTGTATTTGGTGAAGTATGTAGTTTGTGTAAGTCCAATGGTTAAAAATATGGGTTTCCTCTTAAGAAGTCACAGGTTAAAATCCAAAGAGAACTAGAGTATGTACATTTTTATAAACTCTAACCAGGGGCAGAACACTAACCCATATATTTTTCTCCAATGTTACCACCTGCCCTTTCCTTATTTAGAGATGGGTGTGGTGAAATACAGTAAAATCCAGAGGGAACTAGAATATGTACATTTTTATAAACTCTAACTAGGGGCACAACACTAACCCATATCTTTTTCTCCAATGTTACCACCTGCCCTTACTTTCTTTAGAGATGGGTGTGGTGAAATACAGTGACTAGAAGTGTATCAGATGAAGTATATAGTTTGTGTAACCGTAATGGTTAAGAATATGTATTTCCTCCTAAGAAGTTACAGGTTAAAATCCACATGAGACTAGAATATGGACAGTGCTTTTACAGAGTCTAACAAGAGACACAACACTAACCCATACATTTTTCTCCAATGTAACCTCTTTCCCTTATCTTCTTTAGAAGTGGGTGTGGTGAAATTAAGTTACCAAAAGTGTATCCAGTGAAGTATATAGTTTGTGTAACCTTAATGGTTAAGAATATGTATTTCCTTTTAAAAAGTAGCAGGTTAAAATCCAGAGGAAACTAGAGTATGTACACTTCTATGAACTCTAACAATAAGCTAATCACTAACCCATATATTTTTCTCCAATGTAACTTCCTTCCTTTACCTTTTTTAGACACTGAGTGTGGCAAAATTTAGTTACCAGAAATATATGTGGTGAGGTATATTGTTTAGGTAAGCTTAATGGTTAAAATATGTATTTCCTCATTAAAAATTGTAGGTTAAAATCTATACAACTTTATAGGCTCTAACAAGAGGCACAACACTAACCCATACAATTTTCTCCAAAAATAAGTTCCTTTAGTTGCTTCTTTAGGGATGGATGTAGTGAAATTTAGTTGAATTAAGTAAAAGCAACCATTAATAACATATATTTCCTCCAAAAAAAAATTACAGATTAAAATCCAGAAAGAACTACAATATTGAAAACTTTTATAGACTCTAACAAGACACAGAAAACTAACCCATACCTTTTCTTCAATGTAATCTCCTTTTTATACACTCTAACAAGAAACAGAACACTAATTCATACCTTTTTCTCCAATGTAACCTCCTTCCCTTTTCTTCTTTGTAGATCGTCCAACGCTACATATAGAGTCAATATTATGTTCTTGAAATCCAATCTCATTGTTAAACACCAACAATGTATCAGTAGCACCCACTTCACAGATATCCTTACTGGTAATTACAAATTCCAACGAAGGTTCTACATCAGGTGCATACTTGTTATCCTCTGCATTCTGCAGTAAAACACCATTTTTAAGTACTGAAAACAAAAATGTAAAACCTATTTGATAATTTGAAGTAGGTTGACTAGGAATTACCTGGATGAGTTCCATAAGAAAATGCACATCCTTGCTGTATAATTCAGCAGAGAGATGTTTCACTGCTTGGTGCAAATCTTCTGCAAGGGGGTTATCAGGAGAAAACTTGATCTTCCGAATCTTTTCAATATGCTTTCGCTGTGTTGCCATAACTGCAAATGCAAGGAGCTCCAACAACACCACTGAGATAATGCAAACCAAATCCAGTAGCAATATGCCTATCTCACTCAAATCTCTGGGGCAAGCTCAAGCCATTCCCTGCATTATATTGACCTTGCCAGCGACGGATGCAAGGGTGGTAGTCTCTGTCACAGGCAATCTGCTTTACTGTAATTTTCCGTGATCGCTCTTAATTTGTACTAGGTATATTGTTTATTTTAACTTTATGGCCCTGGAAAAGTGAGATGGCTCTTTCTTCGAAATTTACAAATATGCAAGATTCCAAATAGATCACTGTCGCTTCAAGCTTGTTAACATGTCTGAAACTTGTTAGAAAATCTCTTAAATATATTTCTTAAAAAGTGCACATGTGTCCAAGGTATCTTGGCACATCCAGCTACAGTATCCTGAAAATTAAAGTGCTATGGGTTTTTCTTTATAAATATGTTCTGTCGCTTCAAATTTTTTTAACAAAATTGAAACTTGTTACACATCCAGCTACAGTATGCTGAAAATTAAAGTGATATGGATTTTTTTCTTTATAAATGTGTTCTGTCGCTTCAATTTTTTTAACGAAATTGAAACTTGTTACATAATTATGGTGAAGTTTAAAATAAAATTATGTAATTCTTTCTGAACAAGATTGAAACTGGTTTGAAAATCTCTTCGGAGTACATAAAGCTAACTTTACTTTACTTGATAAAGAAGGCATCTTGGTACAAAAGAAAATGTCACCTTTCTTTCAAGTATTTGTCCTTCCGAAGGACGGTTATATCATTTTGATTCACTGACAAGATGAAAATGCCCTTGACTTTTTACATTTTAATATATATATATATATATATATATATATATATATAATTATATTAATTTAATATAATATTTTATTTAAATAAAATATTTAAAATTATAATAATTAAAATAGATTTTATTCTATTTAAAATTTTCTTTTCAATATAACAAAAGATGATAAATATTAAGGCAAGATTATCAATATTAAGGCGTTGTTTAATTATAGTAAATTTTGGAGATTTTGATAAAAATATGGGGAAACAAATTTATTAGTAGATTATATTTTCTACTGTTTAGAATTTATTTTTAAAAAGTATATATGAATTTAGCATTCCGCAAAATTCAAACCTCAAAACTCAAACCTCAAAACACAAATTTATACCCAACTTCAAGAAATTTAACCAAAAAAATATAACAAAAAATCCCTCAACACGTAAAACAATTAACAATTAAACTAAGGCATGAAGTTGCAATTCAAACGCGCACAAACTTACAAAGCCTCTGCTACACTCCCCAGAATTTGTACTTTCGCTGATACGCAATCTGCTTTATTGCCATTTCACGTCATCCAGCATACGTTGATTCTGCCGATAGTATTACTTTTCACTGTAACTTGTCAGAAACTAAAATTTTTAATTTATATTTCTTATTTGATTAGTGCATTACACATTGGATATCGATTAAATCGTTTTTTCCTAAAAGAAAACAAGTAGAAAGAGTATCAAAGTTACTTTTAAAAATTGTTTGTTTAATGGAATAGTAGAGATTATTAAAGTGAAAAATGAAGCATCTGAATTTTATAATAATGCATTATTTGTGTATAATTTAAAAAAAAGAAATAGCTATTTTATATCTTTAAAATTGAAATGTGATTTTATTTCATTATTAGGGATTTTTTTTTTCATCCAACATATAAGCATGTTTTAATGAAAACACAATTATTTATTTAAGAAAAAAATAATTGAATTAAACATATGTGTTGGGTCAAATCTAAACCCAATTTATTTAAGAAAAAAATAGTTACAAAATTAAAATCGAATTTTACACATCTAGATGTTAGCACAATTTATTTAAATAAAATAATAATATAAAATAATAATGAAATGAAATAGAATCAAACACATCAAAGATGTTAATATATAGCATAGAAATTTTTTTTACCAAAATAAAATATTATACCAATAATTAATATTTAAAAAATTTATCATTTCAGATAAAATTAAACAAAATTAGTAAATTTATATTCATTAATTAAAAAATATATAATTTCAAAAAATGTAAAAGTATTTTTTTTATTTTAAAATAATATTTTTTAATAAATTTTATAAAAAGTAAAATTATTGTAAACTCGTACTACATACCATTTATGACAACTCGTACTACATAAAAATTAAAGATTCATTGGTGAGGGCATGATCAAAATAATTTTAATGGGAAAACTTTAACATAAAGAAAATGTTTTTTTACTTTAAATAATTATTACACAAATATATATATATATATATAAAATACAACCTTTGAGAACAGATTTTACTTAAAGTAATTAATACTCTCCCTCGTGACTATATAAAGAAAAAGAAAAAGATGAAGGGCATGAATATATAAAGAAAAAGATGAAAGGCTATCTTTTAGACTTTAGGTATAATATTGGTTTTTTTTATTGTTTAAAGAAGTAATATTAATTTTAGTATTTAAAAATCATTCTTTTAAATTAAAAATCAAAATTTATTTTATTTGATTTGTAAAAGAGGATTAAAGATTATTTGGTTGGACAATGTTTAATTGATGGTATTAGTTGCTCAAAGCCATGTGGTGGCAATGTTTTGTTTTTGTTTGTTTGTTTTTTTTTTTAATTGCTATTATTTTTTAATTTTTTATTTTGCAAAAATGATTTGGGATTTTGCTTGAAAATAAGAAATTAAAAAAAATTCAATGTATGTTGTCCATTTCTTTATTCAACACAAAATAATGTCTCAAAATAAACTTTCACTGTTACTTTTTTTTTGTAAGCTCATGCAAATAATTTTCATTAATAAAAGGATGGATTACAATGAGTACATATAGTTTTCCACACTCTAAAAGGACAATCTTGGGAGATCATATCTTCAACCAGGTGCGACAAAAAAAACACCATTACTAACTAGTCAAACTAGGAAACTAAGCATTACTGAGACAAAGGACAAAAGGAAGACCAAACCATATCAACCAAATCTATCCATGGCCACCACCAGTAAACGTTACTAAAGCAAAAGGGGATGACAAGAGCAGAAACATGCTCTTCTAGACTTGCAAACCACTAAGTACATTGGAAAATGACATCAAGTGAGGAGTCATCATAAGTCATCCTTGCGTGAGAAAAAACAAGATTCATGTGAGAGGAAAACATCAAAGAGTTGACCACCGAGATGCGAGAGAGAATACTAAGAACCTCCAAGTGTTCCATGCATGCGACTACCATGGAGCATCGAGGTGGGTAGAACTGCCACCAATTTAAAAGTTGGACCCATCTATGTTTTATGGAGAAACAATATAAAAAACATTGACCCTGACTGATACTCCTGAAATTGAAGAAAAATGACCAAATGACTATCGTCTTGACAACAAAACATGAGCTAATGAGAAATTGACCAAGAGGAGGAAACAAAGATCCCCCACATCCAGAGAATACCATAAATGAGAACCAAGAGCGACTTGACGAGGAGAGTCCCTCTTCACCATCTCAAGTAACATTTCAATGTCACCTCCCTGGTAAAAAACCAATGCATTTATAATGGGAGGATGACATCTCATGACCCAACACTTGAAGCTATTTACCACAATATGCCAAGCTCGGGAACGGACATGTGTAAGGCCTGACACACACTTTAACACATTCCTCCTGTAGATCATGCGCTCATCAATGAGCTCACATAACTATTTTTCAAGTTCTCCCGAGAGAAGGGCCAATCCACCCTACAAAACTTGATACAAATCAACTACATAATGATAAACAAGAATATGAAACATAAAGTCATACCTCTTCCCAAATGCAACTCCCGTCATGCATTTAACATGAAGGGATTGGAGTTGGTGACCCCAACCTTGGGAATGACATTTATGCCATGGGACACTGAGGAATAGATAAGTATAGGGTGTAGCACACGTTTCGAAGACCGCCAAACCACACTCCACTTGGACCTCAGCATGTTGATCAATTATAATCTATCATTACAGGATTCTTTAATGTCACCCCATCGAGGATACTTCCATTCCATGAAGATGTCATACTCCACCCACTATTGTATACCCAGAACTTCATCCCTCATATAAGAATTTGACCATTATTCATCCAAAGTACGGTTTTGATACTAGCACCCCAAATTAGCAAATGTGTTTGCCACCCTATTCCCTTCACGACAGGTATGCTAGACTACAATATAATCAAACTTGGGTAATAGGTCATTAATATTGGAAACCACGTCCTCTAGGTACCAATTATGAACTGTTTTATGAACAAGTTGGTCATTAAACAACTTTTAGATGCATTGAATGAGAATTTGTGAGTTGACATGAACTTGTAGCAACCAAACACATTCTCTAACTACAATATGTAAACATATTTTGACAACCAAAAACTCAGCTAAATTATTGCTTGCCATCTCATATGACCACGCGTAGATTCGTAATGGTGAGGACCTCTCATCCTAAAAAATCCCTCCACATCCAACGACTTCGAGGTTTTCTTTGGAGGCCCTATCAAAACTCATTTTAAGAAAGGAGCTCGAGGGCGGAGAATATGAGTTTGCTATAGACTGATGAGAATCTTGTGCCAAAGATGAAGAGGAAGTGGACATAAAAGGATCCAAATTAAGGTTCTTTGGGATAAACCTTTAAGACTCCTCCACTTGCCAATCATCAATAATCCAATGAGATGCAAGGATAATTTCCTGGATATTCAAAATGATCACCTCTTTTAGGACTAATACCGATCTACTCTTTCTACCAACAACTCTGAGATTTTATTCTTTCCATATATTCCGAAGGAGAAAACCTAATGCCAACTCCCAAGCATGCGAAATGATAGGGTTTTTGAATTTCTAACAATTAACCATTGATATAACAGAACCTTCAGATCTCCTGAAAATGGTTGACTAAAGCCAAATATCTGAAGAAGAAGTTCCCAAATGCCACCTGCAAAGGGACATGAGAGGAAAATATGCTCTGGCCTAAAAGTGAAGGTGACATAAAGACAATCCCTCATATCCCTTTCTACGAATATGGTCCCAAGTGAGAAGTCGCCCCCAAGCAATTAACCACAAAAATGGTGAATGTTTGGGCCATCATGAGCCTGCCCAAATCTGGGTCCACCAAATTGCCTTCTCCATGGATGAAAAACTAGCAATTAAGGAGTAGGCTTCTTTAATAGAGAAAGAGTGAGATGATTGATGACCCCGTGTATAGTTTTAGATGTGTACATATAGTAAACATCATCATCATTATTATTATTATTATTATTATCCAATTTTAAGATTACGACAAACACCAAATTAGTGTATGAGGCCCCCTTGTTAAATACCATGTAGTGTTTTAATGATTGGCTTATTGTTTTTTTAATTAAATAAAATAATATAATATTTAATCATTCACCATATAACCGTCAATATATATATATAAACGAAGGAAATACAAGTCAAATAAGCTCATGCTTACTACAAAATTAGAAGAAGTATCTTAATAATATATTCATAATCAATTTAAAATATTGAAAATTTATTTATTTGGTTTATTATTATTATTATAATTGTATTAAAGTTTTAATTAAAATCCATTAATTTTTATATTTAATATTTTTAAATATTTTTTTTATAATTTAATATATATGATATGAGTTTTTTTCTATAAATAAAAGAATTTTATATACCAATTTGATTTTTAAAAGTATTTAAATAAAATAATTAATTTCTTAATATTATTTTAATTTTAATAACAAAAAATTATTAAATTATTTTATTTATTAAAATCAATTTAATAAAAAAAACAATATTATTTATCATCACAATTTGTATCTTGATAAATAATTTTATAATCAACATTAAAACAAATATTTAATACATTACATTAAAAAAATAACTTTTTCCTAAATATTTTTATAAGTTCCTAAGGTGTGCCAAGGAAAATGTCATTTTAGTATTCATTTTTAATCTAAATGTAATCTCCACCATATCCCCACCACGGCAATGACCATCACCTTATTCAAATGGATATTCAAATCACATGTTTGACATTATCAATACAATTTTGAATAAGAGATGATTTCTATGCAAATGGATATTCAAATCACATGTTTCACATTATCAATACAATTTTGAATAAGAGATGATTTCTATGCAAATGGATATTCAAATCACATGTTTCACATTATCAATACAATTTTGAATAAGGGATGATTTCTATGCAAATTGTAATGCAAACAAACTCGACATCCCAAGATACCTCTCTCGAGACACAAGAGACATACCATATATTCAATTAACTTACAATTCAAAGGGAAGATCTGAATTTAATACTTCAATATAAAAAACTCATTAAATCATGCCGCTTCTAATCTTCTCCATATCCGTTAGTAATATGTTAATTACTTATTTGATCCACCCTAATATATTTTAATTACTTACTTCATGAACACATTTTCATAGAGAGAAGCAATATAAATATGTAAATATTCATAGACCAAAGCATTCAAAATATGTGAAAATTAAAATTTTAATCCCATGCAAACACCTTTTAGGGGTGGTGTTGGTTGGTTCGTCGAGCCTTCTGTCTCACGAAATAAGAGCTCCATGTTAATCCCTGAAAGCTTGTCCAAATGAATGTTGATTTATGAAGTGAGTTATGTGATCTCTTTGCTCGTTTACATCAAGCAATCAATGACCACGTGTATTTTATTCCAGTTCCCTTCCTCAAGAATGGATTTGATCTTGCCCAACTAAACCCTTGCATTGTTAAGCCAGTCACTTGCATCGTTACCTCGTTGGATATCATTGATACATAGGATGATATGATCAATCTTTCCACTAACTTTTTCTTGATGTTACAAAGCGTCTCAATGTAAGAAAACATTACCAGCATTGCAGAGGTTATGACCCAACCAATGATTCTAGAGATGAAATTGTTAGACAAAAGTAATACTAAGAGGGGGTGAATCGGTATTACGAAAATATAAAAATTATCTTTGCAAATATAATTTATTCAGAAATTTACTTCAGAAAGAACTAACAAGATCATGCACATGAAAAACACAAACAACCATTAGATTTTAGGTGGAAAAAACTCCCTCCAGGGAAAAGAACCATCGAACTATTTGTCGCTTCTTCTTATTATCTATTGCTTAAAAAATGTTCTCATTTATATTACATCAGCTAGCACCCACTAGCATTGGAGCACCCACCCCTTGAATGAAATTAGAAATGTTTGCCACAACCAACTTGGAGCACCCACTCCTACAATAGACAAATAGCATGCACTTAGCTTGAAGCCCCCACTCCAAGAACAAACAATTCTGCTATAAAATGATATGATTCAGAAATGAAAATATTGTTGCATAATCAAAACATGCAACAAATAAACACACTCATGCAACCACAATTCCACACTCCAGTTGAGAGAACAAAACTCTCCACAAACACTCTCCAAACTGATCTTGAATCTCCACACACAACTCCGAAACATTGCTGAAGAATAATATTTGAAGCACACTGCAATTCTAAAATTCTGAAATTCTGAACTCACTACAAAACTCACTAGTTATGCACTTGCAACCCATGCACATTCACTCACGCACACTAGTAGAGAACCAACCAACTGAACTTCCTTCCTTCACATATTTGTAATTTCTTAGATCAAGTAATTCTTCAAGTGATGGATCTTGCCCAAATATTGTTCACAATCATCAGATTTGATTGAGTTAGAATTTTTGACCAAATAAAGCCACTCATTCCACTATCTTTTTTACAATTTCAACTTTGATTACTCTCTAGAGGTCCCACAACTTGTCCCAACCTTTTTATGGAAAATTCAAACAATAATCTTCGCCAAAATCAATTTAATTCCAAATGAGCACGCGAAATCTGGAGATTTTCTTGTGTTTTTCCTAGGTCGCTTACACAACACTCATCCGATCCAGTTGGTTTCTCCCATAACACAACAAGCCAACGACTAGACATTTCTAGACGCTCCCACCAAATTGTATCCATGCGACTAGCGTAGAGCAGAAGGTAAAATAAGATATCTTTCCCTCAAACTTGAAATATAGCTTTTGGGGGGTGGCATGACCTGTAAACCATCCTTCCAAGCCCAATTGACACTAGGAAACTAATTGCATAAACAAAAAATATTCTACTCACATTATCAGTACCCAAGGGATTAATGTTGTAAATCCAAGATATATAAACCTTAAGATAAATGTTATAAACCCTAAAAACAAGTGTAGTTCACCATGATTGACCATGGTTGATTTTCATATTGACCATAATTGACCATGGTTTCCCATGAATGACCATGATTGATTTTCATATTAAAACAATCTTTGTCATAATGTGACGTTGGACCATGGTTGATTTTCATATTGAGACCATCTTTGACACAACACTACAAAGATTGAACATGGTTGACTATGATTGATTTTCATATTGCAACAATATTTGTCACAATGCGACAAATATTGACCCATGTATATTCTTCTCCTTGAACTGACCTTAAGGATCTTGATGTATTTTATTACCTTAACTTCACTATGTTTTTAAACTCCCTAAAATATCTAAACTCGCCATTTTTCTTTCTTGTGAAATAAATCCACATGAATCTTGTTCTATCATAAATGAAGATAAGAAAATAAAAGGCTCACCCAAGTGATTTCATTTATTTTCCCAAAAAAACAAGTATGCATTAATTCAATAATCTCTCTTTCTTTCATACGTTCTTATAGAAAACTCTTTCTTATGTTATTTTTCAAGTATACAACCATTACATATAGTATGTTGATTCTTAAAAATAAGAACATTTCTCTTTTAAAGTAAAATAAATCTTTATAAATTTTATATTTATATTTAAACTTTAAACTATATTTAAATTTAAATTTTATTAATATTAAACTTTAACTTTAATATTAATATTAAACTTATTTTTAATATTAATGTAAGTATAAAATTAAATTTTAATTTTATTAATATTAATATTAATATTAAACTCTAAGTTTAATTAATTTTACCCATCAATATTTATATTAATATTAATATTAATTAATATTAATTAATATTAAAATAGAAAACTTTACTCCTGTATTTAAAATAAGAAAGGAGATTTTGAATATCACTTCTCCATTTGAAAAAAGGTCTTTCAATAATCAATTATTTTAGTGTTGTATATAATTTGAAATTAATACCAAGAAAGGAGATTTTGAACGTCACTTCTCCAATTTAAAAAAGGCTTTCAATAAGCAATTATTTTATTGTTGTATATAGTTTGAAGTTAATAAATTAGATTAATTTAATGCCTGTAATTTAAAACCTATCTTATCATCTTATTTATAAGATTCACATTTGCTTGCAAAATGCCATATGCAGGTGGCACCATAAATTTCCCTGGTAGGTAGTAAGGGTTGTAGAAGCGTAGAAAAAAGCAAGAGCGTTGCGGGACACCACCGAAAATTACCTTCGACAGAATCCACATAGAAAACATAACAATCAATGTGAAAACACACATTATTGTTACCTCTGACAATTACTAATAAAAATCTAAAAATCTCGGTTCTTCGCCTTCATTGAGGAGCTCAGGGTAGTATCAAGTTGAATGTATACTGCGCCTAAATAGTCTAGCGGGATTGTACTGTTTAGCTGGATTGTACAATGGATATCGAGAAAAAAAATGACATAATAGGTCGAGTAAAGAGTTTTTATATTGGAAGATTTTAAAGTTAATAAAAATATATAAAAATATAGTAGAAAAAATGTTAATGAAAAAATAGATATTTATAATATCTAGTAAAAATAAAAAAAATTTAAATTGAAAAAATATAATTAAATTAAAAATATTGTTTAATATGACTAAAAAGAACATAATATTTTAAAAATTTATTGAGGAAACCACCAATAAATAGAGCCAATCATGTATACAATACTATTGTTCTCAAATACAAATATTTGCAATCTCTCCTAGGTTTAAACAATTAGATTATAAACTAATCAGATGCATACCTGGGAACTTTAATCGTCTCCAAAGGCCTCCACAGTCATAATCCCCTTATAGGTGTTCTTTTGGCATCTCCCACTGCAAAACTCAGGCGGTAGAGTTTGTCAGGGATCATTGTGACGATTTGAGAAATGGCGCTTTCCTTACCACCAATGAGTTCTACGACCCTCATACCCTGCGGGACAGCATAATGCTCGACATCAATGTATTTGATAGCTTTCAGGGAATCCATGATCCATCCCAATAGAGGAGAGACAACATCATTAACATTGGGAGGGAGGAGCACGCCAGAGTTTGAACTTGGGAACATGTAAGGTCCCCTCGAAAACTCCATTCTTAATCAGATTCCGTGCACAAAATAAAAATCAAAATAAAAACAAGAAACCAAGAAAGCACTAAATCAAGAAACCAGAAAAGCAAGAAATCAAGAATCCAAGCTAGATTACATTTTGTGAACTTCGGGGGAACCATCTCCTTCATGGCCACTGCATCCAAAACCGGTCCGCAAGCTTGATCTTCTTCGATGCCAGGGTTGTGAAGAATAAGATCGACTAAATCAGAGGGAGGCATGAATGCCCAAGCATAAGCATCCCAACCGTTGATGTTGTAAATGGTATGGATGGATATGTTTCTCCATAATGGAGGAATGCAGAAATTTAATATTTCAAAATTTGCATTACATTGGTCAAGTTTTAAAATTATGGGTTGTTGTCAAGTTTTAAAATTATGGCTTTTTAAGAAATTTTTGATGATGTTGAATTCATTTTTTTCCATTTAAAAAACTATTTAAACAATACCACAATTAAATTTTTTGAAAAAAATTTCCAGACATTCCAATGAAAATTCATTTGTCTTAAAGAAATTGTGGCTTCAATAGACAACGCTAAATCTGACATCAACGCCACAACAATCACTTATAGAAAATTATGGCCTCAGTAGACAAAACTAAGTCTGACATCAATGCGACAACAATCACTTATAGCCACCTGCTACCTAGCCTCTAACCACTTGCCACTACTTCATTCTACCACCAACACACCACTTCTAACCACCAAGGAAGCTACAATAACATCAATATTCTATCGGCAACCTAGAATGATCCATATTTTGGTATTCATAATTGTGCTTCTCTTTAGGGATTGACATGAAGAATTTGATGATTGATGCTTCCATTGATTATGTAGTCGATCTAGTATCACCTAGGGTCAATAAAACCACTAATAACATAACATCATGGGGGCCCACAACAAATCATCCTGTAGAAACCACTTGCAATCAATCAAACCCCTTTATATTTCAAAGTTATTTCATAATTTTGTTCGCCAAAACCATCTCCTAACCCCAATATCAGTAATATATCATTTAGTTCCAAAGGAAACACAAGAAATATTAAGTACTAAAATATATTTGCACGGAACATTGTTAATGATTTATTTCATAAATCATCAATATGTATGTTCATAAAATATGTGTGATAGTGTTATCCTTATGTAGAGTATCTCTATTGCACATCTTGAGTGAACTCTTAAATTAAATTGTAGATTTTCAAATGGTTCAACCACAAAACTTCAAAAACATGTCATGGATAAGATTTTTCGAGATGTGGATTGGTACTAAACTATGACGTAGCTAAAATAAACTTGAAGATAAGATGAAATGAAATGCTAAAATTCATTTGAATTCAAATTTTTAACTAGCATAACTAAAAATAAATCTTTTTTTTTTTTTTTTTCACTTAAACAGATCTATATAAATTTAGTGTACCCAATGAAAATGCGAGATGATGAAAGTGAAATGATTGATAAATTTTGTTTACCTGTCTTTTTATAAAGTAAGTTCTATGTAACCATGAATATCAATCACCCAATCTAAAATGCAGGGTCTGTGTCGTTGTTCTACCTGCTAATATTACTAATAGTATTACATGTATTTAGTACGTCCAAGCATCTACAATTCTTTAAAATCTACTTGTTAGTACAAAGACTAGGTCATTTTAATGACCTTATATGTGATAGTACCCAGTATATTTGATAGTACCCAATACAGAAGGAAACCATCCCATCCTTATTCAGTAATGATCTGGACAAAGAATTATGTAAAATTAAATCAAATTACATATAGATACAATATTGCATAACCGAGCTCAAATTCCCCAGGGATTATGACTTAATACATCTATTGCAATGTGGGAGATGGACTTTTGGGTCAAGTTGTACCTACACTTTGTCAAAATTTCATCGGTTCCCTCTTTGCTATATGCATCGTCTCATCATCTTCCCTCTTTGCTATATGCATCGTCTTTTAACGTGCATTCAACTATGCACAAAACAATGAAATCCTAACTTAAACCTACTGGTTCATTAATTTTTTGTCAAATTCAAGTGAAAATTCACATAAACTCAACAAGAATTATGTAACTCACATAATGTTTGGGATATGAAAGGATTTTGGTGATAATTCCACATTTGGCCCCAACTAATGCATTCACCAAGGCATTGGACACGTTTATGATTTTTTTTTTTTCTTCAGTTTGGCTGTGGTCCAGCTAAAAATCTTCACACCTTGGCTTGAATTGGCCGCTCAATGATCAGTACCACTCAACAATGTTGATGCTTTTATCATGTTTTACTTTGTATTTATTAGCAATTGCAAATAACAAATCTTCTTTGGATTGCTTCACATGCCCTAACTTAACCGATTTGAAGAACAAATAGTTATCCTTACCATTATTTTAGAGGAGACACTTAACTATTCCGACTATTGAACAAGTTAATAAACCAACACCTTACTCAGAGATAGATCCTTTAATTCAAAAGCTTATTGATTCAAAGTTGAACCAAATCAAGTCAAAATGTTAGGTTATAGGGCCAAAGGTTAGCTAGGCTATCTCACCTTGAACCAGAAAGAACGAGGGTTAAGTCAATCATATTTTCAGCATAAGGCATCTCATCATATGAATCCTCCATAAGAAGTAGTTTGTGTGCATATTTCCAACTATCAAAGTAGTGAAGACACGTCGTTTAGGTCCAAACAAGTGTGGGCTTTGTACTTTGTCCTTGTATCACAAGTCCTCAACACAATGTCCTATGCAATAACTTTCGAGTATCATGCATGAGAAATATAACAATCATTTTAAAATGTAAGTAAATGTATATGAAATCTTTTAAATATAATTCAAGTATTAAGTTTTGTAATTAAAAAAAAAAAAACACTTAGATTAATTTTAATATTAATTAAGTACAAGTATGATATTTGACAAATTATAAAGAGATATGTTTTTTTGAAAAAAATACATGTTCAAATTCAAAAAATTGTATGCTTTTGTACACTTCATTTCAAGAAAGTGGGTTTTTTATTCACCCAAAAACAAAAAATTCAAACTACAACTTAATAGTTAAAAATAAATTCTTATCATTAATTAAAATTACACTATAATTTCTATTTAAAAATAATATTTGTTTTCTACATCATAAAAATAAACATACATTAATTTATTTAACAATTATAAATTTAAAAAGCATTCGATTCAGACATAAAATTAAACTCCTCAACAATGCTACAAAATTCATTGATATATATATATATATATATATATATAATATTAAAAGTGTAATGCATATTAATATTTAGATCATAACAACGAAAAAATAAAGTATAAAGAGATAAAACTATACTTTCAAACTTTGCATAACCAAACAAACGATTATAATAGTGAAAAATCTGCTAAAACATCCCACGTGACATATTAATCAATCAAATAATAATTTCCTCGATATTGAATTTTCTTAAGGTAACTAAGGTGACTCTTATAAATTTTATTTAGTTGCCGAGAACATATTGTTCATTGCTATGATTACCGACGGTTTTTGATTTCTCATAGCTAAATATATTAATCACTGCATCAAAGCCTGAATCACAAAAGTCTGAAGTAAATGCAAAGCGTGATAAATGTAGCTCCAATTCAATATTCCAAGTCATAGTTTGTCATATAGGAAAATTTGCTATTTGAATTTAATATATAAAATGATAGTTTTCCACCAAAATCATAATTTAGTTGGAATGGCGATTTTCTGGTTAGAATTGGTTGAATTTTTTTTTTTTTAAATGTGAGTGTTGATTTAATATTATTAAAAAATTTTGGGCATTTAAAATCTTGAAGCTTGAAAATTTTAGAAGGTTAAAATTTTGTTTTAAAATATTGATAAATCTTTAAGCTGAAGTTTGAGAACATGATTTTTTTATCAAATATTACTAAAATTGAAATATGCCATGTCTAAAGCTATCATATTAAGTATGTTAGTTATTTCAAATTGTTGGCAAGTGCCATCGGAATTAATTTTTTTCTATTTCATAATAGAGTTTTAAGAATTTTAATTTAAGTATCAATAATTATTAGGTAAATGGTAAAGATTTAACTTTAATAGAATATTCACAAATTTTTTTTTTTTAATAATAATCATTCATAAATGGTTGAATTTTATGCCTTCTTTTCTTTTCAATTTAATTAAAAAAATGACATATCATAGGTGTGCTACACACTATATTTTTCTTTAACACACACACACACATATATATTTAATTAATAATAATAATTACAATTTGATTAAGCTAAAGTTTGAGAACAAGGTTTTTTTTAATTTATTTATAATAATAATAATAACAATAATAGCTATCAAACACGAGGCTTGATTGGGTCAAAATTAGAGACTAAATGAGAAAATGATAGATTGTTTACCAATTGTTTGAGTAAATGATTGCTCACTAACTATTTGACAGAAGTCGCAGTAGTGGTCGTTCATAAACTATTTGACTAAAGTTAACCTCATGAAAGTGATTAAAATATGCCTGGTAAAGAGCGTAGATGTCCAATAATAATTTATTTGGTCAGGTTATTGCGAATAAGAATAAAAATTTGAGGTAAATTTTGTCAAATTTAGCTTCAAAAAGCTAAAATTTGTGTGTAGAATGTCATTTCTCCATATTGACACACGGGCACACATATGTAAGTGTGTATTAGAATTATGTAAATTATATATATTTTATTAAAAAACAATATCCTGCTATTCATTACTTAATTAAAGATATTTACAATGCACGAGTTCGACTAGAAATTACTATTCATGAGGCTAGAGGTCATTGACCATACGACTACAACGTTGCAAAAAAATGCCAGCTAGAGATCAAATATCTTATTTATCAGCAGTGACATGACTTCACGGGACAAATTGAGAATCCATCAAAACCTGAGATAACACAAAAAAAAGCTACCAAAAATATTTTATAGATCATAATTAAGGAGGCTCTCCTTCAGTAGTGCTCTTTACAAAGGAAGATCTAAAACGACCAGACACAACTAGGACTAAAATGAAATAAGAAAAGTTGATAAATGCCATCATGAAGCCTCTTTGATGGATAAAATTCTTCTAGTAAAATGGGCCCCGGTTGCATCAGAAGACCCTTCTTTGACAACAAATCTGCGTAAAGATTGAACTCTCTATAAACATGAAAAAAATATATGGTTTGAAACTTTCTACACAACTCCTTCACCTTAACCATCCAATAATGGAGATTCAAGACCTAGAGATTTGATTTCCCAGAAATCCAATCTATGATGGTCTTCGAATCCCCTCTGATCATTAGGTTTGAAATTGATAAGGATTTTTCTATTAGTAAAGTGGTCCCGGTAGCTAACAATTATGATTTCATGCTTTTTCTCAAACCAAAACTCATACTTACTTTGATGATATGATTTATGTCAAGGAGAATTATGAATCTTCCTGCACATTTGTCATGTTGAGTTGTGCCATCAAAGAAAGTAGTGGGGAAGTTAAGATTTATTGCAGGACTAGTGACCTTCCGAGTGTGATTATCCTTGAAATTCGGAGGGTATTCCCTCCACAGAGAAATGAATTTGGAGGCTGTCAACAACAAAATGAGCTTGAAATTCGGAGCGTATTCCCTCCACAGAGAAATGAATTTGGAGGTTGTCAACAACAAATTGGGCCTGGAATTCTAAAAAAAAACCTTATCTCTCATCCCCCAGATATTTCAAGCCAAGAAAATCGGAAGGGAGATAAAAGTCCTCTTATTGGAAAACCAGAAATGAAGGCAATCTGCAAAGGAATCAATTGTTAAGAGGACTTGATACAGGACTTGATACCGAGGGCATCTAAAATAGAGATCCACAAAATTCTAGCGACTTCACATCTAAGGAAAATATGACCTATATTTTCCTCCTCGTTGCAGAGAACATAAATGTTTGGGCCATGAAAACCCATTTTCTGCAAATTTTCCCACACTAGAATTTTATTTCTCAAAACTATACATAGGAAGATTTTGATTTTCATAAGAAGGTTCCATTTCCATAGATTGAAAAACCACCAAAGAGATTCCACCTAGTAGAAGGAGTTTTCTATAGCTGAATAAATTGAGTGGGTAGAAAATCCTTTAGGTGACTTCCCCAAGCCCGCACTAGCTTGTCTTTCTCCCCATAAAATTTAATACCATTAAGTGATAAGTTAACAACAAATCGGTCCCATTCAAAGGCATGATCCCCATAGAGGCCTAGGTCTGCAGATGAGAGCCAATTTCCGCTGGTATGATCTAAAAGGAAGGAGATGAGAGCTTGCGCCAATAAATATATACTTTCGAGTTAGCAAGGAGATCAACGAGTCAAACAAAAAACATAATTGACCTCCACCAATGAAGGGGTCTTTACCAAGATGAATCTGACACCCATCTCTAATATTCCGTGATAACCACTTGAAGATCTAACGAAAGGAGGCCATAAGGATTTTCCATACAATAGACCCAGAAACCAAGGAAGTTGTAGAAGCTGCCGATTTTCGGACCCAATCATGTACGGGTTGATTTTTCATATACTAGTTTATAGGTAAATTTATATACCTATCTATGCGAAGGTAAAATTTAGAGGGATTATTTTATATACATGAAATTTTATATGTATATAATATTCTAATTTTTGAAATATTTCACATACGACTTATATGCATTTATATATGTAAATATGTATAAAGGTTGAAATTAAGAGCGTTGTGTGACATATCAAATTATAGGTGTATGAACACTTTATTTAAACAATTTTTAAAGTTATTGAGTTGAGAGGCTCATTTTACAACCTAGTATGATGTGTAACCATGTTCGTCTGTCATCAAAATTGAAAATTTTCTCATATCGGCCAAAAAAAAATTAAAAAAAAATCTATAAATAATAAATAATAAATAACTATACAAAACATTTAAATAATGTCAACTCATAAAAAATATTGCACTTAAAGAAATTGGATCCCTCTAGACTCATGTTAGATCCGTATTTAAGATGGATATATGCTGGTATAAATATTTTATAGTATAATATTTAAATAGAAAGATTGTAAATAAAATGCTTAAATATATCACATATAAATGCCCAATACATCACGAGTAAGTTTTATGACTAGCACAATCACATTAAAAGTATTAATGTTATTGATATAAGCCGAAAATTTCATTTGTATCTACCATTAATAAATATATAATAATAAAAGTAGTGTTTAAAAAACTATTAAAATAAAAATATTGTTATTATCATTATAACTGATAATTATTATTAATTTATAATAATCATTATTTAATAAAAAATGTAATTTATTACTATTTAATTTTAAATTATGTAAAATAAATAAATTATTTAATAATAATATTAATTTGATAATAATAGTAATGAATGTTGAGAGATATTTCAGTAAAAATTACATGAAAATTTTTTAGCCGCTCCATTTCAAATCATCTAGCGTGGTTCATCTTCAGGACAAGATGAAGAATGCGATCATGACATTAGATTAAATAGGTGAAGAGATATGTTTTATAGCCGTTAAAATATAACACCTAGTTTTGACTAAAGAGTTATCATTAATTAATAAGTATTTTATTAATTAAAATAAAGTAATAAATAGAAGTTAGTTGTAAATAAAGAATTAAATTAATTTTATTATTGTTAGATCTAAGACTTTTGTGATCCATAATGTAGATAAATGTATTTCGGATTAATCACATCATTTGGATTAGGTCGGCGTTTCGAACCAGCTAATGTGGTTCATCCTCAGGACAGGTGGAGAAACTAATCGATCTCAATGAATAAATAGTGGAGATGCATCATTACCCGGAAATAGCCGTTGAGAAACTAGTTGTTAAGAACTAGCCGTTAAGACTAGCTGTTAAGAACTAGCCATTAGAGAATTAATTAATTAAGAATTATAATTAAAATAATAAATTAGTTAATTAAATAAAATTATTAAAAATAGATTTATGTAATATAATAGGTAATAAAGTCAATAATAATAAGGTCAAACTTAATTATTCTAAACAATAAAACAGAAAAATAGTAATAAGAAAAAAGAAATATATATATATATATATATATATATGTCAAACTTAATTATTCTAAACAATAAAACTAAAAAATAATAATAAGAAAAATAAAAATAAAAATAAATAAACAAAATAAAAATAATAAGTTTAATTTTAATTAATTTAAATAATAAGTTCAATTTTAGTTAATTTAAATAATAACCATAAAACTAAAAATAATAATAAGAAAATGAAAAAAATAAATAGAAATATAAAACAAAATAATAAGTTATTTCAATTTTATTATTTAAATCCAAAAATTAAATAAAATAATATGGTAAAAAATTATTAGTAAATAATAGTAATATGAATAAATAATAATAATCCTAATAATAATAATTATATTAAAATGATTATTATAATCTTTAGTTATTAATTCATTATTAATTATTAATTTATTATTAAATCATTATTAATTCATACTATTATTATTAATTATTATTGATAATAATTAATAATTAATATTAATTATAAATTATTTATTAATTCATGATTAATTATTAACTAATTATTCATATTATTATTATTATTTTTTTTCTAAATAAGACTAAATTCTATTACTGTAATAAAATATGGTACATACAGAGGTGCATTTTCAGCAGCAGGACGAGTTTCAGCAAAATGACAGAAAAAGTGCTGCCCACAGAGGGAAACCAGCGCGAGGAGAGTTTAGTTGCTGCCTCAAGGGAGGAAACCAACATTACACAGAAAATCTTAAAACTATAGTAGTATGAACTATCATTAAACTTGGGCCTATAACTATAACAGAGATTGGTCAAGCCCGCAGGCCAAAAATTCTGAAGACTCCAACCAGACAAGAACTCTGACCTGAAAGATGCAGTAAAGCTGGAAAATTTAGAGACCATAATCGTCGGAGGGGGGTTCTTCCACTATTCGGCATCCATAGCCGTAATCTTCATCATTCTGCATGGGAATTGCTGCCTCGCTTGCGTCGTTCTACTTCAGGGGCGTGCCTTTGAAATTGGTGCTGCCACCTCCGTGCGCACCTCCCTCCATGTTGCGTGAGCAGTTCAGCTGAACTGTGTGGAGGTCCTGAACAGACCCGGGCGCGTGGAGTTGTGTCCCTGGAGGCACAGGAGGAGGGGGCCCCGAACTGAATTGAGGGAGTTCCTTGAATTGCACAGAAATGGTCGCCACTACCATGGGCTGATTAGTGACACAAGGAAAGTGGAACAGAGCTGTGGACGGGTTGGCCAAAAGAGCTGACTCGGGATTGCGAGGTTCAAAAGGAGGCGGAGGGAAAGAGGCGCCGCGCGGAGAAGAGGGAGGGTGGTGGACCGGCGGAGCTCTGCGCCTATGCGAGGCTCGAGTGGAAGAGCGACGCTGGAAATCAGAATCTGGAGAGCTCGAAGGGCTGGAGGAGGAGCGACGCCTGGAGGCAGGCCTGGCTCGGGTGCTGCCTCTGCGGCATCTGAGCCTGTGCCGAAGCCGAGGCATAATCTTGCAAGGAGAGTGCAGGCGGGGTGGGAAGAGAAGAAGCGAAGCAGGCGGAGGAGGAAGCAACAGACCAGTAGAGAAATTCTGGGGCGGATCAGCAAGAAGCGAGGGGCGCAATGAGCTTTGACAGTGGTGAGAGCCGGGGTCGAATTCCACACAACAGTAAAGGGTGCACCTCCGACCTAGAGCCGTTCGGGAGCTGGCGATCTTGGCTTCCAGAGGGCACACAGAGCCGAGAGGAACAATGAGCTGAGACATGGTGACAATCCAGATGATATACAGAGCGCGGCGAAGAAGAATCGAGAAGGCGGGAGTGCAGGTGCAAATGGAGGACGGCGTCAAGTTATGGCAATGGCCTCGTCCTCCCCACCGGCTTGAATGTCGAATTGTGTGATGAGCCAGAGAGTTAATGCGTCCAGGGCGAAGTGAATGCAGTCGGCCGGCTGCCTTGTGGCCTTGCCACGCACCAACCAAGCCTCCGCGCATCCCTATGTCAACTTTGATCACCCGCATCCGGGGTATTATTATTATTATTATTATTATAATAAGCTAATTATTTAATTCATTATTATGAATTAATAATAATGATTATTATTATCATCATTATTATTGTTAAATATTGTTATTATTATTATTATTTAATAAATTATCATTTAATAATAATAATTAATTATTAACCATAGGTAATTTATAAAATGTAGTTGATTTTCATATCAACACAATCTTTGTGACAATGTGACATTCGACTATGGTTGACCATGTTTGATTTTATAAAATATGGTTGACCATCGTTGACCATGTTTGAGCATGGTTGACGATGATTATCATATTGAGACAATCTTTGTCATAATGTGGCCTTAAACCATGGTTGAGAAAATCTTTGTCATAATGCGGCATTGAACTATGGTTGAGACAATGATTGATTTTCATATTGGGGCAAACTTTGTCACAATGCGACGTTGGATCATTGTTGACCACGATTGATTTTATAAAACATGGTTGACCATGGTTAACCATGGTTGAATAATATTAAACCCAAGGGAATAATATTATAAACCCAAGGTACATAAGCCCTAACATAAATATTATAAACATTAAAATTAACATGGTTGACCATGGTCGATTTTCATGTAGAATTTTAATGTAGATTCAAAACTGCTTATGTAATGTACTAAAACATAAGACTCAAATCTACTCTACCAATTTGCGGAAGTAAATTCACTGTTAGGAAAAAAAATCATTAACATGCATCATGATTCAACATACATACACAAATATATATCTAGGGGAAAGAAACTTCTCAAAACCCCTTCCTATTTGTATGGCATTAATCAAAGAATCTGGATGAATACAATATGCTTTCTCAAGCTTGAGCACAATCTACAAATTTATCTTCTATTCTCTGCTTGACTAGCTATCTTTGCCCAACACTTAGCCAATTTTCCAGCCCTCCAAGCTCCTAATTACGTGCATTTTTTGATGAGGAATTAGCCCCTATTAATTAGGGAAATTGCTCATTGGGAATTGTGCAATTCCATTAGGCCCTTATTTGACTGCATGCACCACCTATAGAACTTGGAAAATTCTACAACTAATAGTACACTGCCCTTGAACTCTAATCTAAACTGGGTAACTCGAATTTCATGCATGCATGAGTTAATTTAGGTTGATTTATTAGTTAACTGGTTAAACACTGAAGTTACACCCCATTTCTAAACCCCCCACTAATTCCTCCAACATTTGGAACTAGTTTAACTGACCTTAACTAAATTTAACTGAATTAAATTGTTACAACTGAAATTAACTCAACCTAGGCTCCTAAAATTTTGAAATCACTATACACAACTCAAGTTCATGACCCCAACTTGAACTAACTAAGCTAATTGAGTGATAACAACTCAACTAACTCATTCAAGTTGTCCAGTGATGTGGAATTTTGATTTTTTCCTAATTTAATCAAAGGGAAAATTAAATTAGGAATTTCGTGCTACATTTTCAACACTCCCTCTCACCAAGAAAAGGTTTCACATCTACCCTGATCCGACACATTTGGAATGTAATCCATGCAACACCTTTCACTATTGTTGTTGCTACTACAACATCTGCAACTAAGAAGCATAAAAAAAAACAAACTGAATCAATTGTGTTTGCCACTGCCTACTGGGAAAAATGTGTTGTCGCTGACTCTGCTACTGAGCCTTCTACTCTGTTGTCAACACTCCTTTGCACTCCTCAGTATCTGACTCACACTTCTCCTCTTACTACTGAATACTGTGGACCCCCATAGAAAGCTAATGATCCATGAGACAAAAACACCTCAATGGACCCTGCCCAAATTTCTGCACTCTGGGACTATTGCTTCACATCGCCCCACCTCACACCTGGAGGTATGGCTGCATGTACTCCTTCTTCCCACTCAGCTTGAACTCTCCCTCTACTAGAGGTCTCTACTTGAGTGGATGTTTCCACTCTGTCTCCTCTATCCTTGAGTGGATGTTTCCACTTTGTCTCCTCTATCATTTGGACAACTTGTTGAGGCTGCTTCCAAGGCTCTATTTTGAGAGGTAAATCATGCTCCCTCCCAACCACCAAGCCTCTAACCTTTTCCTTGCTCCTCAAGGCTTTTCATGCATCTTCTACCTTAAATGCATACAATTTATTGACTCGCACATTGATCTGCTTCACCTGTCCTGTGGTGATGTGTCTCAGGAATTCCTTTCCTTTGTTGAATATCACATCGTAGCCACGATCTTCCAGCACCGGGATGAAAACAAGATTCTTCTTTAGTCCCGGAACAAACATCACATCCTTGAGTCTAAGAAGGGCATATGACACCCTTTTAAAGGTGATTGTACCGATACTGATCACGCTATACCTTTCGTCGTCTCTAAAACCAATGTTTTGCTTGAGGCCTTTATCCTCCAAGTCACTGAAGAAATCTCTATTCCTTGTTATGTGGAATGAGGCACCACTATCTAGATACCACATGCTTCCCATCACTGTGCTTCCCATGCATGCAATGGGAGTAAAATCAAGCTTGAATTGTGAAGCTAGAGCTTCACCTACTACTACTACTGCAAGCTCCTTCTTGATTTCCTTATTATGTGGCATAGTGCCAAAATTCATGATAGTTAAAGCACTTGATTTTAGACAAGTCTTTATGCTTTACCTCCAGGCTGGAATTAGCCTCTCCTTGGGACTTCTTCCCCTTTTCCTTCCTTCCCTCAGTGACTAATGCAAAGTCCTCTTCCTCTTCTTTAGATGAGGTCACATCTCCGTTGTTCCGCCTTATTTATTCTTTCACTAGATCAAACCATAACCGCTCCCACTATGGCAGTTTCTCTCTACCATTTATCGGCTATTGATAACTATGCCAACTCTTGGAAAGACCCAAGAATGCTAGAGCTACCAAATCTTCTTCAAGGATAGTAACACCGACCCCACCAAGTTCATCACGACCATGTGTAAACTTGCTCAGGTACACATAATTTTTTCATTCTTTTGCATCTTGATGCTTCAAAGCTTGTCCTTGAGTGATAACTTCTGATGGTCACTATTGTTTTAAAAAAAATTTGTCAATCTTTTCCACATTCCGAAGGAATTCCCTTTCTCATGGATATTTGAGATAATATGATCTCGACCTCTCTCCAATATGATTCTCCTCGCTTTAGCCACATCCTTCTTCCACTGAGAGAGACCATGGGAATCAGATGCTTGGGGTTTTTCTTAATATGTATTGATGTATTCTAGAAGCCCATTGTCACCCAATAATTCCTTCATTTTGATCTTCCATGCCACAAAATTTTTGGTTCCTTCCAAAGAATACTTGATCTTATATCCATTGAAATCCATCTTCTCAGTCCTAGAGAAAACCTACAACACTGATCTTAAAATTTTAACCTCTTGCAATGACAAATTCGAATTCTCTTCTCTACTGTGAACATGGCTCTTATACCATGTAGAATTTTAATGTAGATTCGAAACTTCTTATGTAATGTACTAAAACATAAGACTCAAATCTACTCTACTAACCTGCAGAAGTAAATTCAAGATCGAGAACAGAAATCATTAACATGCATAAGGATTCAACACACATACACAGTGATATATCTAGGGGAAAGAAAATTCTAAAAAACCCTTCCTATCTTTATTGCATTAATCAAAGAATCTAGATGAATACAATATGCTTGCTCAAGCTTGATTGCAATCTGCAAAAGTATCTTTTATCCTCTTCCTGCTTGAATGACTCTTGAAACACTTAGCCAATTTTCAAGCCCTCCAAGATCCTAATTCCTTGCATGTTTGAAGAGGAAATATCCCCTATTAATTGGATAAATTTCTCATTGATAATCGCGCAATTCCATTAGGCCCTTCTTTGACTGCATGCACCACCTGTACAACTTGGAAAATTCTACAACCTATAGTACACTTCCATTTAACTCCAATCTAAACTAGGTAGCTCAAATTTCATGCATGAATGAGTTAATTTAGGATGAATGATCAGTTAACTATTTAAACACTGAAGTTACACCCCACTGCTAGACCTCCCACTAGTTCCTCCAACAATTAGAACTAGTTTATCCGACCTTCAGTCAATTTAACTGAATTAAATTGTTGCAACTAAAATTAACTCAGCCTAGGATCCTAAAATTTAGGAAGCATTATACACAACTCAAGTTCATGACCCTAACTCGAATTAACTAAGCTAACTGAGTGATAACAACTCAGTTAACTCATTCAAGTTGTCTAGGGATGTGGAATTTTGATTTTATCCTAATTTAATCAAAGGAAAATTTAAATTAGCTATTTCTTGCTACATTTTCAACATTTCATACTGATACAATCCTTATTATAATTTGACATTGGACCATGGTTGAAAATGTTTGACCATGATTTATTTTCAAATCGACAAAATCTTTGTCACAATGCGACATTGGACCATGGTTTACCATGGTTGATTCTCATATTGAGACAATATTTTTCACAATGCAATGTTTGAAAATGGTTGACCATGATTGATGTTATAAAACATGGTTTACAATGATCTATATTATAAATCCAATGGAATAATAAACTCGAGGGATTAATACTAAAAACCTAAGGGAACAATATTAAACTATAGGAATATGAACCCTTAGATTAATACACCCAAGGGATGGATATTATACATCCAAGGGAATAATAAACCCAAGGGATAAAAATGAAAAACCAAGGTATATAAACCCTAAGATAAATATTATAAACCCTTAAATAAACAGGTTTGAGCATGGTTGATTTCCATATTGATACAATCCTTGTCACAATGCAACGTTGGACCATGCTTGCCCATGCTTGACTATGATTTATTTTCATATTGAGACAATATTTGTCTCAATGCGACATTTGACAATGGTTGACCATGGTTGATTTTCATATTGAGACAATCATTGTCACAATGCGACACTCGACCATGGTTGGCTATGATTGACCATGGTTGACCATGATTGATATTATAAACCCAAAGGATTGATATTATAAACCTAATGTTGTGAAACTAGCTCCAAAAAGAGCAGAAAAGAGATATCAACACCTTAGAAATAAGCCACTTCGAAGGGGCAACCTCCAATACATTACATGAATGAACAATTCATGGATGATACAAATGACCAAAACCTCCTTCTATATATAGGATTCCATGGGGCCACAATATAATCCTAGTGGGGCCACAATGTAATCCTAGCCGACCTAACAATAATAATGTAAGGGCACAATAATAACAATATGGGGGTTATAGGGGTACAACAATAACCATAAGTGGGGCTACACTAACATAATAAGGGACTACACTATTAATATAGGGACTTAACATGCCCCTCTCCTTCAAACAAGTGTTGTCCTCAACGCTTGATTATTTCTTGATGCTTCTGTATAAAATTCTCATCCTCCCATGTGGAATATTCTACAGGAAAGTTCTTCCACTTGCTAAGATACTATGAATTGATCGTACTTGTCGAGTTCTTGTTTCTATGACTACTTCAGAACTTCTTTTGATGTGATGTTGATCTTCATGTTGTTTCATTAGATTATGCACCAAAGTTAGGTTATCATTTGAGAGTTGGAGAACTTGTTGTTGATGCTCGATGTGATATTCCACTAATTTATCATCCATATAGCTATTATTTTATCCTTCAAACCATCCAACTTAGCCTCCATTTTTTTATTTTAAACCATCTATGTCATCTTTGGTTGCTCTTCGTAAGATCGAAATTTGTTGCACTTGGTACCGTAATTTTGATATCTCATACTGCAATTCTTCGTCTTCATGCGTCATAGTATAGATTTTTGAGGTCTTAATGGGTATGGAATTATTTTTTTGAAGCATTATAGAACCCAATAATGATAAAAATTCTAAAATATTCCCTTGGAATCACTTCAAACTACTTTTTCAAACACACGTTATGCAATTTGAAAAAAAATACACACCTTTTTCTTGATTTTGAGGAGCTCAATATTGAAACTGAATTATCTCTGTGATTTCGGATCTTAAATATTTGAAATTTACCCCTAAGGTAGCCCTCTGAATCCTCTTTCAAATACCACAGGTTTGACCTGATTTGGATTATTCAAGGCAAATTTATGTCCAATCTCCCACAATGACCTAATTATGGACTAGTTCAGTAGAGCAAACTTGTACGACTTGCCACGTGTCACTGTTTTCTCCTTTGGCTCTAAAATGTATAGATAGGAAACTACAGTCCGTGTAATTCCAGTCACTTTTTACATAATTCCAATCCGATGTTCAGAGAGAGAGTTATGAAGCTTTTCCCACGGTCACCTCTTTGAGATGAAATTCAGGAGCCTGAAACAATCCTAACTTCCACAGATCATATCTACGAAAATATTACGTACAAAGCTTTGAAATTTTGCGAAGATGTTCTTTAGGATTTTGGATTCGCACTCTAAAAATTTCAGCTTCTGAAATCTCATATAAAATTATTTATAGCGAAAATGCCGCGATTACAAGTTTAGGTTAAATTCAGGAGCTTGCAAAAAGCCCTAACTTACACAGATCATATCTAAGAAAATATCGCGAACCAAACTATGAAATTTTGCGACAATGTTCCTCAGGATTTTGGCTTCATGCTCTAAAAATTTCAGCTTCTGAACCCTCGTAGAAAAAAATTTATAGTGAAAATTCCACGCTGACCTGTTTGGAGCAACGAAACCCTAGAATCCAAAGCTCTGATGCCAAATGTTGTGAAACCAGCTCCAAAAAGAGAATAAAAGAGATATCAACGCCTTATAAATAAGCCACTTTGAGGGGGCAACCTCCAATACATTACATGAATCAACAATTCTTGGATTACAAATGACAAAACCTCCTTTCTATATATAGGAGTCCATGGGGCCACAATGTAATCCTAGCCGACCTAACAATAATAATTTAAGGGCACAATAATAACAATATGGGGGTTACAGGGGTACAACAATAACAATAAGGAAGGATACACTAACATAATAATGGACTACAATATTAATATAGGGACTTAACACCTAAGGGAATAATAAACCCAAGGGATTAATATTAAAACCCCACGGGAATAATATTAAACCCAAGTGATTAATATTATAAAACCAAGGTATATAAACCTAAATATAAACATTATAAACACTAAAATAAGCATGGTTGACCATGGTTGATTTCCATATTAAGACAATCCTTGTCACAATGCAACGTTGGACCATGGACCATGGTTAACCATGCTTAACCATGGTTGATTTTCATATCAAGACAATCTTTGTCACATTGAGACATTCGACCATGGTTGATCATGATTGGCCATTGATGACAGTGTTTGATTTTATAAAACATGGTTGAACATGGTTTACCAAGGTTGACCATGATTATCATATTGAAACATTCTTTGTCATAATGTGACATTGGACCATGGTTGAAACAATGATTGATTTTCATATTGAGACAATATTTGACACAATGTGACATAGGAGTATGAATGATGATTAACCATGGTTGACCATGATTGATATTATAAAGTGAAGGGAATAATAAACCCTAGGGATATATATTATAAAAATAAGGGAATAATAAACCCTAGGGATTAATACTAAAAACTCAAGGGATTATAAACCTAAGGGAATAATATTAAACCCTAGGAATATGAACCCTTAGATTAATAAACCCAAAGCATTGATATTATGACCCCAAGGGAATAATAAATCCAAGAGATAAAAATTATAAACCCAAGGTATATAAACCCTAAGATAAATATTATAAACCCTAAAATAAACATGGTTGACGATGGGTAATTTGCATATTGAGACAATCCTTGTCATAATGCAAAGTTGGACCATGGTTGACCATGATTAATTTTCCTATCAAGGTAATCTTGTCACGATGTGATGTTGGACCATGGTTGACCATGATTGATATTATAAACCTAAGGGATTAACATTACAACCCCAAGGGATTATGAACCCAAGGGAATAATATTAGACCCAAGGGACTAATATTGTAAACCCAAGGTTTATAAACCCTAAGATATATATTCTAAACACTAAAGCAAACATGGTTAACCATGGTTTATTTTTTTATTGAGACAATCCTTGTCACAATGTGACGTTGGACCATGGTTGACCATGCTTAACCTTGGTTGATTTTCATGTCAAGACAATCTTTTTCACAATGCGACGTTCAACCACGGTTGACCATGATTGACCATGGATGTCTCTATTTGATTTTATAAAACATGGTTGAACATGGTTTACCAAGTTTGACTATGATTGATCATGGTTGATCATGTTTGATCATGATTATCATACTGAAACAATGTTTGTCATAAGGCAGTGTTGGACCATGATTGACACAATGATTGATTTTCATATCGAGACAATCTTTGTCACAATGTGACGTAGGAGCATGGCTAACCATGATTAACGATGGTTGACCACGATTGATTTTATAAAATATGGTTGACGATGGTTTACCATGATTGAATTTATAAAACATGGTTGACCATGATCAATATTATAAACCCAAGGGAATAATAAACAACAGGGATTAATACTAAAAACCCAAGGGATTATAAATCTAAGGGAATATTATTAAACTCTAGGAATACAAACCCTTAGATCAATAAACCCAAGGGAATTATATTACAAACCCAAGGGATAAAAATTTATAAACCTAACGTATATAGACGCTAAGATAAATATTATAAACCCTAAAATAAACATGGTTGACCAGGGTGGATTTAAGTATTGAGATAATCAATGTCACAATGAAACGTTGGAACATGGTTGAACATGCTTGACCATGATTGATTTTCATATCGAGACAATATTTGTCACCTTGTGATGTTGGACCAAGGTTGATTTTAATATTGAGACAATCATTGTCACAATGTAACATTAGACCATGGTTGGCTATCATTAACCATGGTTAACCATGATTGATATTATAAACCCAAGGTAATAATAAAGCCAAGGGATTTCTATTATAAACCCAATGGAATAATAAACCCAAGGGATTAATACTAAAACCCAAGGGATTACAAACCCAAGGGAATAATACTAAATCCAAGGGACTAATATTATAAACCCAAGGTACATAAACCATAATTAGATAAATATTATAAACACTAAAATAAACATGGTTGACATGGTTAATTTTCATATTGAGACAATCCTTGTCATAATGCGACGTTGGACCATGCTTAACCACGGTTGATTTTCATATCAAAACAATCTTTGTGACAATGCAACACTCCACCATGGTTAACCATGATTGACCATGGATGACCATGTTTGATTTTATAAAACATGTTTGAACATGGTTGACCAAGGTCATGATTGACTAGGGTTGACTATGGTTGACCATGATTATCATATTGAGACAATCATTTTCACAATGTGACATTCGACTATGGTTGACCATGGTTAACCATGATTATCATATTGAGACAATCATTGTCACAATGTGACATTCGACTATGGTTGACCATGATTGATATTATAAACCCAAGGGATTGATATTATTAACCCAAGGGAATAATAAACCCAAGGGATTAATATTAAAACCCTAAGGGATTATGAACCCAAGGGAAAAATATTAAACCCAAGGGACTAATATTATAAACCCAAGGTATATAAACCCTAAGATAAATATTCTAAACACTAAAATAAACATGGTTTACCAAGGTTGATTTTCATATTAAGATAATCCTTGTCACAATGTGATGTTGGACCATGGTTGACCATGCTTAACCGTGGTTGATTTTCATATCAAGCTAATCTTTATCACAATGCGACGTTCGACCATGGTTGACCATGATTGACCTTGGACGATCATGTTTGATTTTATTAAACATGATTGAACTTGGTTTACCAAGATTGACCATGATTGATCATGGTTGAATATGGTTGACTAGGATTATCATATTGAAACAATCTTTGTCATAATGCAATGTTCGATCATGGTTGAGACGATGATTGATTTTCATATTGAGTCAATCTTTGTCACAATGCGACGTAGGAGCATGGTTGACCATGATTAACCATGGTTGGCTATGGTTCACCATGGTTGGCTATGGTTGACCATGGTTTCCCATGATTGATATCATAAACCCAAGGGAATAATAAACTTAAGGGATTAATATTATAAACCCAAGGAAATAATAAACTTAAGGGATTGATATTATAAACCCAAGGGAATAATAAACCCAATGGATTAATAGTAAAACCACAAGGGAATATGAACCCAAGGGAATGATTTGAGTATGAATGTTAGTTTTGATATGCTAATTTAATATTTAGATTTAAATTTTATTTACGGATCTTATGCTTGATGTACATATGTTTCTTTATGGATTATGTGTTTAAAACAGGTAAATTAATTGAGTTTTATGAGTGAATTCAAGAGCATAAAGTATGAAAATCAAATGATGAACAACAACAACATAAATAACAATAAACCATCACAATTGATCCATCAACACAGAGTTTTGATGGAGTTCACCCCTCCTCGACTACATCTCCTTGGTCCAAATTCCATGGCTTGGGCCTATGTATTAGCTCAATAGTGCAAAAAATTGTTGTTTACATGCATCAAATGCTCCTGAAACATACTCCAATGAGTTTAGAATGTCAAAATATATCATAAATGACTGTTCATTCACTCAATCTGGTCTTCACCTGATCTAGGCATGGCCTTCCTTCCTGGTGACCCTAGGATTCAATTTTCTTCAGAGTGAAAAAAACACATGTAGAATTGCTCCTGTGCCTCTACAAACTATACCAATGTGTTAAGAGCATGCCAATCTTCTAGGAATGACTCTTCCTGAGGCAAAATTGGTCAAAAATTTCTCATGATATGGCTTATTCAATTTTTCCCTAGAATCCTCCTCCAAATCTAAAGAGGACTCCAGATAAGTCTGCCAAACTGGTGATTACACCGAAAATGGTGGAGTTCACTAAATCAGCCGCCATATAAATCCGAGTTTAATTAGATCTTAACTGCGCTTAGTTGGTGGATGACCCAGTCTTAAATGCAAATAAAGACATTCCAATAAACTCGGATTAATTAACGTTAACCACTGTTTACAACAATTAATCCGCACTTATAATTAAACTCTATGCTTTAGATTTTACACTCTGCCCTCAGTTGTTGCAGCTTGGTTATATGGGGAGGGGGTTGGCCCCCTCCAAACCCCCACATCAGATTACATATGACTATAAGTATAAGTCGGAAGCTATGGTTATTAAGAACCATGTAAACGACTTGTTGGTAAGGCAAAGGGTTGGCGTGGGGGAGGTCATGGGTTCGACCCCGACCTTCGACCATATATTTTTCCCGATGATATATAATGTTTCAAATTTGGTTATAATAAAAAATGCGCCCATATAAATAATTACAACCCAACCTTTGAATCATAAGATTTCTGCGCCCAAACTATATAATAATAATGAAATTTGGAATATATGATTCAGACTTTGTCATATAAATATATTTCAACCACCATATAGTTAAAATTAATCCAACCACCATTGAAATTCGAACCTTAGGAGAATATCCCTCATAATAATAAAAAAATTTGAATTCAATCTTAGGAGGACATTGGGCAATTTCACCTTCTCAAACCCAAATTAGTGAATCCTGTTGTGACACTTGTCACAATGCCACTAGGAAAAAATTGAAGAATATTCCCTGCATGCTGACTGGGCTGCCATGTCATCAACCTATCACTGTTCTGCAATTTTTTTTTTTAAATTTGCATGTTTTGAACGATAAATAACAGCCTATAACTTCTTCATCCGGAGTCGGTTTTCGACGAAATGAAGTGAGCCAGATTCCTGGCGATGGGTCGGTCGCGGTTGTTCAGTTTCCAATCAATTATAAGAACTTTCATTTTTGAGCTTATACACTGAGCCTCTGATCATTCCTCCACATTAGAAGCCTTTTGGACCCCAAAATATCTCTGATTACTGATCATGTGGATGAGGGTATTGTTCCCTCACCCTTTTAGTATCTATCCACTGAAATTTTCCGAATTTGATCAAATGGAGCTTTTCACAAAAAGTAAGCTTTTTCCTTGATTCTTGCAACCTTCTCTTTCTATCATTGATACTGTCATGCTACAATTTTCTGAATTTTCAGAGCAGCAAGCTATTCTTTCAGAAACCATCTTGTTCCTACCTAGGTCATTAATAAAAGGAAACTTAAAAATTGTCTCACCTTGCACACTGTCACCATGGCGATTCTTAGCTGATCTTGCTTTGTAATTGCATTGAATCTTGACCAAATATCTTTGCCATTGCCATGTACCTTTTGGAAACCAAAAACAAGCATTTGTGGAACCCATGCCTTTTTTTCCAAGCTGTTTTATCACTTTCTCTTTGACCTTTGCACTCTCTTGCACCGACATTTTGTTTCCAACACTGCTCAACGCTGATGTTCACTGCTGCAAATGTTTTACATATTGTTCACCTCCTTTAAAAGGAAACCTATTAGAATCTTGAAACATCTCGTTACAAGCATAAGCATCGTTTTGAAAGGTTTGATTCAAAACATCTCTTTGTTTGATCATTAACAATGTCAAATTATGACTTGCATTCACTATCCTCTTCATTTCTCCTACATGTATAAGAGACAAACCTATCTTCTTCTTATGCGATCTAACTATGTACTAAATACCATCTTAAAACAAGTGATACTTATTCTCATGGCGATGAAATACTGCTTTCCTATCATACAAATAAGGGCTTCCCAATACAGTACCTGATATCTCAAGTGACACCACATCAAGTTCAACTTCATCAAGAAAGTTTGAATTGATAGCGAATCTTAGTATGCACTTCCTTGTAACCTGCAAGTTTGCATTCTTGCATATCCAACCCAAAGGATATGGTCTTGGATGTATAATAGTTTCAAGGTCTAGATGTTTAACCAAGTCTTCGGAAATCAATTTAGCTTGTGACCCACTATCAAAAAGTGTACCAATATTGGTATGTTTAGAGACAACTCTAATATGCAAAAGTTCTATTCTTGTATCATGAGTGACATTTGAAAATTTTGAAGAACTAGTGCTTGCTATGAGTTTACCTTTCAAACCCATGGCTGTAATCTTTGTCTCATCTCCTGAATCTGACCCTAAGTCATGTTCAAATATAGAAATAGTTTTCCCCTTTTCTTTGGCTTTCAATTTGTTTGGCTTCAATTCTAGATGAAGTTGCCAACAATGGTCTTCATCATGGCCAGTCTTTGAACAATTTTTGCATGTGAGTTTTTCCTTCTTTCTTTTTACAAACTATTTCTTTTTCCTCTTCCATAAAAATTTCCCTTTCCTTTACCCTCACTTTCAATTTTCTCATCTGTGTTTTGCTTCCCTCTTGCTTCTAAGTGTGTGGCTTGAAAACAAACCTCATATATTTTTGTGGGATTAAACATGAGAATAGTGTGCCTAAGGTAACTGTGGAAACCTCCAACATACTTAAACAAAGTTTCTTGAGAATATAAATTAATACCCAAAATAAGAGCTCTTCTCCCAAATTCATGAGTATAATATTGCACACTTTGCCCTTTAAATTGTCTAAAATGTTTCCAATCCATAATTTCCTTTTGCATGTAAGTTAAGGTATAGAATTGCCTTTTAATGGCAACAATAAAACTTGACTATGACATAGATATCTTACCGTAGTTTTTAATCTCTTCTTGAGTCATTGCTTCCCACCATACAAGTGCAGATCCTTCCATCCTCAAAGAAGCTAATTTGAATCTTTATGTCATCTTCATGAAGGTTTTGAATTCTGCAGTACACCTCCAATTGATGTATCTAATTGTCCAACCTTTCTGCATTTATCTCACAATTATATATTGAAGCTCAAATTTGACATCAAGTTTTAGTAAGGGTGTTTTTCATTTTGTGGTCTTTGAGTGAGTGTGTGTGGTTTTGGTAGTGGAAGTGGAAGATGATGTTGATGGTGATGATGAGGATGGCGGAGATGAAGGTGGCTTTCCTCCACTATCATTTGAACTCTTCTCTTCATCCTTATTTTCATCTGAATTTCCTTCTCCATGTAGAGGCTTAGAACCTCTCCTGCTATCCCAGCAGTAAATGCATCAAACATAACCATCCTCTTTATGTCATTGAAGTCTCTCTTGACATCATCATCTTCTGGATGACCTTGAGTCTCTCCAAAACTTGACATGATGACTATGGATTCAAGCTCAACTTCTTATGCTTGTACCTCTTCAATCAACTAAGCTTCTTGTACAACTTATACCTCTTCAATCTCAACTTCTTGAGACAAAATTGAGGTGCTTCAAGTGCAGCTTTGAGTGGAACTTTGGGTGAAGATGGTGCTCTTATAGCTCTCCTTCTTCTTGTCCTAATCTCAGGACTTGCAACCAACAATTTCCCTTCATCTTTCTGCAACTTTAACCTTGTCAGCATAAAAAATTTGCAACCATTAAACTTGCACAAAACTCAAGAAACTATCAAGCAAATAACATTTCCTTTCAACCAAAGCTCTGATACCAACTTGATATGAGTATGAATATTAGTTTTTCTATGCTAATTTCATCTTCACATTTAAAATTTATTTACTAATCTTATGCTTGATGTACATGTGTTTCTTTGTGGGTTATGTGTGTCAAATAGGTAAATTAACTGAGAGTGAATTCAAGAGCATAAAGTATGAAAATCAAATTCTAAATAGAAACAACATAAAGAATAACAAACCATCATAATTGATACATAAACACAGAGTTTTGATGAAGGATTTCACCCCTCCTGAACTACATCTCCTTAGTCCAGTTCCATGGCTTGGGCCTCTGTATTAGCTCAATAGTGCAAAAAATTGTTGTTCACATGCATTAAATGCTCCTGAAACATACTCCAATGAGTTCAGAATGTCAAAATCTATCAGAAATGACTATCAATTCACTCAATTTGGCCCCCATCTAATCTAGGCATGGCCTTCCTTCCTAGTGGCCCTAGGCTTCAATTTTCTTCAAAGTGACAAAAAAAACCTGTAGAATTACTCCTATGCCTCTAAAACCTATACCAATGTGTTCAGAGCATGCCAATCTGCTAGGAATAACTCTTCCTGAGCCAAAGTTGACCAAATATTGCTCATGATATGGCTCATTCAAGTTTTCCCTAGAATCCTCCTCCAAATCTAGAGAGGACTCCATATAAGTCTGACAAACTGGAGATTTCGACAAAAATGGTGGAGTCCTCTAAATCCGCCGCCACATAAATCTAGGTTTAATTAGATCTTAACTGTGCTTAGCTGGTGGATAATCCAGTCTCAACTGTGCTTAAACGCATTCTAATAAACTCAGATTAATTAACGTTAACGACTGTTTACAATAATTAATCCACACTTATAATTAAGTTCCGCGCTTTAGATTTTACGCTTTTCCCTCGGTTGTTGTAACTTGGTTATATGGGGAGACAGATGACCCCGTCCAAACCCCCACATCTGATTACATATGACTATAAGTCGGAAGAAATGGTTATTAAGAACCATGACAACAGCTTGTTAGCAAGGCGGACGGTTGGCGCGGGGGAGGTCGTGGGTTCGACCTTGTCCTCCACCCATACATTTTTCCCGATGATATATAATGTTTCAACTTTGGTTATAATAAAAAATGAGCCCATATAAATAATTACAACCCAACCTTTGAATCATAAGATTTCTCCATCCAAACTATATAATAATATTGAACTTTGGAATATATGATTCAGAATTTGTCATATAAATATATTTCGACCACCATATAGTTAAAATTAATCCAACCACAATTGAAATTCAAACCTTAGGAGTAGATCCCTCATAATAAAACAAAATTTGAATTCAACCTTGGGGGGAAATTGGGCAATTTCACCTTCTCAAACCCAAACTAGTGAATCCTATTGTGACACTTGTCACAATGCGACTGGGAAAAAACTGAAGAATATTCCCTGCATGCTGACTAGGCTGCCATGTCATCAAACTGTCACTGTTCTGATTTTTTTTTTTTCAATTTGCTTGTTCTGAACGACGGTCAGCAGGCTATAAATTCTTCATCCGAAGTCATTTTTTGAAGAAACGAAGTGTAGAAATTATACAACATGCATGTATATCTTGGATTCACCCGATCTAACAATGTACTAAAGTTAAATACTGAATCACTTCTACAAATATTTTGTGGAATTAAAAACACAATCGCTAATCACATGAACATGAAGAAGAATCAAATCACGCACAACACAGATAATTTCTCGGGGAAAGCTTACAGCTAAAAACCCCACTATCTTGTATTGTATATTCAGCATGGTTCATGAAACAATTACATACAAAACTCTTCTCACAAGAGCCCTCCAGTACTCAGCTAATTGTCTCACACTTTCATGAACAAAACTGACCAACACGTAGCCAATTATCATCCTCTGGACAACCTGCCTTGCTTGCTCAATCCCTGATGAATGCAATCCCTAAAAGATAGGACTTATTTCCTTTCTTGACTGCGCAAGTATCATGGGCACTCCAATGGGTATTTGGTTGCATGTGTGCAACCCAATAATCCTACAACTGATATTCAACTTCCCTTTCACCTAGAACTCAACTGGGTCTCCACTGGATCTGACATGCATGCATCTAATAATAGTAAATCCCTAGTTTCATGTGAGATCACTGATTGTGAATTAAATAATATTTAATTCACTTATTCTCTCACTAGTGTATCAAATAGTTACAACTAGAAGAACTGAGTTTAACTCACTTAAATGAGTTAAATGTTGGATGTGGAGCCTGATTATCTTGTTTATTTTGTATCATAGTGTTGGACCCCTGTACCTTAATGCATTGCCGCCCGTAATTAAACGTTGCTTGGGGGGTCCAGGGGGGGCGGCTGCGAGTTAATGGATCCCCCCCTGGCATGGGGTTTTGGGGGCAGTGCCCCTGAAGCTAAAAATAGATGTAAAATTTCCTTGTAAAAGTATAGTAATTTCTAGTCAATCTGGGTTGTTCATTAGGCGAATGATCTGACGGTAGAAGTTATGTTTAGTTTAGGGTCTTTTACCCTAGAAGGAAACCCCTCGCTTGTATGAGGGTATTGTATTGTGGTCGTGTATTGTATGTGTGTATTCTAAGAGTGAGAAATAGAGAGGGAGACTGTGAGAGAGAACAGAGGATATTACAGTGGATCTGTTGTAGGTTGTGTCTCTTCATTTTGCTGGATAATAGAAAGGAAGGACTGGCTGTTCGGGGTGGACGTAGCCCAAACTGGGTGAACCACATATATATATGTCTCTTTTATTTTATGTGTTTTGTGTGCTTGTGTTTTCCGCATATTTTATGTGTTGCATTGCTCTGTAATATATAATTTTATAACAGGACCCCTGTACCTTAATGGGGGGGCAACGCCACCCATAATTAAACGTTGTCTGGGGGGTCAAGGGGGGGGTGGGGGAGCAGATGTGACTTTATGGAGCCCCCCCCCCTTGGCGGGGGTTTCGGGGGTAGCACCCCTGAAGCTAAAAATAGATGTAAAATTTCCTTGTAAAAGTGTAGTAATTTCTAGTCAATCTAGGTTGTTCATTAGGCAGACGATTTGACGGTAGAAGTTATGTTTATTTTAGGGTTTTTTGCCCTAGAAGGCAACCCTTGCTTGTATGAGGGTATTGTATTACAACTGTGTATTGTATGTGTATTCTCAGAGCGAGAAACAGATAGGGAGACTGTTAGAGAGAACAGAGGATATTACAGCGAATCTGCTGTAGGTTGTGTCTCTTCAGTTTGCAGGATAATAGAAAGGAAGGACTGGCTGTTCGGGGTGGACGTAGCCCAAACTGGGTGAACCAAATATATTTGTGTCTCTCTGGTTTTATGTGTTTTGTGTGCTTGTGTTTTCCACATATTTTATGTGTTTCATTTCTCTGTAATATATAATTTTCTAACATTAAACTTATTACAACCTGCATTAACTAATGCACCACTGCACTTTGAACTTTGTTACAACTAGAATTACTCTGCATGCTCACCACTACCTCTAACTCGAAATCCACTAGCTAATTGAGTTTTCCACTCTCACTTAACTATTTCAAGTCATCATTAAGAATATATTATATTTTATTGTCCATATTAATTAAGGGATAACTAAAATAGACATGCGCCAAAAAATAACACTATGGGCCCCACCCTAGTGTAGGTGCTTAATGCACTAGGCGTGGGTGCTGAAATTTTCTTGTTGAATCTCAACACTCGCTCTCAACAAGAAAGGGATTATCCTTCACCCCGATCTTGTCTCTATGGTATTCGAATTTTCTCCTGTTAAGTGCTTTCGTCATAATATATGCATCCTGATCTTCCGTGGGAATGTACTGAAGCAACATTATCCTTATATGCACACAATCTCTGAGATGATGGTACCAGATATCTATATGCTTGCACCTATCATGAAACACAAGATTAATCGAGAGTTTAATGTAACTCTGATTATCACAATGAATCACTGTCGGATCCATCTAAGAACCAAACAAAGCAACTGAGATCTTTCTCATCCATATAGCCTCACATGCAGCTTGACTTGCCGCCATGTATTCCATTTCCACTGAACTGAGTGCCACAGATCGTTGTTTCCTGATGTACTAGGAAATCGTTGTCGATCCTATACCAAAGATCCCTCCTGATGTGATCTTTCTATCTAATGGACTGCCTGCCAAATCTACATCTGTGAAGCCTTGAAGCTTCTCTCCCTCTGTCCGTTTGTACCATAGACCATACTCTGATGTGCCCCTAAGGTATCTCAAGACATGCTTCCCCGCCTTCCAAAAGAGCTTGGTAGGCTTAACCATAGCTTGACTCAGCTGGTTAACTGCGTAGAAAATGTCTGGTATGGTGTTCACTAGACACATCAGTGAACCAACTAACTGCCTGTAGACAATAACATCCACTACCTCTCCAGAAGTAGCATCCGCTTTCCTCCAATTTCCTGTAACAGGAGTATCCATGGGTTTGCAGCTCTCCATGTGAAACTTACCCAGTATCTCCTTTGCATACTTGCCTTGAGACACAGAAATTTCACCATCCCGCTGCCATATTTCCAATCCAAGGTAATGAAGGAGGCCCATGTCCTTCATTTTGAACTCCGTTGCAAGATCCTCCTTGCATGAGTGTATCAACTGCTCATCACTAGTAAAAATTAGATCATCAACATAAATAAAAATAATTAATATATTACCCTCAACCACAATCTGGTACAGGTTTGCATCTTCTTCACTTTTGGTGAAGCCCAGTCTCATGAAATAATTGTCTATCCGAGTGTACCAAGCATGGGGTGCTTGCTTCAGCCCATAAAGTGCTCTTTTGAGTCGGCACACATGCGAATCACTGTTGAAGATCTCAAAACCTTCAGAATGCTCTATGTACACTTCTTCCTCAATGATCCCATTGAGAAACACAATTTTTACATCCATTTGATGAATGCGCTAACCCATCTGCACTGAGAGTGAAAGGATGGATCTTATGGAAGAGTACCTTGCAACAGGTGCAAAAGTCTCATGATAATCTATCCCCTTGATCTGTGAGAATCCTCGGGCCAGAAATCTGGCCTTCTATTTCTCCACACTCCCATTAGTAGTTTGCTTTACCTTACAGATCAATCTCGATCCAACCACTGATTTGTTGACCAGTACTCCTCCACCATTGCATCAACCCAAGTTGGTTGTTCAACTGCTTCCTGAAAGGAAGATGGTTCGGTCACAATAAATTTTCTCATAAGAGCCATGTATCTAGTAAATCGGTCAGGAGAATGTCTCTGCCTACGCTGTGAATTAGGGGCTCCTACATTCTCTGCAGCATCAAGTCTCAATCTATCAGCTTCTGTGGCGTGTCTTCTGCCATTTCTGATGGATGGATCTGCATGAGTGTTTCCCTCCACTCCATGAACCTCCTCATGTGGTTGATCCACACCTTGAGACTCATCCTTGGGAACCAACAGTTCCTCCTCTGCATGCAAGTCCAGCTCCCTCTCAAGGGACAACCACATGGCTTTCTCCTCATCAAATTTTATATCCCATCGCACAACAGTCATTTTTTTGTTTGGAAAATACACACAATAATTGTGGGGTGTTTCAGTGTACCCCACAAAATCCCAACCTCAGTTGTTGGTTCCAACTTCTTCCTAGCATCCTTGGTCACATGCACATAAACAGATTAGCCAAAAATATTAAAGTGTGAAACATAAGGTTTCTTACCAGTGAAAGCCTCTTCAGGTGTACTCATGCCAAGTATCATGTGAGGACAACAGTGCTACACATGTATCGTTGTGTTGCATGCTTCCGCCAACAGATGCATCAATAGACCTTGATCATGCAACATCGCTCGTGCTGCACCCACAATAGTTATGTTCTTTCACTCTGTGACCCCATTCTGTTGTGGGTTATGAGGTGCTATGAGTTCTCTTCAAATTCATTCTTTGCTATAGAAGTTCTTGAATTCATTAAAGATGTATTCTCCACCATTATCGCTCCTAAGAGCCTTCACTTGCTTCCCTAACTCTTTCTCCACCAATGCCTTAAACTCCAAGAACTTAGAGAATGTCTAATATTTCTTCTACATGAAGAAGATCCAACACTTACAAGAAAATTCATCAACAAATATTACATAGTACTTATGTTTTGTTGTTGAAGAAACATATAATGGTCCACACAAGTCTGTGTGAACTCTATCAAGGATCCCCGAAGCTCGGTTCTCCTTCTCATGAAAGGTGGCCTTTACATATTTTCCCATAGTAAATCCCTTGCATGTGTTTGAATGTGCAAGTGTATCCCTGGGAAGACAAGTAGAAATTTGCTGCATGAATTTCAAGGCTCCATGGTGAAGATGCCCCAATTTCCTGTGCCATAATTTGCCCTCATCCCGGCTCACCACTTGATCTTCCTTGCCCATAATTTCTGCGCAGCCATCTACCTCCAACTTGTAGAGATTCTTAACTCAAATCCCTATCCTCTTGGTTTGTCCTGTTGTTTTATGTTGTAGGAAATCTTTTCCTTCACTAAAAACAACATCATAGCCTCTATCCTCCAAAATTGCGAGTGAGACTAAATTTTTCTTCAGACCTGGTATGTGCATTACATATTTTAATTGAAAAGGTTTACCTGAACACCTCTAAAAGGTAATGGTACCAATCTCGGTAGCATTGTATTGCCTGTCATCGCCCATTTCAATACGAATATGGAGATCCTTCTCCTTGAAGTCACTGAAAAGTTCCTTGTCTCCTGTCATGTGAAAGAAAGAGCCATTATGCAAATACCACACAGATCCCAATGCACTGGACACCATGCATGCGATCAATGAGAAGTCAAGATCAAATTGCGAGGCAAGGGCCTCACCAATTGCAAATCCTCCAACCTTCTTTTCTTCTTCTTTTGTGGACAGTTAGTAGAAAAATTCCCATGCTCATGACAATGAAAACTCTTCACCTTGGGCATGTCCTGCTTATTTCTATTCTTGGACTCGGATTTAGAATGGAATTTCTTCCCCTTCCCCTTCCTCGCCTTGGCAGCCAAACCACAATCCTCTTCCTCCTTATTCTTAGATGAAGATCTATCTTTGAACTCCTCCTGCACCAAATCTGACCACAGTCGTTCCCACCAAGAGCAAGATCATCATGTGAGGGTTCACAAGAATTTCACATGATGATCTTGCTCTTGGAGGGTTCACAAGAATTTCACATACCTTAATGGGTTCCGGATAGGAAGTAGGATGGCATAATATTGGTTCTCTTATGGAAGATCGAGCTTAAGAGAGGTGGCTCATGAGAATTTGGGCATGTGATTTCAGTGGTGCTTCTATGTGAAGGCCACATCAAATTTTGAAATAGTAGAGAGGGTTGAGACCCTATCTTGTGGTGGTTATTAGGCTGCAAGTTCTGTGGTGTCACCCTTTACCATTTCCCTAGTATTTCTTCTAGGGAAATACTCTCCTTTTACATGAGTGCCTATGTCATGGACACAATTTGTTTTTTTCAAGTTTTTCAACCATGGGATGGAAATGGACGACCCAAGACCCTACTCCAATCCAAATTTACCACAGAGCCCTTTGGGAGACAGATTTTCATCTACATTTTTATAAAATTTTCCATTGAGTCATACTACCTATGCACCAGATTACATTCAACGAGAAAGCCCCTAGGATTTCCAAAGAGGCCAGTACAGTCATTTTTCCCATTACCAGATGGTTTGTCGAAGAAAGTTTCACCTATGTCAGAGTTTTCAAGAGTTATGCTTCTCCCCACGTATTGCGATATAATGTTCCTGACAAGTTACTTGCTAGAGAGATTGCTTACCAACTTGTGGTAAATGGTATTTCAAATAGCTCAAAGATGCTAAGAAGGCCATTTGGTCTAATTTCCCTTTACAGTGCGGTACTTTTTCACTTTTTAATATTGGTCATGCCTTCAAGGAAGTTTCAAATGTTAATTTGTTGAATTTGGTTGTAGTGCCAAAACAACCATATGACCCCAATGATGTAATTAAGAAATTCATCATAGAGCTCAAAGTACAGCCTTTTGTGAAAGAGATAGATAGATTTGATTATTTCTTTCAAGGTATTGAAAATTTTTTAGATGTAATAAAGTTTGCATCCAGTCAACAAGATAACTTGGAAGCCTTCCAAGCATACAGAAACAAGAGACTAGAAAGGATTCCTCTGGATTTATTGACTATTGAAGATGTCAATAGACCAAATCCAAGTATTAGCTTGGATAATGAAACTAAAGACATGTCTGAAGATGAGTCAGAGAAATTAGAATATCAATCTCAGAATTCGAATCATTCTGATACTGAATTCGAAAACAGAAATGAGAGCCCAAAAAGGGTAATTAATCAAGTAATCAAAGAGATTGAGATGCAAGATAAAGGAGGAATTAATGGAACTGAATAATCTTCCCAAGAAGTTCAACATAACCAAAATACACCTGATCAGTCAGAAAAATATCAGCGAAAGGATTTGAAGAGCGAATGGGATAAGTTTCCTAGGGCACTAAAAACGCTCCAAACAAATCCTAATACTGATCAATCTACCAGTTTTCAGATGCCAGAACATTCTCAGAAATTAGTGGAAACTGCTACTCCACTACAACAAGTTCCTGAAAATCATGATCGAGAGATCATTCCGACTTACCCTACGAAGCAGATAGTTTTACAAATTGAGGAAATCCCTTCACTGGATGTCTTCTACAGTCCTAGTCATAATGCTGTAGTCAAGAGGAGAAAAAGGAGAATAATTGATGATACAGTCTCAAATATTACAAATGAATCTGTTGACGTTTTATGGAAGGATCCTCTAGCTGATCCTACTGAACATTTAACCAAGCTATCACAGTTTGCAGGGGCATATGCTACTACCACAATTGATAATGCCACTAAAGTTCAATTGTTACTAAAGCAGAGAGAATATAAAATGCAAGATTGAGAATGACTGTTAGAGAAAGAAAATTCTAACTCTAGCGAGCAAATGGAATTGAAAATGTCCTAGTTTCAAAAAGATTTTGAAAGATTAAATTTGTAGCATCAGGTGCAACTTACAGAAAAGCAAGCGCAACTAGAAGAAAAAATAAACAAATTACAAAGCCAGCCACAACTAGAGAAATTCATAAGGGAATCATTGGATGTGAATGCTCAACGAAATAAGCAACAAGAATTATTTTTCCAACAAGTTTCTATCACTAGCTCTTTTTGTGACTCAAGTGAAATCCTAATCCAGTAAGGGGCTATCTAGAAACTTGAGTGTGAGAAAATTGAGAAGAAAACCAATGAACACATTCAATGGAAAGCATCAGACTCAAGAAAGAAAGTTGATCTACCCCAGGTAGATAAAATTTACAAGGAAATCTTATTTAAAGATTGGGAAACACAAATAAGGCAAACAGATAAAACAACAGCAAAAGCATCAAAGTTAACAAAGGAAATTACTAAATCTGTATGTGAACAACTTTTGAAAGCCGAGCTTATCAAAGAATCCACATCTGAAGTGCTCTCATAAGTCAAGTAGTTGGAAACACAGGACAGAAATACAGGAAGAAATGATTTAAAAAGTAAATAATTTTGATCAAGAAAATTATTGGAATTTTCTGATCAAACCTTATCAACAGTACCAAACCTTGCAGTCTTTAACTAATTCAACAAAAACATCGTAGCCAACACTCTCAAATTCAATATTTAAGGGACAGGCCATATCGATAATTTCGTAGCAACCACTCTCAAATGCAGTATTCAAGGGACAGGTCAGATTGAGAATTTCACAGGCAGCTCAACTCAAGCCCATGCTAGATATTTGTCAACTTCAAGATCAAATCCAAATGAAAGATCAGTATTCATAGTGATATTGTTACCTTATTTTCCTAAATTGTAGTTAAAGTTTGTTTTACGAGGATGGTTGTTGGAAACCTCCTCTATTTTTATGTAATAATCTATTTTTAAACACATTTAGTTTAGTATTTAAACCCCTCTCATGCATTTAGAGAAGGGTCCTGAAATTTTTCAAAAACATTTGCAAAGAATGCACTTCTGTAAGTTTGTAAATGCTTTGATGGATTAATGGAACATACTTTGTTATCTTTTAACATTTGAAGTTGTTTAACTGATGTTGCACTATTGTACTCTTTAAATTGCTTGAAAGTGAAGAGGAGCAGAAAATATATTATCAGTTTATATGAGTAGGACTTGGTACATATGGTACTTCTATTCACTTGTATTAAGTTTTGCTTTCTAGATTGACAGTTATATTTTTATTTGCATTATATATTTGAACTGTTATCATAAATGATAGTTACATGCACTTGTGTATTAATATTTTTCTATGATTTCTTATTTGATATATAATCACACATATGAATGCGATATACTTTTCACAATTCTTTTAATCAAACTATTTTGTTAAAAGAATCATCTTTACATACTTTTCATCTCTTTCAATTGTTAAATAATCTTCATTACTAATAGTTGGAGAATATCTCTTTATATCACATAAAGGAAGAAACACCCTGGGTATATATTAGAATTGGATATTGTTATATAGATGCATGTGATAGATTAAAATAATTTCCCATTACATGTTATATAAAAAAACATTCCCCAAATCATCCTTAGTAGGAAACTAGTCTCTTCATCCCCAGTTGGAGCCACCACACCAAATGGAAAATGACTTTCTCTAAGGTTAGGATTGGGTGGTTTTCCCCCATGTGGTAATGGAATTCCAAGGCCTCAACATTTTGGCGTTAGAAAGAGGGCCAATTGTGAATGGCAAGGAGATCTGATCAATCTAAAAGTCAATCTAAGAGTCTCTCTCCCTCTGGATCCCCTTCAACTTCCAAAAAATTAGCTAGATATAAATCTTTAAGATCTGAAGTTGAACACCCTTCTCCTAAGTCTCCTAGTGATACTCAACCCATAATGTCTCCCGATTTTTATCAAAATTCCCCTGAAGTTCAGTATTTGATAGAAAAGTTAGAGAGAGTATCAATTTCTACTGAAAATCCTGAATCTTCTCAATCATCTGAGATTAGTATTTCATCCACTTTACAACCCAGAAGAATATTAACTCGATCAGAAACTCAAAAGACATGAATCCTTCCTTTGAATTTCCCATCAATACTTCTTGAAGGAGAATAAAAAATACTGAATCAGAGTCAATCACCAACGCGATCTTATCTAATAATCCACCCCATTCACCTCCCTTACCTCCACTCACTTCCACAACTTCCATTCCAACAATTGGTGTTACTTTAACTAGTTCCAGTACTCAGAATACTATCCCTTCAACTAGTTCTAACACTTAGCCAACCTATTCTTCAACTCAAAATCAACCCATCACATCCACCCAAGGACCAATGGCAGGCCAAGTATCACCACCAAATGTACAACCATGGAATAATCCAAGGGTTGTGCATATGCTCACTCTTATTCATCCTATACCAAAATACCCTGAAAGATGGTTACCTAAATTTAATCTTGATGATGGTCTTCCAGCTGAAGAAAAAATTCATAATTACATGTTAGCCATTAATTTAAAAGAGGTAGTTGAAGAAGATTGTGTTGTAAGATTATTTCCATATACTCTCACATGATCTGCAGGATCCTGGTATTTTTCACTACTTGCCTGCTCTATAACTAGATGGAATATGTTCGAATAACAATTTTTAGCTAAGTTTGGGGATGATAGATCCACTGCATCGCTCATTAATGATTTATCAAATATAAAGGCTAAAACAAGGAAGAAAATAAAAGATTTTTATTCAAGATTTAATAAATTTCTCAATAAAATTCCTGCTACAGCAGTTCTTGGTGTAGAAGTTCAAATTGAGTGGTATATTTCATCTCTTCCATCCAATATAGCCATTTTTGTTGATAGAGAAAAACTGCCTACACTCGCAAAAAATATGAAGGAAACTTTATCTATAGAGAAACACATAATTTCTCTTGAAAAGAAGAATTCCCAAGAATATATGAAATCAAAGAAAGTATCCTTCAAAGATGATTCAAAAAAGAAGCCATCTAAAGACCCTTTTGATGTAGAAGGTCTTTAGAAAGTTTTAAATAGTATGAAAAATGAGATGGAAGATATGAAGAAATAAGTCGTTGAAAGTTCTAGCTCAAAAAAGACTTTCAGACCTTTCAAGAAAAATCAGTCTTCTAATTCTCAACCTCCCAATATCATATCTAACACTGAGTCTGATCAAGATACAAATGAAGAGAAAACATAGGAAGAAGAAAATGAAGAAGAATAAGAAGTTGAACTAAATGGAATGTGGGATTTTATCCTACCAAATGAAGAACAACAAGAAGCTTTACCTGTGAATACAAGGAGAAAAAACACTACTAAAGAAATGCGTCCAAATCAGAAACAAAAGAATTCAACATCTGCTAAAGATAAAACAGTAATTAAAAAGTCGACTTCTAAAGCTACACAAACAAACCCTACTTCTTCAGATACTCCACCTACATCAAAGACAATGGTAGTCTCCGACACTATTGAGTATAATGTAGTTGAGGATATGAAAAAGACCAGGGCCAACATTTCAATTCACGAAATTACTAAGTTAAATCAGCAACAGAAAATCTTACTTAGAGATTTAAATGCATTTCCTATTTCAGCCTTACCTGCTCCAGTAGTAGTCCAAGCTGCTAATCAAATGGGTAAACCACCTTCTCCTTCAACTAAAATAGATGCTACAGATTTGATTATGATAGATGGCCTATCCATCTCTCATACTCCTCCATTTCTATTAATCTATGATATCTATAATAAAAATGTTCATAATTGTTTAATAGACTCTGGGGCTTCCTCTAATATCATGCCAAAGTCAGTATATGCTAAATTCAACATAACTCCTTAGAGTTCCCCTATTCATATAGTACAACTTGATAGAACTAAATAAGAGGTTGTAGGAGAAATAAATTATGTCTCCATCAGATTGTCATCAAACCCCAAGGTTGCTCAGATAATTGATATATTGGTGGCTGATATTCCTGAGTTTTACGGTTTAGTGTTAAGCAGAGACTGGTCTGAAAAACTTCATGGATATTTTACAACAGACTAGTCACATATGTGGCTACCACATAATGGAAAGCGAAATCAAATCCTGGTAGACCAAGAAAAATTCATGAAGCATACAGTCACTGATCTTGAAGGAATAAACAAGCTAGTAGCATTCAATAATAATATTATTGGAAACTACTTGGCAGAATCATTTCTTGGAAATTTTAATGCTTAAACATCACCCTTTTTCGATAATGCAGTTATCTCTCAAATCAAGAATTTTTCCCAGATAGACAATTCGAAATGTGAAAATTTTGTAGATAAACCAATAGTTAATTCTTTATTTTGGAATCTTTACTTTGACGGTTCTAAATCTGAAGATGCTGCAGGAGATGACTATATTTTAATAAGCCCGGAAGGAGAAAAAATCATGTTAGCCTGCAGACTTGAATTCGATTGCACAAACAATATAGTAGAATACGAAACATTAATCCAAGGTTTGTACAAAGAAATTTATCTTAACATCAAGTATCAAAGAAATAGGCCTCTTAAGGAAATAATAAAATAATAGCTAAACCAATAAAATAATATTTATAAATTTTCAATTCACATTTTGCACCACAATCCATGTAACCACAGTTAAATTCAATTCAAAGGTTGTACCAAAATAAAATTAATAAAAAATTGTATTGATGTGACTATAAATAAGCATGATTTTTTCAAGAAAAAGTCATTATCATTGAACAACTAATGCATCTGTCCTTTGTACTTAAATAACTTACAATAAAATATAAATATAAATTTATAAATTCTTAATTATATTATATGCTATTAATTAAAATTTATATTATTTAAATTGTATAATAACATGTAATTAATATACTATATAAAAATAAAATAAAATAAAATAATATAATATCATATAATAAATGTATAGGGATATGCATTGTTTCATTCAAGATATATGAAATGACAATAATATATTTTTATTCAAAAAGTGTGAAATAACATTTATTATGAGTACTTTACTTTGACTTTAAAAATACTTAGAGCATTACCATGGTTAACCATGAGTTTTTATCCACCATTGAGAATGTGACAAGTAAGTACCTTTAATTCAAGCAATGCCACCTCAACCGTTAGAGATGATGTCATCCCCTAAAATGTGATTGGCTCTCATAAAGTGAATTTTTATTGTACATTTTCCTTAGGAGGCCCATTTTAGACCTCAAAATTCCCCTAATGTCTAGCATCAAAATTAATCCCATGTCAAGAATTTAGTCTCGATAGATTTTCTATTGAATTGATTTTTAGACCATCTATTCCTGAAAATATTACCAATTGGAAAGTATTTAATAATGATTCAGATATTATAAATTTCCTCACATATGAAGGATCTTATGATAGTCAAATTTTGGATGAAAATGAACATGACACTCAGATAAAGGATGAATTGGATGAAAATCCAATTCCTAAGTCAGTTTTCAAGTTAGAAGACCTTTATGATCTGAAAAATAGGTTTAAAAGAGTTACGAACTCTAAAACTCAAAGTTATACCTTAAGATTTGAGTTAGTAAATCTCAGAACTGATGATAAACCTCAAAATGTCAATTTAGGTCTTGGTCTATCTTCGGATGAAAGATTCTCATTTATAAAGTTATTAAGGATGTACAAAAGTGTTTTTTCTTGGTTTTGCACTGATCTTAAAACATATGACACTTATTTTATTCAATACACTATTCCTATGATTTCAGATGAGAAACCTATACAACAAAAGTTGAGGAAAATTCACCCGAATCTTGAAAATAAAATCAAAACAGAGTTGAATAAACTCCTCAAAGCAAATATCATTTTTCCAGTTAAACATTCTAAAGTGGTTTCAAATTTGGTTCTTGTCAGGAAGAAAAATGGTTATATTAGGATTTGTATTGATTTTAGGAATTTAAACAAAGCATGTCAAAATGACAACTTTCCATTACCAACCATGGAACAAGTACTGCAAACGATAGCTGGTTTTGAACTTATGTCTATTATAGATGGATTTTCATGATATAACCAAATCCTCATACACCCAGATGATAGATTAAGACTACATTCAAAACTAAATGGGGAACTTATGCCTATCAAAATATGCCATTTGGGTTAATCAATGCAGATGCCAATTTTCAAAGAGCTACGAACACAAATTTTAGAGGACTCATCAATAAATCAGTGGTTATCTATTTAGATGACATTACAGTATTTTCTAGACAAGCAACCAATCATGTGAATGACCTAAAGCAAGTCTTTGAGCGATGTAAAAAGTATGGAATTTCATTAAACCCAAAGAAGTCATTTTTTGCTTTAGATGAAGGAAAAATTTTAGGATTCATTGTGTCAAAGAAAGGTATCTATATTATTCCTGAAAGAATTGAAGAGATTAAAATAATTCATTTCCCTCATAACAAGAAAACTATGCAATCAATTCTTGGACAGATAAATTTTGTAAAAATATTTGTCCATGACTTTTCGCAAATATTTTTACCTTTGCAAACCATGATTAAGAGAAATTTAGTCTTTAAATGGGGACACAACAAAAGAGAAGCATTTGATTTAATCAAACAATCCATTATCAATGCTCCATTCTTGACTACCCCCAATTTTCTTAATCCTTTTACTTTATATACCTTCTCATCAGATACATCTTACACCGTTGTTTTAACACATCTTAATGTCCAAGAAGTTGAAGCACCAATATAATTTTTTAGTTCCAATTTACAAGGCACATAACTAAATTATTCATCTATTGAGAAACAAGCATTTGCTACCTTTAAAGATATAAGTAATTTTAGGCCTTTTCTCTTTAAAACTCATACCAAAATAATAGTTCCATTCTCTGTAGTGAGACAACTATTGATGCAAAGAGAATTAGAAGAGAAAAGGGCTAACTGGGTTACTGCTTTAGAGGACTATGATGTAGAAATTAGAACTTCTAAAATTGTTAGAGGTCAAGCTTTTGTAGAATGCTAACAAGAGCATACCATTTATCATCAGAGTCAGATTCAAGTAATAATGTGCAAATATCAGAGGTAAGCCTCAACGATGTGCAATATCAATACGCTAATCTCAAGTTTTATTTGAAAAATAGATATGCCCCAACACAACTCAATTATAAAATAAAACGTGCTTTAAGATTAAAGGCCAAGCAATATGAAATAATCAATGATGTATTGTTTAGAAGAAACTTTGATTCTGTGTTACTAAGATGCTTAGAGAAAACTGAATCAAAAAGTTTTGCAGGAACTCCAGATGGACTAGCTGGAGGACATTTTGGAGGAAATACAACAGCACATAAAATCCTGCATGCAGGTTACTATTGGCCTACACTTTTCAAACATGCTCATGAATATGAAAGAAAATGAAAAATTTGTCAAAGTGCATCTGGAAGACAAAGGAACCAGCCTTCCCATTACAGCTAGTTAATATCAAGCAGCGATTTGAACAATGGGGATTAGATATAATCGGTGAGATCGTTCCTAACTCTTCCAAACAACATAAATATATTCTCACAGCTACATATTATTTTACTAAATGGGTGGAAGCAATTCCACTAAAGGTAGCCAACTCTGGAAATATTATTGATTTCACTGATCAATTTATCATAACTAGGTTTGGTTTACCTTCTGCTTTAATGTTTGATAATGCATCTTATTTCTCAGGAGCTGTTATGATAGAATTTTCAATCAAAAGAGGTTTTAAACTCAAGTATTCTGCAAATTATTATCCGCAAGGAAATGGTTTAGCAGAATCCACAAATAAAAACCTTATTAAAATCATCAAATGAACTATTGATCAAAACCAATGAAATTGGCACAAGTCATTAACATTTTCTCTTTGGGCAGACTGAATAACTCAGAAGGCCTCCATTGGCACTTCTCCATTCAATCTTGTCTATGGAAAAGAAGTTATTCTTCCTACCAATGTAGTTATTCCTTCTCTTTCCTTAGTTCAATTTATTGATGAATCTCCTTCTTCCTCCTTACAAGTAAGACAATTTCAAATTCTTAAGCTTGAAGAATAAAGAGAAAAAGCTAAAATTACTCATGCACATCATCAACATATGGTTAAAGCTTCATTTGATTCAACTTCTGTTACTCCAAAAAACTTTCAAATTGGTGATCTAGTATTGAAATGGGACAAAGCACATGTGGAAAAAGGTAAAAACGCCTATTTTCAAAGGCTGTGGTTAGGTCCATTTCAAATCATTGAAGAAATAGGCTCATCAACATTTTTATTGCAAGATCTATCACGCAAAAGAGATTCTTTGCCTGTTAATGGGCAGATTTTAAAGAAATACTTTTTATAGGAGGTAACCCCTTCTATTCCCTGTATACTATTGTCTTTTCTTTTTCTTAGGAAAATAAAAGTTGCATAGTATTGATTTTTGGATTTTCAAGTAAACATCTCAGATAATCGTTTTGATTTATCGCTTATAGAAATAAGAAATGTTAAGGAAACAATCGAAAGGTTTGAATATCAAATAGATTCTATTTTCTGAAAGATGCAATTTCACTGAAGTTATTTATTCTTTGATGAACTCTCATCTTTATAAAGCATGGTTATTCTGTTAGCAGTCAAGAAAGGAATCGTTAACATAGTAAAGACTCTTTACAGAGAAGCAATCTTAAAACTAAAAAAAAAATCATCCAGAATCCTCAAAAGGGCCAATGATTCACCCCATCCGAGAAAAAAATTATCATTTTTTAGAAAGAAATTCAAAAAATTATGCTAAAAATCTTAAAAGATAATAAGTCTCATCACGAGCTTGTTTACCATGTTCATAGGGAAATAGTTGAACTGACATTACCAATACTTCCTACCAAAACAGGGTAATGACTTGAGATTATATCAAGAGGACAAGGGGTCTCATAAAGAGCCAACTTGATCAATTTAATTACAACAAGTGAATGGCATTGTCAATATTTGGTTACCAAGCCAAGACAATGACTTTTAAGTAAATAAAAATACAATAGAAATTATCTACAAAAAAGAAAAGCAAGTTCCAAAAGAGATCAAGTGTATAAAGTTGGAATTTATTTTTTTAAATGGTAAGAAACATTGGATGGGATAATAAATCATTGCTGGGTAAAAGGTAACCCTGCCAAAAGTTTAAATTTCCTATTGGATCAAAGGCTCTACCTGTGATAAAATAGTATATATTTATAAAGCTAATCTGAAAGAGCCACCCGCTTTATCTTTTTTAAACTGAGTAAAGACTAATATAGATACTCATACTTTTATTTTTAAAAGATGAATTCTTATGAATTATAATTAAGAGAGATTTTGTTGCTTAGTGAGATATTGTTTAATGAAATTCATTCCTGCAACTATTTTTATTTCGAAAAAAGTTTTTAGAAATTTCAAAAAAGTTAATCAAAGATAGTTGGTTCTCCCAAGTGAGTCGCCAATTGTTGTGCTATAAAACAACCCCCATTTATTTTCACTAAATGGGGACCCTTTAAAAAAAATATGAAATTTATTTGTTTGATTTTATCTTAGCCTAAGTCTAAAAAAGCTTTAGGAAATAAAGCTCTTTCCCTTTTCGTTTTGATTTCTTAGCGCGCATCGCAAATCGCATAGCTTACAAGCTTAACAAATTAAAACATATTAAGTCTTGCGAGCTGTGATGTGCGCTAAACCTTTCTGAAGTCATATAAAACTCCCATTACAAAAGCTTTAAACACCGCTATAAAAGGAAAATCGCATCACACCATGTAAAATGATCAACTTATAAAAAATTCGGTAAGGGTTCCGATGAAACGAACCCGACGAATCTATAAAGAAACAAACATAAAACTGCAAGTATCCGTTAAAGCGCATCGGCATGATTCCTCAAGCGCACTTCACATTTCGCAGAAAATAACGAAATGCAAGTTTTATTACTGTATGGAAATTGCGATAAAAGTTTTGTGCAGATCGCAGTTCACAAAATTTATTGGTAACATAACTAATAGAAATAGTCTCGAGTTGCGATATGCGATAATTGATAGTTATTTCTCAAGTGTGCAAAATGATTCATATATAATCAATCGGATATAAAATCTAACGTCTTAAATTGATCGATAGACATTTCACGTAAAGGTGTGTAAGAGATTTGATTAAAATAATTATGGGTGATTAACAACATTTAATGGGAGTAAGGTTTGAAAGATTCACATCTACTTTAAGCATGTCTTGAATGATTAAACGTCAGATTTGTGATTATATTGCTTTAATTCTATCTGTCTCTCTATTCTCTTTATTTCTAAAAATTTACTCTATTCGCTTAAATTCAGGAAACCACTTAACGGAGCAAGGATAATAGGGATGAGCAAGAAAGGCAAGGAAATTACTCGAGCATCATCTACTAAAGACTCAGATATGTCTGCCTTATTCTCAGATACCACCTGCAACAAGGATTGCGGCAGTTCCTCATGGGAGGCGATGTATCAGTTATTCGAGAATGAACCGCCAAGGGTAATAACCAAAGTTGCTACAACAGGTGCGTCAGTTCCTTCAGTAATTGACCACTTGAACATAGAATATAGAACATTTAAGAATTCAAAGGATGAAAATATCGATTCATTCAAGGCAGAATATTTGAGGATGATATACCACTTACCCGTCCTGCAGCAGAACTATGACAAAGCTTTTTTCTAAAGCTTTACAAAGAAACATCCAAACCTAATGAAATTTATAAAGGAATGGAAGGATGACCAAGGCGGGCTTAAACGAGACAAACTCGGTATGTACCCAATAGCACAAATTCCTTCCCCTTATTGCTATGCTTCCAATATGTTGTGTAGATTGTTTGCAAAGCCTGATACTACTAGGTTTTCTGTAGATTGGGTCCTATTAATTGATGTAATCGTCAATTCTTTAATCTGAATTGGGAAAATATCCTATCTGATAATTTGGTCAAAAATATCATGGAATATAGAAGTAAAAGAAGTATTTCTTCTAGGGAAATACTCCCATTTTACATGAGTGCCTATGTCATGGACGCAATTTATTTTTGTTCAAGTTTTCCAGCCATGGGATGGAAATGGATGACCCAAGACCCTACTCCAATCCACTTTTACCATAGAGCTCTTTGGGAGTCATATTTTCATCTACATTTTAATGAAATTTTCCATAGATTCATACTACCTATGCACTAGATTATATTTAACGAGAAAGCCTCAGGATTTCCAAAGAGGCTAGTACAGACATTTTTCCCATTTCCAGATGGTTTGTCAGAGAAATTTTCACTTATGTTAGAGTTTTCGGGAGTTATGATTCTCCCCACGTCCTACCATATTATGTTCCTGACAAGTTACTTGCTAGAGAGATTTCTTACCAACTTGTGGTAAATGGTATTTCAAAACAGCTCAAAGATGATAAGAAGGCCATTTGGCCTAATTTCCCATTACAGTGCGGTACTTTTGCACTTTTTGATATTGGTCATGCCTTCAAGAAGTTTCAAATGTTAATTTGTTGAATTTGGCTGTAATGCCAAAACGACCATATGACCCCAATGATGTAATTAAGAACTTCATCACAGAGCTCAAAGTAAAGCCTTTTGTGAAAGAGATAGATAGATTTGATAATTTATTTCAAGGTATTGAAAAGTTTTCAGATGTACTAAAGTTTGCAGCCAGTCAACTCAATCAAGATGACTTTGAAGCCTTCCAAGCATACAGAAACAAGAGACTGGAAAGGATTCCTCTGGATTTATTGTATATTGAAGATGTCAACAGACCAACTCCAAGTATTAGCTTAGATAATGAAACTAAAGACATGTTTGAAGATGAGTCAGGACAATCAGAATATCAATCTCGGAATTCGAAAACATAAATGGGAGCCCAGAAAAGGTAATTGATCAAGTAATCAAAGAGATTGAGATGCAAGAGAAAGGAGGAATTAATGGAACTGAATAATCTTCCCAAGAAGTTCAACACAACCTAAATACACCTAATTAGTCAGAAAAATCTCAGCCAAAGGATTTGAAGAGTGAATGGGATAAGTTTTCTAAGGCACTAAAAACGCACCAAACAAATACTAATACTGATCAATCTACCAGTTTTCAAACGCCATGACATTCTCAGAAATTAGCAGAAACTGCTACTCCATTACAACAAGTTCCTGAAACTTATGATCAAGAGATCATTCCAGCTTACCCTACAGAACATATAGTTTTACAAATTGAGGAAATCCCTTCACTAGATGTCTTCTACAGTCATAGTCATAAGGTTGTAGTCAAGAGGAGAAAAAGGAGAAGAATTAATTATAGAGTCTCAAATATTACAAATGAATCTGTTGACGTTTTATGGAAGGATCCTCTAGTTGATCCTACTGAACATTTAACCAAGCTATCACAGTTTGCAGGGGCATATGCTACCGCCACTATTGATAAGGCCACTGAAGTTCAATTGTTACTAAAGCAGAGAGAAGATAAAATACAAGATTTAGAACGATTGTTAGATCAAGAAAAGTCTAACTCCAACGAGAAAATGGAATTGAAAATGTCCTAGTTTCAAAAATATTTTTAAATATTAAATTTGCAGCATTAGGTGCAACTTACAAAAAAGCAAGCGCAACTAGAAGCAGCAATAAAAAAATTACAAAGCAAGCCACAACTAGAGAAATTCATACAGGAAGCATTGGATGTGAATGCTAAACTAAAGCAACAACAAGAAGTATTTTGCCAACAAGTTTCTATCACTAGCTCTTATTGTGACTGAAGTGAAATCTTGATCCAGCAAGTGGCTATCCAGAAACTTGAGTGTGAGAAAATTGAGAAGAAAATCAATGAACACATTCAATGGCAAGCATCAAACTTAGGAAAGAAAGATGATTTACCCCAGGTAAATAAAATTCACAAGGAAACCTTATTTAAAGAATGGGAAACACAAATAAGGCAAGCAGATAAAGCAACAATAAAAGCATCAAAGTTAACAAAGGAAACTACTGAATCTGTATGTGAACAAATTTTTAAAGTTGAGCTTATCAAATAATCCACATCTGAAGTGCTCTCAGAAGTCAAGTAGTTGGAAACACAGTGGAAAAAAAGGACAAAAATGTAGGAAGAAATGATTAAAAAGTAAATAAATTTGATCAAGAAAATTATTGGAATTTTTCGATCAAACCTTATCATCAGTACCAAACCCTACAGTCTTTAACTAATTCAACAAAAAGATTGCAGCCAACACTCTCAAATGAAGTATTTAAGGGACAGGTCAGATCAAGAATTTCACAACCAGCTCAACTCAAACCCATGCTAGATATTTGTCAATTTCTGGATCAAATCCAAATGAAAGATCAGAATTCATAGTTATATTGTTACTTTATTTTCCTAGATTGTAGTTAAAGTTTGCCTTATGAGGATGGTTGTTTGAAACCTCCTCTATTTTTATGTAATAATATATTTTGAAACATCTTTAGTTTAGAATTTAAACCCCTCTCATGCATTTAGAGTAGGGTTTAGAATTTTTTCAAAAACATTTGCAAAGAATTCACTTCTGTAAGTTTGTAAATTCTTTGATGGATTAATGGAATAAACTCTGTTATCTTTTGACATTTGAAGTTGTTTAACTAATGTTACACTATTGTACTCTTTAAATTGCTTGAAAGTGAAGAGGATCAGAAAATCTACTATCAGTTTATATGAGTAGGAATTCGTGCATATGGTACTTATATTTACTTGTATTAAGTTTTTCTTTCTAGATTGACAATTATCTTTTTATTGGCATTATATATTCGAACTATTATCATAAATGAATGTTAAATGCATTTATGTACTAATATTTGTCTATGATGTATTATATGATATATAATCACACATATGAATGCGATATACTTTTCACAATTCTTTTAATCAAACTATTTTGTTAAAATAATCATCTTTACATAATTTTCATCTCTTTCAATTGTTAAGTAACCCTCATTAATAATAGTTGGAGAGTATCTATTTAGATCGCATAAAGGAAGAAACACCCTGGGTATATAGTAGAATTAGATAGTGTTAGACAGATGCATGTGATAGATTAAAATCATTTCCCATTGCATGTTATATAAACAAAACACACCCCAAAATCATCCTTATTGGGAAAGTAGTCCCTTCATCCCTAATCGGAGCCACCACACCAAACGGAAAAGGAATTGCTCTAAGGTCTAGACTGGGTGGTTTTCCCCCATTTATGGCAACAGAATTTCGAGGCCTCAAAATATCCATAATGTTGTAGATGAGTCTTTCGGATTAATCACATCATGATATTAGGGTTGATGTTTTTAACCATCTAATGTGGTTCATCCTCGAGACAAAGTTGAGAAGTTTTACTCTTGGAATCCTGCAAACGAGATTGTTCCCAACCCTGTCCTATCTTCTACTCATCTCTCACCGGGACCATCTCCCTAACCCTTATCCAATCACCCTAATCAGATTTCGCCCCTCTCCCCCCTTCGATTTAACTCCTCCCTTAATATCGTTGACGAGTCCCTTTGATTCTTCCCTTGTGGACTCCAATTCGTATCCCCGCGATCCTCCTTTACCAACCCCAACCTTAATTCCCTTGGGAATACTATTATATGTGATAATATTAACCATAATAACCAGTCCCTTTGATTCTCCCCTTGTGGACTCCAATTCATATCCCCGTGATCCTCCTTTATCAACCTGAAGGGATCTACTCTTCGGCACAAAAAGCAGGGCATAACCCCAAGGTTGTCGAGGATATTTGACCCTGTGACCTCCCAACTGGCGAAGTACTTAACAATTGAGCTATCCCTTGGGGCTAATCTTTATAAAAATAATTATTATAATGTTTGTAATAATAATAATAATAATAATAATGACGATGACGATGATGACGATGTTATTTTTGATGATAATGATAATAATAATAATAGTTCCTCCCTTAAAACTGTCATTAATTTATCTCAAAGTAATTTTGATCCTCATGTTTATTGCATCCTAGAGAAAGGGTTGAATTTTTCTTTGGCCCCTAGAAAAATGACTATAGATGATATTATTTATAACATTGAATACGAGATCGGGGACCTTCCTAACAAAATTAAGGCTTTTAGACAAGATTGTTCCACAATCCTTAGGAAAGTTAAAACTCCCAAGAGTAACATCATCAAGGATGAGCCTCCTTTCCCTTAAGTCCTTAAAAGATAACCCTGATATTTTCATTCTCAAAGCTGATAAAGGTGGATTCTTTGTTGATATAGAAAAATATGACTATATTAACAAGATAATGGACCATATTCATAATAGCTAGAGTTACAAGAAACTCAATAAGAACCTGATTAAAAAAATTTCTAAGGAGGTTTTTTACGCCATAAAATACAATGCGAAAGACTCATCTACAATATATAAAATTCCTGATAAAGGGAAGGGATCTGAAGATGCGTCTTCCACATAAGAAAAAACTTCCTTAGATGAAGGATTGGATGTGTACTTGGCTTCTTAAGTACACATGTATATCATGAGGCATGGCTAGTTGACTTAATCACGTCCTTTCATATAAATCATAACAAAGAGTGGTTTTGCAAATATGAAAGATTCTATGGTGGTGGTGATTTCTTAGGAGATAAATCAACAACAAAAAACATAGGATGAGGAAAATTCAAGTTGAAGCTCATAGTTCAAAGAAATAACATTCTTTGTTGTTCTACACATCCTAGGATGGATAGAAATTTGATTTTTGTATGCAGGATTAGAAATGTTGTTGTAAATATAGTGTTTTAAAATGATACATATAAGATGGTTTAAGGAACAATGGTATTGCTAAGGGGAGTTTGTATTGGAAATCTATATAACGTGTTGGGAAGCACTATTAGTGATGGGTGCAATAGTTCCATTGTTCCTGAGAGTGGAGTGGAAGAAACAAAAACCCTTGTGGTCTCTAGAGAAAAGATCATGTTGTGGAATCAAACATTGGGTCATATAAGAGAGAAGGGCATTCAATTACTAAATGGAAATGATATGGTGGAAGGTATGTCTAATTGATATCTACATGTTTATTTATGTGAACATTGTTTATATGGGAAGAAAAAATGATAAAGTTTCTCCTTTGGTGATATGACGATAGAGGGCAGATTATAATTGGTGCACATTGATGCGTTTGTCCTTATGTTGATTCCATATTTAAGAAAATCCATGTATTTTGTCTCATTTGTAGATTAATTCTCAAGCAATACATGTATTTATTTCCTCAAAATTAAATCTAAAATATTTTGTCAAATAAAAAGAGTTTAAGGCTCTTGTAAAAAATCAAACAAAGAAGAAAATTAAGGTGTTGATAATAGATAACGGTGGAGAATTCTATGGAAATGAATCCAAATAACTATAATAAGTGTGGTATAGAAAGGCAGAATACTTCTCCATGCACACCTCAAGAAAATGGCTTTACAAAAAGGATGATCCAGATGTTGATGGTGATATAAATGAGCATTATCAATGGTGCTAGGTTAGGATAGGAATTCTAGGTAGAGCCAATAGATATTGCATGCTACCTAGTAAATATATCACCCTCATCAATGTTGGATGATAAGAATCCACATGAGGTATAGAACAATGATAAACCCTCTCTTAAACATCTAAATGTATTTGGTTGTGAAGCTTATGTACATTTTCCAAAGGAGAATATGAGTAAATTGGACAATAAAGTTGAAAAATATATCTTTATTGGATATGATGATGATGATGATGATGATAATAATAAAAATAATGATCGTTCCTCTCTTAAAATTTTTGTTAATTTATCTCGAAGTAATTTTGATCCTCATGTTTATCGCATTTTAGAGAAAGTGTTGAATTTTTCCTTGGCCCCTAGAAAAATTCATATAGATGATATTATTTGTAAGATTGAATACGAGACCAAGGACCTTCCTGAAAATATTAAGGAGGCTATTAGACAAGATTGTCTCATAATCCATAGGAAATCTAAACCTCCCAAGATTAACATCAGCAAGGATGAGTTCCCTTCCCTTAAGTCCTTAAAAGATAACCTCGACATTGTAATTCTCAAAGCAAATAAAGGTGGAGCCATCGTTATTCCAGACAACTATTAATATATTAAAAAGATGATGGACCGTCTTCATAATAACGGGAATTATAAGAAACTCAATAAGAACTTGACTAAAAATGCTGCTAAGGAGGTTGTATACGCCATAAAAGCCACTCTCACTCTTAACCCCATTAGCAAAAAGTTTATTGAGAGTAACCCCCTTACCCCCAGAAGATATGGGCTTCCTAAGATTCATAAAGATGGGGCCCCTCTAATACCTATTGTCAACACGATAGGTGGGCCTACTTATATTCTTTCTAAATTCTTTACTAAGAAGCTCAAATGTCTCGTTGGTCAGACTGAGTCCTTCGTAAAAGAATAAAATTTTTTTGTTCAATATTTAAAAGGTTTGAAGCTTGAACCTGATGATTTTTTGGTTAAATTGTAGTGTTTCTATGGTATCCCCGCTCTCCCCTATTCTTTCTAACTTATTCATGGAAGATTTTGAGACCAAATATTTTGCCTCTGATCAGTTTTACCCTAAACGTTGGAAGAGGTTTGTAGATGATACTTGTGTCGTCTGGCCCCATAGGTGTGAGAAACTGGATATGTTCCTCCATGATCTTAATTCCCAATCTGAATCCATCAAATTTACCATGGAAGTTGAGGTTCATGGTTGCATTATGTTCCTTGATGTAATTATCTCTATATTGGAATATGCTTCCATATCACACCAAGTTTTTCGTAAAAAATTCACACGGAACAATATCTTCACGCCATCTCTCAATAATTTTTGGCTAAAAAATTCAAAGTTCTTAACACTCTAGTGACCCATGCTATTATAATTTTTGATGTCAATCACCTTGAGGATGAAAAATCCAACCTATTGAATGTTTTCATAAATAATGGCTATAGCAAGCATCGGGGTCTAATATTTTTTCGTACAGAAAGTGTAGGACCTAAGAATAAGAAAGTTTTCGATGGTCCAATCTCCATGCTCAAATTTCCTTTCATCCAAGGGACTACTGATAAAATTACTCATATTCTTAAAGAGAATAAGGTCTTAGCTACTTTCAACCCCCTTAACACCATGAGAAGCTCGCTTAGAACTATTAAGGACCCTGTTGACCCTAAATACATGAAAGGGTTTTATTCAATCCCTTGCTCCTGTGGTATTCCCTACATTGGGGAAACTGGTCGCTCACTAACCAATGAACTCAAGAGCATGCAAAAGATATTAGACACAAGCGTTCCCGCTCCTCAGCCATAGCTGAGCATGGTGTGAAAACTATGCACCATATATGCATTGAGGAGTCCCTTGTAATCGCTAGGGTGGATCATTTTCATCATAGGAAGTTACAGGAAGCCATTGAAATAGAAAAGCATGTGAATAATCTCAACAGGGATGGTGGTTGGAAGTTAAGTAGGATTTGGATTCTAACCCTATGTTCTTAATGTCTCGTTTTGGTTTGGTTTTGTGTTTTAACTCCTTCCAATTCATATATATATATATAATTTTTAAAATTATTTCGACTATATAATTAAACATGAATAGCTGTGTAATAAGCCTTATTTTTATTAAGTATTTATTCCATTATTTATTATTCTATGCTTTTATAACAGTTATATTCCCTTCTCTTTGAATTTAATAATAATAAAAAATTAATTCATATTTCATAACTAATTAATTATTTTAATATTTTATTCATTAACATTATTTCTATTCTAATAATTTATTTTTGAAAATTCCTTTTGATTATATGATTAAATATGAATATATGTAAAATAAAATTATTTTTATTAATTATTTATTCCATTCTTTATTCTTCCTTTCCTTTATAACGATTAAATTCCCTTCTCTTTGGAGTGAATACGAATTCTTAATTCATATTTCATAACTAATTTATTATTTTAATATTATTATTAAATTGATTTTTGAAAATGGTCATTTTTAAAATTAAAATTATTATTGTATTAGCATTATCTTCTAACGGTCATTTTTGGAACTTGATGCATCTCCTTTATTTATATCCAAAATGAGATTTGTCTTTCTTAACTTTGTCCCAAGCATGAACTGGATTAGATGGTTCAAAACGTTGACCCTATCTAATGATGTGATTAATCTGAAAGAATCATATACAACATTATGGATCACATAATTCTGAAATCAATAATTCTAGATGTACAAATTTTATTGTAATGCTCTTCTTTTCGACATCTCTAGTGTACCTTTACAAACTTTCTTGGAGATTTAGATCTGACTCTATATTTATATCTCCCACTCAAGGAATTATTTTTATTTTTATTTTGAGAGCATCCTATTATAGACAAGGAATATCCATTATGTCTTTCCATGTTTTTCCATCTCATATCCTCTAATAAAAAGGACAAGACTATTTCATCAAAATCTAAAGTAGTTTCATTACTACCTATGGCAATAACCAGATTATCTCACAAGCCTAGCAAAGAATATAAAAAATTGATGCAATTTTATTCATTTGAAATATTAATGTAAACAAACAATATTTGAATTACCATAGTATTTAGGTAATTCAAATGATCTGTCACTGAGTCTCCATCCTTCATCCTTAGGTGATACAACTTCTTCCACAGGAACAATTTGTTCACTAGGGAATTAAACTGATAAAAATCCCCTAATTTGTCCCACAAAACCTTTGTTGTAGCTTCCCTTGAAACATTTAATAACATTGAATATGGGAGACAAAATCATATTCTTCTCTTTGTTTTCAAATCCAACTTGGTCCAACATGATGTTGACATTCTTGTTGGTGCAATCCCTGTATCCAAAGTGATCCACTTATATATGTCCACCAACAAATCTTACATTTTGAGCTTCCACAAATTGAAAGTATACCCATTGAATTTCTCGATCCATATTTTTGAACTGCTCACCATCTCCTTTTCACCCCAAAAATCACTTTCACATATCTCTCACTATAACAAGGTATACCACAAGCCCAAGCCAAACCCCTTAGACAAAAAGGCATCTCCTTGATGCCAAAAATTATTTGATACCAAATGTAGGTTTTAACTGTGTAGAATAAGTTGTTGCAAACATATTCTTAATTAAAATAGAAAATATGCAATTACAAACACACACATTTACACAAATATTTTATTTTAGAAACCAAAAACAAAGAAAACCAAAAATATTTTTCAATATATTCTTTTGTACCATATACTAAAATAAAATATATCCCGCGACATCGATAAACATCCAATCCCTTTAACCTAGATTAAAATACAACCATAGTTCCTTAATTAGAACAACAAAACCATGGGAAAAATTACCATACTCCAAGAAACCTCTTTTATCAAAAAATGTGTCTTAAAACACCAAAACCAGACACAAAAACCATCCAAAATAATTTTTATGGACATTACCCCTGATCCCCTTGGAATGGGGAGGTGGGGGGAACCACCCGCCTTGTGACCCCTTTGCGTGCATCACACATTTTTACAATGTGTGGGGGGTTTTGTGTAAATAATATAACATATACCTAACAAAAACATGGGATGTAATAACTATAGTATGTACTAAAATCTCTGATGTAGTCTTAAAGAGTTGTTTAATTTGATATAGAATCTCTAAAGAAACAATTTTTGTAAGACTATTGTCAGTATAATTTTTTTCTTTCCTTTGCAACCTCTACTTCCATTGTTTTTTCCTTAGCCTTAAATGCCTTTCCCTCTAATGGAACCCCCATTGGGGGTGGAGGAAGAACCTCTTACAAAAACATAGTCATTTCCAAATCTAATTTGGCTACCTCATGCAAATTCAACAATTTCTCAGGTTGCAAACCACAGTTAGAGGCAAACCCATATAATACAATTGGAAATGAAGTTGCATCCAATACCTTTGCTTCTCTACTGACAAATAATCCAAAAGATAATGGGATCCATCTTTCACAGACAATAAAACATCTCCTCTTGGAAATACCATTAGAAAAATAGGGGAAGAAATAGAATATATGAGAAATCATGCAGTAATATATAAATTTGTAGGTCTATGGCCCTTGAAAAAATCCCTACTTAGCAAGATCTAAAGGAACTAGACACTCAAATGGGATCTTGACCTCAATTTTGGGTCCAAGGGTTTCTTCACATGCATACTAAACAATATTGAGGATAGAGATTACATAATCAAGGAGGACCATATTTCATGAATTTGACCAACTTATTCATGAAGCCACGGGTTTAGAGATTCCACCCCCATAAAGAATACTTTTCCATGGCCCTAGTATGGATTCATATTTATTCTCTCCCTCATGAGTTTTGGGACCTTGAAATCTTAGAAACCATTAGTAATGCCATAATGCTTTTTATTATGATCTTAAATACAACAAAGCAAGGTCGATACATTTCCTATGTACACCTTTATGCTTATATAGACATATCCAAGCCCCTCCCAACAAGAATTAAACTAATCATAGAATAGGAAATATGCGAACAACCAATAAGTTATGAAAAAATGCCCTTTAGATGCCAAAAACTCCATGAATACGATCATCTATTCCTAGAATTACCATCAAACCAAGTCTACCAAAATTTACGAGTAAATATGTCCTTGGATCAATATGTGTTCACTGGGGTCACCAATAATAGAAAGAAAACCAAAAAGGAATAAAAAATCCAACCTCTAAAAATGCAACATTCCATAACTGATACATGGTTCTCTAACAACTTGAAGAAAAGAAGACCACTGTTAAAGGAGAAAATCCCAAAATGGAAGAGAATGGGAAAACCAGTCCACAACCACCCATGTCTCTAGCCAACAAAAGATGCACATACACAGACGATTGACAGAGATTACGAAGGGATTTAGAAATGGATTATAAAACCCAAGTTTTTTATGATACAAAATATTTCAAGGTTATGGACCCGCAAAACATTGATATGCAATCTCTTGTAGAGAAATGGATAAACAAAAACCCAACAGCCATTCCTGAGGAGCAAGTTCAAATCATCACCAGCGCATACATTTGAAATCAATATGTAATTCTCTATCAAGCTCACGAACCAAGTAATACCCCTAACTAAAACTCTTTATTTTCCTCTCATGGAATCAAAAGAAACACTCCCAAAGATCAATTGAGTATTCTAAAAATAACCAAAGAAAAAGGAGCTGAAAATAAATAGTCAATTACTCCATGACCTAGTGGATTACTTTGAGAATGCTAGTACTTTCACTAATGGATGCCATATTTCAACCCTGCTCTCAACATCATGGCTTGGTAACTTTTGATGTGAATCTTAGCTTTACCTTTTGCAAGCGCTTAACCCCAAACTTTATGTATTTTATAGAAAGCACTTCATCCTCATAGAAACATTTGGAACGTTGTCCAAAACCATAGGGGATTTGGAAAGATTTTTTAGGTAAAAGTTAAGGTCATTGAAAGGAATCATATTATTTTATTTAGTTTTACAAGTCAAAATTTACCTCTATAATATTTAAAATCTAGCTTTGATAAGTGCATAAGCTTCTATCGCTTTCTATTTGTGTAGTGCTTTTTTTATTCCTTTTAATTAAGGCTTTGTATCTTTTTATCTCATCTGATTTTAATGAATAATTAGAGGCATCCCTAATAGCTTTTCTAGCACTTTTACACTCGTTCCCATACCAAGGATTGACTATTCTATTTTTCTTTTTACATAACATCTCAATAGAGAATATGTTAATGGAAGTAGAGAGGATTGTCATAAAATTATCACAGAGGCATTCAATATTGTTCTTATGCTATATGACATTTAATTCATTATTTAAGTGCTTTTTTCTTCGATGGAGACTTTGTGCAAGATAAAGTTTAAAGTTGAGGCCAAAGGTCTATTGTTGAAGTTAGGCTCATCGTCATTTGAAAGGTTAAAATTTACTATTTGTTTATATATGGATGGGGATATCACATAATCCATAACGCCACTACCCATCCTATGGATACAAATTGTATAGTTAAAAAATTTCCATCTCATTAGACCATTGCAAATGATTAGATATTGAGAACAACAAAGATCAATTATCTTAGTACCAAATAAATTCTCAACCAGGTCTTCATAGCTTTTTGTACCTATTAGGTAAAGAAAGATCCTCATCTAGCCAAAGAGGATTAGGATTGGAATTATTGTTTAGAAGAATAACTTGATTAGCTTCAGTTACAACATTAAAGCCTCCTAGCATGGGGATAATACCTTTAATTCTTAGGTTGTAAATACCTTGTTCTATGTGTTTGTAGGGACAATTTTTATCTAGGTTGTTTTTCTTATCGTAATAGGATTGATGAGTACAAAGCAACATATTGCTATATAAATATTCTTAACATTAAAATCTAAAATTTCCCTCCAAATATATTAATTAAAAAAATCTTTCTTATGAATTGAATGTAAGTAGAAATGTTCATTTTAAGTAACAAACAAATGCCTCTAATCCCTCTATGGAATAATTTCATATTCCATAGCAACCACAATACAAAGCCTTCAATGTTAGAAAGCTTATATTCTTCATACTTACAAGTTTCAACCAATAATACAAATACCAATTTCACTCAAAATCTAACTTGATTCAAAATCTAACTCAATGTATATCATTTATTCCATTAAAAAACCATAAAACATATAGAAAGTATACTAAATTCCTATTTATTTTTATCTCTAATAATAATCTTTTAATTCCTAATTATTATTTGTTTTTTTCCTTGCTAGTTTCTTTTATCTTTTAAAATCCTTAAAACTTTACTTATCGTAAATCAACTTATCTTTGAAATACATTATCTTATTATATAAAAACATTAATTCTCGCTCGGATGTCTTCTATCTTTCCGCACTTTTACCAAAAATAAAATAAAAACCATAAATATATAAAATATCATTATATTTCTTTATATTTCGGTTCCTTCACTATTGAGAACATGCCCTGGTCTTTTTAAAAATAATTATAAAATATAATTGAGAAGTAATTCACTTCGATTGTGAAGTTAAGTATTATAATAATAAGAAGTTTCCTTAGTTTATCGTTTCAAGACGTTTTATTTAGACAAAATATAAATATAATAGTAGACATTTAATAATAGTCGTAATGTGAAATAGTATATATAATACATTAATAATGATAAAATGATTAATTAATATTTAACATAGAATACAATAAAATTTAATTGATTTATTATGAGCTTTAAATTTTATTATAATTTACTTACAAGTAATTTGTAAATTTATTATATTTATTTTGTTTTGAAAATTTTCAAAATAATCTTTACTTGTAAGATTAATTTGTTAATGTATTTATAAGGGTGTTATATTTTGTTAAAGAAGCAATTCACACTCGACCATTGTAAGAAAGAGTAACATAGTTAGGACTAAACTATTAATAATTTTTTAAAATAATTTCGTAGGTCTTATAAGTCTAAATAAATTATTAAATAATTTACTTAAATATATATTTTTAATTAAAATATAATTCTTTTAAGAAATTAGTTTTATCTTATTTTTTATAATGATAATCCAATTGTTCAGTAAAAAAATTGGACCATATTAATTTTTTTTTTCTATAAAAAGACTAATAAAATTTAAATTATCTTAATTGAATTGTACTCACACATTAATTAAATTAAATCACTTTACATTAATTAAATTAAATCACTTTATAGTTTAAAAGTAATCAATTAAACTACTATTAAAACCATGTACTCACACATAAAATACGTAAATATGACCCTCTGTTACACTGATCTAATATCACCTCAATCCTCCCAGCAGCTGGTCCCCTACTCCCACACAGGGCATTGTAATTTAGGACATTTTGACACATCTAGCGTTTGCAACCACGTAAAATCTTCAACACCCTCCACTTCTTCTAACTCAAGGCACTCACGAACACTCATCTCCAGAAGCTTTGTGGCCTGCTTCAACCCCCGTATCCTCCTCAACTTCACACACTCATCTGCGCACAACTTCTCTAGAGATACCAATGTTTCCATACGTGAAAGCTCTTCTAACTCAAAGCATCCAGAGACATTTAGGTGTCTGAGATTTGTCGCCTGCCACAACCCATGTATAGTCTTAAGCTTCTTACATCCCGCTGCCCACAACGTCTCCAAAGATAGCAACGTTTCCATACTTGGCAATTCTTCTAACTCTGAGCACCCAGAAACAACTAGGTATCTAAGATTTGTCGCCTGCCACAACCCCTGTAGAGTCTTAAGCTTTTTGCATCCTTTTGCCCACAACTGCTCCAAGGATACCAACTTTTCCATGCTTGGCAGTTCTTCTAACTCTGAGCACCCAGAAACAACTAGGTATCTAAGATTTGTAGCCTGGCCCAACCCCTGTATAGTCTTAAGCTTCTTACATCCGTGTGCCGACAAGTCCTCTAAAGATACCAGCATTTCCAAGCTTGGCAGTTCTTCTAACCTTGAGCATCCAAAAACATCTAAGCATTTAAGGTTTGTAGCCTCAGCCAACCCTTGTATGCTCTTCAGCTTCACACATCCCTCTGCCCACAGCTGTTCCAAAGATACCATTGTTTCCAGACTAGGTAGCTCTTCTAACTCAGAGCACCCAAAAACAACGAGGGATTTAAGTTTTGTAGCCTGTGTCAATCCCCCTATGCTATTCAGCTTCACACATCCGCCTACCCGTAACTTTTCCAAATATATAAATGTTTCAAGACTTGGCAGCTCTTCCAACTCAAAGCACCCAGAAATATTCAGAGATCTAAGCTTTGTGGCCTGTGCCAAGCCCGGTATGCTCTTGAGTTTAGGACATCCGTCTGCTCGAAACTCCTCCAAAGATATCAGTGTTTCAATAGTCAGCTTTTTTAAGCTAAAGCACCCTGAAACACTGAGGTATCTAAGCTTTGTGGCCTGAGCCGAGCCCCATATGTTCTTCAGCTTTGCACCCTTGTTTGCCAGCAATTCCTCTGTCTGCGCCGATCCTGTTATGCTCTTCAGCTTCCAACATCCGTCTGCATTCAACACCTCCAAAGATATCAACGTTTCCATATTCGGCAACGCTTCTAAGTCGTAGCACCCAGAAACATCTAGGTATCTAAGCTTTGTCGCCTGCGCCGACCCCCGTATGCTCTTGAGCCTCTCACAGCCTTGTGCCATCAACACCTCCAAGCATAAAAGCGTTTCCATACTTGGCAATTTTTCTACCTCGGAGCACCCAGAAACATCTAGGTATCTCAACTTTGTCACCTGCGCCGACCCCCGTATGCTCTTCAGCCTCTTACAGTCTCGTGCCAGCAAGTGATCCAAACATAAAAGCGTTTCCATACTTGGCAATTCTTCTAGCTCGTAGCACCCAGAAACATCTAGGTATCTCAGGTTTGTCACCTGCGCCGACCCCCGTATGCTCTTCAGCCTCTTACATCTGCCTGCCTTCAACTGCTCCAAACATAAAAACGTTTCCATACTTGGCAACTCTTCTAGCTCGGAGCAGTCAAAAACATTTAGGGATCTCAGCTTCGTGGCCTGCACCGACCCCCATATGATCTTCAGCTTATGACATCCCTCTGCCCTCAACTCTACCAAACATGCCAACGTTTCCATACTTGGTAGCTCTTTTAGCTCGGAGCACCAAGAAACATTTAGGGATATGAGTTTTGACGCCTCCCCAGACCCCCGTATGCTCTTCAGCCTAATACATCCGTCTGCCCGCAACTCCTCCAAAGCTGTCAACATTTCCATACTCAGCTCTTCTAACTCGGCGCAGCAAGAAACATTTAGGTATCTGAGGTTTGTCGCCTGAGCGAACTCCGGTATGCTCTTCAGCCTCCTACATCCGTATGCCGACACCTCCTCCAAAGACACTGGCAACTGCACAGTGCAGAGGTGTGCAAAATCAAAATGTTCGCGCGTTACCAGCACAAGGAAGATCATAATTCTCATCTCCATAACATTTCGAACTCCTTCGAAACACAAATCTTGTGGGATAATAATAGCGACTAAACATACAAACGTCAACATAAAAAAACTTCTAAAAACACACTTACTTTCATTGATAAAAGGAAGTTATATCTGCATAGATTTCTCATGTATTTCGCCATTTTCACTAACAGCCACATATTAGATATGACATTTACCTTCTATAGTAGATAATTTGTACTGTACTTACCAATGATTCGCATTCCCTGTGCCACAATGTTTCTAATTCACTGCAATCCACTCTTAGAACCCTTAAATTCTTCATCGTAACCCACGAGGGCAGGGAAGAGTGGGGACATCCTCGCCAGCTGAGCCACAATAGATTTCGGAACTTCACCCTCTTCAGAATGGGTTCCAAGAGAGAACCTTCAATATGAAGAATTTGCAGCCTCCTCAAAATGCAGTTTAAGCCACCATTTTAAGTCTCGATAAGGTCACATAGATCACCCTGATCTTCATCATCGGCACTAAATTCACCTTCAACCATCCGAATTCCCCGCACAGTTATTTCCTGTGCATTGTTGAAAAACGATCGTTATGGTTTGTTCATTAAAAAATTCATTCCAAACTTACGTTGAATAATCTTTAAAAGGAGAATGACTAAACACTTACAGATGATTGTTGTGACAAATTATCAATGATGTTCTTTGTCCGCCAAAGACGACACGGCGAAGAAGTAGCGGCAACCTCTCTCCCGAAATCTCTTACGTGGTCGTGCATACTTATAAAATTCCTATTGTTCACTTCCACAAGAGATTTGTCTTGCAGATTTAGAAACCCCCGCTTTCCTCTCCAATCTGATCCGTTCCATATACGTATGGCCGAATCCCTGTTTTCGCCTATGAAAAAACATGCTAAAGTTGTTTTTCCTACGCCACCTAACCCTACAATCCCCAAGATCGGCCACGTGCATAACCCTGTTGCATAATCGGCCACGTGCAAGCCAGGCTTTGGCACCATCTCCGACAGACCTTTAACCAACTTATCTAGCAGGTCCAGCACCAACTCCTCGCTAATTATTCAGAAAAAATAAGTAGACCTAGTGAGCCGAAACAAACGTGTATGTCTATTTATGAGTATAAAATACAAGTATATGGATAGGGAAGATTGAGTTCTCACCCATCACACGTCTCCAGCTCGAAACCGCTATAACTTGCGACTTCTTGTAGTGCAAGAAAGAAAGAAAGAAAGAAATAATTTTTAATGTCCACGAGGCTAAAAATAGCCTATGGGACAGATTGCTTCTCTATCTGACTCTTGTATTCGGCCCTTTTCCTGTGAAGTTTTACAATGACCACTCCTAGCTTATCAACAAAATCTTCGCTGAATAGATTATCCCAAGAATTAGCTGCCAGAATACCTGCATAGTTTTCCCTGGTGTCTTTGAAGGCCTCACATTCTAGAATGAAATGTTTTTTTGTTTCCACTTTTCCGGAGGAGCAAAAAATACATACTCTTTCTTCCCACATTTCTTTTGGCCTTTTCCAGCGCCCTGTTTCACAACGGAGTTGATGAGAATTAGTCCTTAATTGAGCAATAAGAATTTTAGATCTCCAAGAAATATCAGCCCCTATGTAGGCCTTTTGTTGATGGTTATGTGTAGGGTTAAACTCTTCTATGTAGTACTTCTTCTTTCTCTCTAGCTCTTTCTTCCAAGTACGTTTATGGAATTTATCCATAACAAAAGTTTTTATCTCTTTACTTTTTGTAGGACACATGCTCAAGCAAATACCCCATTTACTAAACCATTTGTTATTTTGCCGCATCCAAGTCTTCTGTCTTTTACACAATCTGTCACTAAACACAACCTTCGGCCATCTATCCTCTTCCATTTGCTCAATTTTTTTCAGATACCTTATGACTCGCACCATAGCAATTGCTTCAATAGGAGCAGCCCCTGTTTCACTTAACAGGATAGCGTAAGGAACTGCACTTTTAATTTTGAATTTGTTTGTAATCAAACGTCTCTGAATTTTCTCAATTTGTTTCCACTGCATCTTGGTTGTGCTGCTGGCCCATAGTTCACAACCGTAAAGAATCACCGGAATCACTAGAAGCCCAAAAAGAGTTGGGGTGGTTTTCCAGTCCCACAGCTCTGCCTCTCTACACCTGTTTTGAAGAGCATAAAATGCTTTCCAACCCCCTAAAGTTCTTTTCTTTCTACAACCATCCCAACTTAAATTTCTGTTGAAGTCAATTCCGAGGTATTTGTAATCTGCCACTTCTTCCAAAATGCTGCCTCCAAAATAGAACTTATGTTGGTTATGCTTTCTTTTGTTAGAGAAAACCACTACTTTCGTTTTGCTAATATTGACTTGCATCCCAACCCTTTTACAAAAATGCTCAAGGGAATGTAAATGCTCTTTCAAACCAAGAGCCGAATTAGCAATCAATATAAGGTCATCTGCGTACAAAAGAAGCCTGATAACGAACTTGCCCAAATGGATACCGTCACCCCCTTGCGAATTTAGCCACTCTTCAAGCTTGTCAATATATAACCCAAAAAGGGTAGGATACAATGGGCAACCTTGCTTGACCCCGATATCGCTTCTAAAACTTTCAGAAATGCCAGCTGAAGTTCTGATTTTGACTTTCACCTCTTCGTACAACCTATGCACAGCTGCTCTGAAATGCTTGGGAACCCCGAGTTCCTCCATTATGCCCCAAAGCTTATCCCTAGGAATCGTGTCAAAGGCTTTTCTGAAATCAACAAAGCAACAAAAAACTTCTTCCTTATTTTCCCAACCTTTTTCAATGATGTGCCTTAAAGTTATACAATGATCAACTGTGGAATGTTTAGGTCTAAACCCTGCTTGCCCTTTAGCACGTTTATTTCTTTCTTCTGCCCACTTGCTAATTTTCTTTTCCAACATGCTTCCAAATAACTTTGCAAACAAGGAGTTTATCATTATGGTTCTATAATTGGAAGGATTATTGACATCACCACTCTTGAAAAGAGGTATTGCCATACTAGTTGTCCAATCTGTGGGGAACCCCTGCTGTAAGATGTTGTTGAAAATTTCTGTGATGTGAGGTGAAAGAAATTTTAAGCCCCACTTTAGATACTCTGCTTGGAGTTCATCTAAGTCTTTTGCTTTGCCAGCGCCCAAATTCTTGATACCCATCTCTACCTCTTGCACCGTGAAGAGTTTTGTGTCTGTGTTGACCAAGGGAGGAGGGTCAACCTTGGGATCCTGCTCATAAAGTTGTCTTGCATAGTCAAACCATTTAGAAGCTGTAATGTTGTTTTCGGTTTGCACCTTTTTCGATTGGAGCTCCTTCCAAAATAATTTGGGGTTATTTTTCCCGAGGAAGATTAGTTCTTCTCTCCTTGAAACCATAAAATCGGCTTTTTTCTTTTTTACTAATTGCTTGTAAGCTTTGAGCTTTATGTTATCCGTGTCTGATTCCTTCCACCTTCTCCTTGCCTTTTTGCATTCCTCGTCAAACCAAGCATTAACCGGAAAGCAATTTGTTTCGGACTTCTTAATTTTTGCTCTTTTGCACTCGGCAAGTGCGCTTTGAATTAAATGTGTTAATCTGTGACTATGAAGGCCATGAGATGGGATTTCCTCCTTCTTGAAGAGCCTCTCTAGCATTATTTTGAAGGTATTACAATTCTCTGGATTCAAAAGAATTCTGCCTTTTGGGGGATTTTGTTGAACACATTGATTTTTCGACCCTAATTGCTTTTTTCCGGTCCAAGAGAAACTTAAATAAATTGGCTTGTGATCTGATTTTAAGTCCCAAATTTGATCTCCAATCAACACTTCCTCCATTTTCTCACACAAACTATGCGAGCAAATTACATAATCTCCTACACTTGCTCCATTGTAAGTATTGCAAGTGAAATTACCGGACTTTTCCCATTTAGTCAACCCATTACAAATGACTAAATCGAAAGCCCCACATAGCATAAGCAGTTGTTCTCCAAAGATATTGCAGCCTTTATCCTCTGAAATTCGTTTCCACTGATGATTACTCTCTTCCCTAAGCCAGATAGGGTCATTGTCTTCTTTACAACAAAGAATGCTAGCTTGTTCACTTGCAGTTCTAGCATTGAAATCCCCCACTATAAGGACTTCACCTAGCTGAGAATATATTGCAATATCCGTTTTTAGGGCTGCAAATGGATCTTTGTGGTCAAGCCCTCTACTTTTGTAGATTTTTGAAACTTGCGGTGCAAAATAGCATGCTGCAATTCTAATAAGATTTCCATTTTCTGATATTTTAAGCCAAACAAATTGTTTATTTGGGTCTTCTTTTTCTAGCTGAATGAAACGACCTTCTTTTTCTCTTACTAATACCATGATACCCCCGTGCCCTTTACCATTCCCTGCTGCCTTGTTCCACACTGCTATCTTCCAATACCCTTCAAACAAAGGTGTCTTACACCCTTCATGCTCATGTGTTTCTATGAGGCAAATTATGTCTCTACCTTCCGCAATAGGCCCTAACCCAGGTCCTCGTCTCCATGGGTAACCTCTGCAGTTCCAACAAACTAATCTTAAGGAAACCTGGGTAAGACTTGATTGCTATTTGTTTTGACATGCAAGACTCACAGTTGAGTCTTTGTCCCTGCTTGCCCATAATGACATTTCTTCCTCATTTCTTGCTAAAGAGTTTGCTGCTTCTTCTTTGTTATCATTTTGTTGCATTGTTTTGGAAGGAGGTCCAAATTGCGCAATCACGGCTTTACCTTTATAAATCCATGCTCTTTTTCCCTCATCTCTTGCTGCCCTAACTTTTGTCATTTCATCCCTCCTTTCCTCTTGCTGTCTTACAGTTAAATCTTCTTCAATAAAAAACCGAGAACCCCTTAAGAGTTGCTTCTTTCTCAGAATGATATCTTTATCATGCAAGTTGGGCAGGATGACTTTTATGGGCCTGGCTCTCTCACCGTTGAGCTTACCTACTCTCCATGCTTGACATACTTGTCCTTGCCATTGGAGTTTGTCTTTCAAGAAGTCTCTTGCAAGGGCAAGAGTACATTCATTTTTACCATACTCTTTCACCCCTTTAATAATTATGTTTGTTGCTCTATCCATTCTTTCCTTGCTTTCTCTATCTTGCATGTTGTTAGCCTGGGTGTTTGTTTCTCCTTCCCTCTTAGCAGAATTGCCAACAACTTGAGCCCAAGTTTTGGAAAGTTTTGTGGGATCTTCTTTCCTCCCTTCTCTTGATGTTTCTTCATTGTTGTCTATTTGAGCAACTGCTTTCCCCTTATCCTGGGGTGGCTTCACATTCATCACCTCTGTGTTTTCCACTGCAAATTTCTTCATGTTTTGCACCTCCGCTTTCATGCGTTGCCATTCTGTTTTCCCTATTCGGAGAGCTTCCTGCAGTGATGACACTTGCTCCTTCAGAACTTTGTTGCTTTCTGCTAAAGCCTGATTTTCAGCTGTTATTATATGGATTGTACAATCTCTTTCCAGCGCTTTAGCTTCTACTACTTCCAACCTTTCTTTTACATTTAAGAGTTCTCTCACATAAAGGTCCGATGACCAAGTGAGAGGTGTGGATGTGGGACTATATAAAGCATACTCATCACTAGCTTTTCCTTTTCCTTTGGACTTGTTACCACATGCTTGCGAAGAAAACTTGTTTGAATGTTGTTTCTTGCGAACAATACTCTCCCTTTGAGACTTTTTCTTCTTTGTCTGCTCCCATTTTAGATGGGCTAGTCTCCTTTTTAAAATGCCCTGATATTGTTTGGCATTGACCCAAACCCACTTCCCAGTTTTCGTTGATGAGGCAATTTTCACTTGCCCTATATCATTTGTTTCTATGGGTTCTAAAGTTTCTTGTTCCGTTCTCATGATGATATTAAGGGAAATCAAAATCTCTGCCCAAAACTGACCCTTTGTTTTATGCTTAACTCTTCAATCTCTGTTGGTCTGACCACTGAAAACTTGCTGCTCTGTCCTTGCTGCTCTGCCCTCTATCCACTGAAAACTAGCTGCTCTGCCCTTGCTGCTCTGCCCACTGTCCCTGTCCTCTATGCTCTGCTCTTGCTGCTCTGTCCCTGTCCTCTGTCCTCTGTATAAAATTGACGAAGAACCATACATTAAAAAATCCCATTTCTGGATTGCATATTCTTTCCAGAAGTGCCCGCTGCCCCAGAATGGCGGATTTCTTCTCCGCTAGATGGATGTTGCCAAATCATGATCCATAGCAATAATAACGCGGAGTAAAATACCACTGTAATATCAGCAGATTTTAGTGGGGAAGAATATTCGCGCCTTCAAAAATAGTTTTGGCAAAACGCAACTGTTTTGGATAAAATCCGTGAGGTTCGTAGACGTAGAGGACGTGAACCCTTTGTGATCGCGATACTGGCAGAGATATCAGACTCAAAATAAAGGTTTCCAGTTTTGTTTATGGGAAAGATTGTTCTGGCCTTTTCACCGTAACTAATCCTTATTCACTCCAAATTAATTTTCCCTCGCGAGAGCCCCGTAACAAGTCCAAATTCCTGCGCTGCGCCCACAAAATGTGCATCTCTTCATTTTTTAACAGTATCGGTATCATATCGTCCCTTCCCTTCATGAGATTGTAGGGCTTTACCATATGAGTCCTGCAGCCACCGAACTTTAGCGGGAGTGACCCGATAAAACACGGGAACTATAGGAGCTTTCGACTCTAACATCAACACGAGCTCCTTCAGGCACCAATATGATTCTGCATATCGAGGAGAAAAGATCGCCACGTGAAGGGAGGCGGTTTTAATAGCATGTTCTAATTGACAAGAAATTTGGTATCCCTCTTGCATCTCCTCTTCATCGAGAAAAGCAGTCAATCCTTTCTCTTGAAGGCGAAGGTAGAGAGACCTGGCGAAAGTTTTCTTCACGTCAACCCCGCGATGATTTATGAAAACTTTGAATGATTTGTACTTGGGATCAGCAGCCCCAGAGGTGGAGGTGGAGGATGTAGCCATTGCGAAATGGAAAAACAAAAATGGAAGGTAATAATGGTCGATACTATGGACGCAATTTCCAGAGGGGAAGACAAGTTAGGGTTTTAAAAGCGTAGAGATTGTTGAAAACACTGGCTATAGTAACCAACAACAACCATCAAATTTCAACCCAGTTTTGAAACCCCACGCGCACTCAACTAAAAGATTAGACGGAAACAGGCCTCATACGCAATAGGAGCTAACACGTAGGACAAAATGCTTCGCACGTCATGAGAGCTTTAATTAAATGCGATCCATTTTAAAAGGACAAGATTCACGACTCTCCAAAATGTCCACATAATTCGGGTTTCACATGTGGCTATCAACGTCAATATTACACGACACAAATGGGCAGACATTTTAAATGGAGCAGTTCAGCTTACGATTATCTTTTAGGCTATAGAATAATTAAAGTTTTATATTATTTGTTGCTTAATGTAAATATAGAAATGTTGTAATTTGAGTTTGAGTATGTTTATGAAGATTTTCTTTATGATTCCCCTCGATCGGGGTGAAAATCACGAAAACAGGACAACCGGTGGCAACTGCTTGGCACACCGCCCTACGGACAACTAACAGTTTTAATGACGCACCGCCAAAGTGTATTAGTAATATGGGTGGTGGCATGTGTTAGCGCAATCATGACCATAATGTGCTCTGCTGGCTTGTCAGCGCCTCGGAAGGATGGCAAGGTTAAGGTAATGTATACGCCCCCCTCGCCCAAAAAGCCCATGCATAGCTTACAGAACCAACTGCGAGCAAAAGCTTGGGAGCAGAGGAGGGCGACCGCAATTGAGACTAGGTATGTATTCGGATCTGTCCTCATCTCCATGAATACTCTCTTGCATAATCGAAACTAGATAGCGATTAGTTGTCTTGCTAGGATTTTAAGCGGGTATCTTTGGTCTGTCGCACCTCTGAAAACCCCGGTCCGCCCCTGTTTTAGGGATCCCTGTCTATGTTTTAAAGCCTGTAGAAGTAAGACCATTACCCTGGCCAATCCTATGTTGCGGGAGGTTTTACTTCTCTGGTATTCTATTGATAACAGTCCCCTTCCACAACCCTGGCCTTTGGCTATTTGGCGGAATTGCAGAGTCAGTATCGGTTGGGTGATACCTCTGATCCTCCTTAGTAAGGTGGATACGCAAACTGATGCGATGGGTTTAGATTATTGTGGTATGGAGTCTGTAGTTGTATGCTTGAAGGAGAACGACACAAAAGGCTGGCAAAACCCCTGTAGCTGCATACTCAGGTTATTGGCGGCCGGCATGGTATTTGCTCTTGCAATAAACATAAGCTATGCACCTTTGCAAACTGGTACTCATGCTCCTCATCATAATGCTCGGTTGCAAACCTTTTGCCTTGGCTCTCAGGTCTGCAAATTTCATGTTTCGGATTGGATTTTCCAAATGCATGGCAATGAGAAAAGAGATTTTATCAGTGCTCTGGGTTTTATTACTGTTATTATTTCTCTGTTTGTCCTATTGAACAGGACCAAAGCTACTATGGGGAAACGCTGTCTCCGTTCTGAGATAGCTAAGGGAAAACAAAAGATCCAAAATGAACAGGTGCCAGTGAAAAGAGGAAGGAAAACCAACAAAGAACATTTGGAGAATCTGGTGCTGAACTATATAGTTGGCAATGCATCTCCCACCCGAAATCAAATTCGTGGTTGGGAAAAAGAACTGCAGACAAACCCTGAAGACAGTGAAGCAGCTGCTGATATCCTTGACTTCATTCAGGATCCTGGCAATACTCGGGGATGCTTCACCTTATTTAACCAAACCATCCACACGTATTGGGTAATGAAATGTCTTCTGGCAAAAGCAATGCAGAGTGCACAACCTCCAGAGTATAAAGTTCAGCCAAAGACAGAGCTGTTCCTCAAAGACCTGCTGGAGAATATTGACATCAACCTGCAGCATATTAAATTTACCCAACATCAAGCAATTCAGAAATTGGATGACAGGATGGGAAGATTAGAGAAACTGCTCCAGCACATGCAACAGGCAGAGATGCCTGGATCTCGTGCCAATGATCCAGCCCCGGTGTCCTCGTCAGATGGCTAGTTACTCCTACTTTTCAGTTTTATGGTTTTTTGGAAAGTTTATGAACTTAGTTTAAATGATAAGCTTGAACATGTTGAAACAGTAGGACAATTAGCTCATGCGAAGTATAGAAGAATGAGACAATTTCATTTTTGGCAAGCTTTTAACGGTATTAGATGGCCAACAGACCTGGTTTCCTGCGGGCAGGTTGAGGCCAAGAATGTTTATTATACTGTAACCTGTCTTTTCATATAATTAGAAAATGGAAAGTACCACCAAATTTACAAAAAAAAAAAAAAAAAAAAAGATTTTCTTTATGATAAAGTTGAGGCTTAGTTTAAATATAACTAATTTAAATAATAATCATCAATGTATTAATGTTCATCATATGATTAGTGAAAATTTGAATCACTTTGAAAAATAATAATTGTTCAATAATTATTTAACATGATCTCAATTAATCAAATTATTATGAAAAAAATCATAATATTAAATATTATTATTTTTATTAAATTTATTTAACATTTCAACAAATTCTAATCCTAATTTTTTTTTTATAATTAAATTTATATATAACCACTATTGGTTAAATAACTTATCATTACATTAATTTAATTGATTAATTAGTTGCATAAATATATTAATTATTTTATAAATAAATAATAATAATAATAATAATAATAATAATAAATAAATAAATAAATAATAATTAATTAAATGAATAAATAATGGAATAATTAATTTTTCAAAGTCAAATTAGCTTTATTCTAACGGCTAGTTGAGCCTTTTCTACATTTATTTATACTTAATGTCTGGATCTGATCTCTCACATAGTTCTGATGATGAACCACACTAGATGGTTCGAAATGCGTCGACCACGTTCCATTTCATGTGATTATTACCGAAAGAATTCTGCTAATTTATTAAAAAATAATTTATTTTAAGATTTTATAATTAAAATAACTCATAAAAAATATGAATTATACTATCACACTTAATTAATTTAATCATACAATATATTATTTGCATTTTTTTGTTTTCTTAGACAATAAAAAATGATAAATTTATTTAAAGAATAATTTTATTTAAATTTAAAAATTTTATAATTAAAATTATTAATAAAAATAAATATGAATGATATTATCTTACTTAATTTAATCATGCAATATGTCAATTGTATTTTTTTGTTTTCTTAGACAATAAAAAATGATAAATTCATTTAAAGAATAATTTAATTTAAATTTAAAATTTTTATAATTAAAATAATTAATAAATATAAATATGAATAAAAATGATATTATCTTACTTAATTTAATTATGCAATATGTCAATTGTAATTTTTTTACATTATGAAAAATGAAAATTTTATTAAAATTAAAATTAATATTAAATTTAATACAAATATTTTATAAAACATTATTATTTTAATTCACCATGAAAAAATCTAAAAATAAATGAATTTTGACACTTCCTATTGGAATTTGTTCTTAAGGTTACACATTTCCTGAACTAACAAAATTTTGAAATGACCCGGGCTTCCAGAAGAACTATCAAAATCACTATAGCTTTGAAAATCACTTTTTGATTGAAAGATTGGAAGTTGTTCTTAAGGTTACACATTTCCTGAACCTAACAAAATTTTGAAATGCCCTGGTTTCCAGAGGAACTATGAAAATCACTGTAGGTTTGAAAATCACTTTTTGATTGAAAGGTTCGAGGGACTCGTTTCTTGTGCATTAGAACAGAGGTTGCTTCGAGGGTTTAAAGGGCATACGGTTCTAATTGTCTAGAAAAATTAGGGCTTGCCAATAGTGACATAGAAATAAGTGAGCTGCCTATTCATAACATTTTGGCAATAAGAAGTGAAAATTAACAACCGATAGAATTAGAGAAAAAAAAAAAATTAATAATTAAAAAAAAAATTAAATAATTTAAATAATTAATTAATTAAAAATATCAAAATTTAACTATGAAAAAACTGTAAATTTTTTCACATGCCAAGCCGGTATAAGAATACATTACATGCAAATCAACTAGTGATTCCATCGGTGATAACGTCCTATGACACAGCTTAAGAAGCATTGTGAGTGGTGGATGATGTAGAAAATTTGACGTTAAGTGACATACACTTACACCTAAAGTTTGTATTGATAACATCGCAAGCATACAGTCATACAATCATCAGCAATAAGAAGTAAAAATTAGCAACCAATAAAATTAGAGAAAAATAAATTAAAATAATTAAAATAAAAAAATAATAATAAATATTAAAATTTAACTATAGAATTTTTTTTTAGGAATTTTGCTTCTGTGATTCTTAAATTGTGAGAAAAAACTTTTGGTAAAAATCATATCCAAATAAATTTGTTTCGAACCAACAAGTGTGGTTCATCATCAGGACTAGATGAAAAAATCTCATCAGGAAACCCAATTAAATAGATAAGAAAAGCTCCAACTAGCCATTGTAAAATAACGGCTAGTTTGACTAAATCTAGAACATAAAATCATAAAATCAAAAAAATATATATAATAATAATTTCTTTTATTAAAAGATTAATGTTTGTAGAAATTCTTTCGGTAGTAATCACATGCAAAAGAACGAGGTCGACGCGTTTCGAACCAACCAACCAGTGTGGTTCATCATCAGGACTATGTGAGAGATCAGATCCAGTCATTAAGTATAAATAGATGTAGAAATGACTCAACTAGCCATTAAGATTAATTTTATTAATTATTATTATTATTATTTATTTATAAAACCTTTAATATATTAATATAATGGTAAGTAATTTAACAAATCGTGGTATATATATGTAAATTTTTGTAAATTTTGATTAAATTATATAATAATTAATTATTATTATTAATTAATAAATATAATTAATTCTTATTATAACACACCATCATCAAATAGTCAAACAAAGAGTCAGAATAAATAAATAAATAAAATAATTAAATAAATAAATAAAAATAACATACAACAAATAAATAAAAAACAAAAATATAAATTAATAAATAATGAAAATAAATAAAACGATTTTATTAATTAAATAATTAATATTATTATTATTTCTATTTTTATTTATTTAATTAATTAATTAATTTATTATTATTATTATTTATTTATTTATTTATTTAATTATTTATTATTATTTATTATTATTTATTTATTTATTTATTTATTATTATTATTATTATTTAATCAAATAAATAAAGTAAAAAATAACTAAATAAATAAATAAATAAAAATAATAATAATAATAAAAATCAAGAATATAAGGCAGGAATCCAGCATCTGCTGATATTCCAACCGTCATCTCTATTGAGATTAATGGGCCTTTTTTCAATTTCAATAGCCTCTCTCAACTTACGATGATGGAAATGGTCGATTCTAGCAATGACCTTAGCATCTTCTATGCAAACATGATGGTTAGTCTTTTCTGCATGCTCAGCTAAGGCAGATGAGCGAGATCTTCTATGCTTGATATCAGCCGCATGCTCACAGATCCTTTGATTAATGGACCGACCCGTCTCACCAATGTAAGGAGTCCCACAGGAACAGGAAATGATGTAGACACCTTTTCCATCCCTGGGGTCAATCGGATCTTTAACCGATTTAAGAGAACTACGAATTGTATTAAGGGGCTTGAAATAAGAGGAAACCTTATGCTTTTTAAGGATTTTAGCAATCTTATCAGTGGTACCCTGGATGAACGGAAGACTGACACTGCCATACCATTCACTAGGTTCTTTATTATTTTTATTATTAACAGGACCTTTCTCTGCTTTGAGGAAAGCTTTGAGGCCCTGCGACATACTATAACCATTATTACAAAAGACATTCAACAGATGGGTCTTTTCCCCCTCAAGGTGAGACTCATCAGAGATTCTCAACGCCCTTGTGGCTAGGGTGCTAAGGACGCCTAATTTCTGAGCAGGGAAATGGTGGGAGCTAGCATGAAGATACTGCTCGGTATGAGTTTTCTTTCGAAAAACTTGATGGGAGAAAGAACCATCATCATTTCTAGAGATAAGAACATCAAGGAAAGGAAGGCTACCATCCACCTCATGTTCCATGGTGAATTTTATGGAACTAGACTGGCTATTAAGATGAAGGAAAAATTGATCTAACTTATCTTTGCCATGAGGCCAGACAACACAAGTATCATCAACAAATCTTTTCCATAACTTCGGCTGGAAAAGAGCTGAGGAAAGAGCCCTAGATTCAAAGTCCTCCATAAACAGATTTGCAACAATCGGGGAAAGGGGAGAACCCATGGCAACACCACATGTTTGCTCATAGAATTCACCTTCAAAACTAAAGAAAGTGGAGGTTAAACAAAGTTTTACTAAATTGGTTGTGTTAGGATCAGTTATGCGATTAATAACGTCAACAACGTCAATGATGGGGATATTGGTGTAAAGCGAAACAACATCAAAACTAACAAATCTATCATCAATATCCAACTTAACTTCCTTCAAATCCTTAACAAAAGAGTAGGAATCTTTAACAAAGGATTCTGTACGACCTACGAGGGGCTTAAGTTTAAGGGCTAAAAACTTAGCGAGAAGGTAAGTTGGACCCCCAATTGTATTAACAATAGGTCTGAGGGGAGCACCATCCTTATGGATTTTTGGAAGACCATAGATTCTTGGAGTAAGGGGGTTGCTTTCAATCAACTTCCTACTCAAGGAGCTCACCATGCTATTTGATTTAATAGCATCAGCAACTGTCTTTGAGACCTTTTTTAAGGGATTTTTGGCAAGTTTCTTGTAGCTCCCACTATTCTCCAAATGATCTAACATTTTCTTCCTATAATCCTCCTTATTAAGGATGACAGCTGCACCACCTTTGTCAGCTTTAAGAACAACAATATCCTTATTACTATTTAAAGATTTTAAAGCTTCAAATTCGAGCTTACTTAGGTTACTCTTGGGGGGTTTGGCTTTCCTTAAGATCATCGCACAGTCCTGTCTAATGATGTCCTTGGAGGAATCCGGTAAATCCCTAATACCAAATTCTATGTCACAAATAATATCATGAATAGGGATTTTCCTGGGGGCAAAGGCAAAATTGAAGCCTTTCTCCAAAAGATTATAAACAGAGGGATCAAAAGAGAAACTGGAGAGATTGACAACTTTATTATTAGAGCCATTATCAATATTCATATTATTATTATTAGAGCTACCAATACTATTCATATTGTTATTATTGTTATTTTTATTATTAAATGTATTTTTAGATTTACAATTATTACTAACATTATTCTTAATAGAAATATAATAGTTCTTTTCATTGATGTAATTAAGTTCATTAATATTACTATTTTTAATATTTTCACTAATAATGTTATTAGAAGTATCGTTATCCATCTTCTTATTACATCCAAGGTTATAATCATCTCTTCTCTTATCATTAATTACATAACCTTTATTAGCATTATTCCGGTTACCATTCTTAATGTTTGTTTTATTAACTAAAAACGCGTTCTCTATTCCATTACCATTCGAATAACAATTAGTTTTATTAACATAAGATACGTGGGGGCTGTTAAGATTCCCACACGAATTAAGGCATAAGTCATAATTAAAACAACACGGATTAATGTTTATAATTTAATATTATTTATTTTTAATAATTAAAATATTAAAATATTTAATTTGTTTTATTTCTATTTTTATTTATTTTAATAAAGGATTACAAATAAATTTAAAATAAATAAATAAGAATTTAATAAATCTATTTAATTTAAAAATAAAAATAATTCTTTTTTAAATAAATAAATATTTATAAAATGAATATAATAAATCTATATATATATATAAAGAAGAAGAAGAAAAACTAAGAATGAAGAGCAAGAATCCAATATCTGCTAACCATCCACCCATCGTCCTTGTTGAGGTTAACCGGCCTCATTTCGATTTCGAAGGCTTCTCTCAACTTGTGGTGGTGGAAACGGTCAATCTTCGCAATAATCTTAGCATCTTCAATGCAAATGTGATGATTAGTCTTCTCAACATGCTCAGCTAGGGCCGAGGAACGAGATCTATTATGCTTAAGGTCGGCAACATGCTCCTAAATTCTTTGATTAATTGACCGACCCATTTCACCAATGTAAGGGGTCCCTCACGAGCACGGAATCAAGTAAACACCCTTACCATCCTTAGGGAAAATTGGGTCTTTAACCGATCTAAGGGAACTTCGAATAGCACAGGAGGGTTTGAACGTTGAGTAAACATTAAATTTCTTTAGGATCCTAGCGATTTTATCCATAGTACCTTGGATAAATGGAAGTTGAACTCCAAATAACTAATCGCAAGGGTCTTTATAGAAAAATTGTAAAAAAAATTGTTAGTAGAACAAATTAATATCTAATCACAGACCAACTTAATTCATTTTGTAGATATAATAATAAATATTTGAACCAATAAATATGCCTTGCCATACCAACTACCGCAGGTATAATAATAAGTATATAAACTAGCAAATATGCCTGGCCAAATTTTAGTCCTGGTACGTGAACTACAAAGACATGAATTTTAACTTCCCTCTTAGGTAATGTGCATAAAGTATAGCCATGACACGTTTGGGTGGGCAAATTCATTAAAGAAAATCCTCAAAATTCGACCAATGCTGTGGAGATTTCGTAACATCAAGGTGTGGATATCTTATCTTTCCATACATACATTGCAATAAAAAATTAAAACTATCCATAAGAAAATCTGAAAAAAATAAATTAAAATAATTAAAAAAATAAACAATAAACAATATTAAAATTTAACCATAATCAAATTATAAAAAGTTTAGAGCATAGACAAATGTCTAATAAAAAACACACATAGTGCGTTATACCTGCTGGTGGGTATATAGTGCACAATCACATTAATTATTTTATAGCTATGTATAACCATATTTACATCAAATATTTTTACAAAATTCGAATTTTAAATGTGATGTTGAATACATGAATTCAGTTTGTTTATAAATGTTGTTTTCATAAATCTGGAAAGCATTTAGATCGTAAAGATGATTGAACTCAGATTAATCATTCCCATATTTTTTTATATCAATTTTTAAAAAAATTATCACTAAAAAATAAAAAAATAAAAAATTTTTAATAACTTTTTTTAGCAATTTTTTTTTGGTTTATATTATATATCAGATCAAGTGTTAAAAACTCATTAAAATAAAACTTACAATTTAATATATGGAAAAATTCCAGTTCATATAATTAACTTTTAATACTATCATTTAGCATGTAGTAAGACCCATGCTCTTACATCATAAAAATCCCAAGAGAAATTCATTTGGCTTCAAAAAGTGATAAAAAAATAGGCACCATACATGCCCCCCTCCCTTCCCCGTCCCCTGAAAAAGGATCATTTGGCTTCAAAAAGTGACCAAAAACAGGCAATTTGGCTTCAAAAAGCGACCAAAAACAGGCACCATACATGCCCCCCCTCCCCCCCCTGAAAAGGACCCTGGAACATTCAATGGCCTTCATTTTCTTTCTAAAAATTACCTTACATGTTCTTTAATCTTTCCTCCATCATCTTGCCATATCACTTACCCTGAAATGTTTAGTGGCCTTCATATCTTTCCTCCATCATCTTGCCATATCACTTCACTTTTCATTTAAGTTATATAAAAAAAACAAAAACCATCAAATAACATCAATTACCATGACCCCTGAACCAAAAACTGTAGACGCCACTAGCTCAAATGAACTTGACCATCCCTGTGACATCCAGTCCTGATGAGTTGAAAAGCATATAGTGCATATCTCCAAAAACTCCCTGCAAGCCTTTCTTCGACAATCTATCCACCTGACAATTTTTCTCCCTAAAAATATGATTGAACTGAATATAAGAGAAAGACATTCTTAAAGATTTAATTCTATCCAGCCAAGTCTTCAGGATTCTAGAGTTCAAAACAGTGCCCTTGTTAAGATGATCTATGAGGACTTTCAAATCACCATATACCCACATATTCTCAATACATAGTTGAGTGGCAAACCACATTAAACCCCATAGTGCCAAGTCTTCAGCCCTCATATTGGTTCCAGAGCCTCTATACCAGTAAATCTTATAGTGGAAGTCTGGTGAGATCATTAACCAAGTTCCACACCTGCACTAAGTTTGTTGTGAGGCTCCATCAAAGAACCCTGCTAAATAGTGAATCTCATGCGGTCTCATTCTTTTTGAAAGGTCCTCTGGAGGTCTCATTGACGTCTTCATAGCATCCCAGTTTTGAATGAAAATGCTAGCAATCTTCTCAGGGCTACAACATTCTTCCTCAAAGATCCATTTGTTCCGACCACACCAAATATACCAATGATAAATTTCCAGAATATTCCTCAATGATGCATTACTCCTATACCACCATAAGATAAAATCAGTTGTATTTGACAGAGTTGGTACCTTTAGTTTGAAGAACCTTCCTATTATTTCCAGAATTCTCCTTGCAAAGACGCAGTCATAGAAAATATGATAATCACTCTATGCACCTGCCATACAAAATCTACAGAAGCCCGACCCAATCCAACCTTTCTTTTGAAGAGTGTCCCATGTTAGATTTTTATCCCTGAGGACCAACCACAATAAAATCCTCATTTTTGTTTGTGCATTGTTCCCCCAGATTTTACGATAGACACTAATCTCTGCGGCTGAGGCTTTTGTGCTCATTAAGTTGATGTAAGAATCCCTCACAACGGGCATTTTGTTTTTTGTCTGTCCCCTCCATAAAACCTTGTCACCTCATCTGTCCATAAACAAACCCTGTCGCCTTAAATCCTTGTTATACTCCTTCCATTCCTCCATCAGATGCCCCGAAAAATTTAAATCCACAGTTGTCTTCCATTTTGGGCTCCCATTGAGCGTTTCCTTAACAATTTGAACCAGAAAGAAATAACCCTTACCACTAAGCTATCATATTAGATCAACACTGAGAGGGACATAATTCGATGACCCTCGCAACCCAGGGTGTCCAATTAATATCTTGGCCCCGTCACCAAAATGCCATTTTAAATTAATTGAGAAACATGTCCAAGTTTGTTTAAAACCATTACATATGATCAACCCCCCCTTAATGTTCTGCCATCCTCGCAAATAAAGGTCTTCCATATCACCATTCTTTAAATACTTATACCTTATAATCTCATTCCATATGCCTTTAGAGTTTAGGCCTCTCCAAATAGACTTCATGATAAGAGCCCTGCCAAATATGTGTAAATCTTTAAGACCCCATCCTCCAAATTCTTTAGGTTTCATTATCAGTTTCCATTTTGCTAAATGTATCTTACCTTCCTCCTTGCCCCCATTCCATAAAAAGTTGATAATAATGCTCCTTATACATTTTAGTACCTTAGTGGGAATCACATTGATATGTTTCGGCTATGGTGAGGTTGGGCATTTCGCATCAAAATGTCCAAACATAAGTGATGGAAACTCAAAATGAAAGAAAGGCTTTTATAAATTCAACAAGAAAGGATCCAAAAGGAACTTTCTCTTTAAAGAAGATAACTCATCATCCGATGAAGACAATGACAACGAAGAAGAAGCCAATGAGAGAGTATTATTTATGGCCAAGCACAATAAACAAGAGGTATCAAACAACGAAGAAGAAGGATTGACAATAGAAGAATTTTCTAAGGAAGCAATCAAACTTATAAAAGAGCTCAAGGCAGAGAAGATCCATTCCAATACTCTTGAAGAACAAGTTCAAGGTCTCAAAATTGAAGTTGAAGAACACAAATGCATCGAAGAGTCACTTCAAAAGAAGTTGGAAGAAAGCAACCGAGAAAAGGAAGAATTAGAAGCCGAAGTAGTCTCGCTACATAAGGAAGCGAAGAAAGGAAAAACTATCCAAAACTATGCCAACAGCTCAAGGGCATTGGAAGAACTCATCAACAATCAACGATCTTACAATGAAAAAATTGGCATCAGTTACAAAGAAGAAGAAGCAGGACCTTCTACAACAAAATACAATGAACCTATGAGATCTGACATGCATGAAGACTTCATTGGACAAGATTCGCAAGAACAGCCTTGGAAGACAATTCCTCGATGAAGATTTCCATCCAAGTACCAACATATTTTTTATGGCTACTGTTATTCATGTGGAAAATTTGGTCATAAAGTTGTATAATGTCACACATACCCCAAGAACGAATACAATTCCAGGAGATCTCTCAAATATGAACCTCCCAGGGCTCAGCAAAACATCAATAGATTTGAACATTTAAGAAATAATATTGAATGTTACAAATGTTGAAACTTTGGACAAATGGCCAGAGACTATAGACTTGAAATTCCTCCAGAAGAATCTGCGAAGCCACAGAACGAACAAACATGGAAGAAGAATAAGATTGATAATTGTGCTCTCGCTCTCAAGGCTCAAAACAACAAAGATGTGTGGTGTGTTGATAGCGGTTGCTCAACGCATATGACTGGAGATAGAAAAAAATTGTATCTCTGAAAGAGAAGAAGGATGGAACCGTGTCCTTTGGAAATGATGGATCTTCAAATGTTATAGGATCAGGTACTGTTACTCTCGAAAGTAAAGATGCTCTAGCCAAGAATGTTCTATTGGTTGAAAACATGAATCACAATCTGCTCAGTTTTGGACAAATGTGTGATCAAGGACACACAATACTATTCAACTCCACAAAATGTGAAATCAGGAAAGGCAGGTATGGTGAAATTGTCGCTACAGCAAGTCGAGCTCCAAACGACATATATGTTTTGGATGAAGCAACTAAAGCATGTCTAATAGCTAAAGAGGATGATATAATATTTGGTAGCAATGATGATTGACTAAGTAAGAAGTTTTCTACAAAGATGCAAAGTGATTTCGAGATGTCTTTACTTGGTGAGCTGACATACTTCTTAGGGCTTCAAATATCTCAGCAAGAGAAAGGAATATTTATATGTCAAGCCAAGTACATCAAGGAAATGCTCAAGAAATTTAAAATGGAAGATTGCAAGCCCATCCTTACTCCAATGGTAACAGGTTGTAAATTGAGCATAGACGACTCATCTAAGGATGTGGATCAAAGGTTGTACAAATCTATGATTGGTAGTCTTCTATATGTAACAACCTCTCGACCAGATGTTATGCAAGCAGTTGGACAAGTAGTAAGATTCCAAGCAGCACCAAAAGAATCACATATTTTTTCCATTAAAATAATTATTCGATATCTAAAGGGAACAACAGAATATGGCTTGTGGTATCCCAAGGGTAACAATCTCTTTATTCATTCCTTTACAGATGCAGATTTGGTAGGAAGTGTTGATGATCATGAGAGTACTCGTGAAGCATTGGAATATCTTCACCAGAAGCTTGAGATTCTCCCAAGTTCTCATTATATTTTCCTTATTCAAAATATAAAGGGGGAGTGGAAGTGTGTACAGGTCCGCAGGATGGTTGTGTGTCAGGGAGAGTTACTCTTTTCCATTGATGTCAAAGGGGGAGATTGTTGATCAACGGTTGTCATTGATGTCAACCCAAGCAGCACCAGGGGCTACCCAAATATTGCATGGGAATTTAGACCTACCAAATTACTATATTCTAGGTCAAGAATGCTTTTGATGGTTTCTTCTTGTCGAGATGTTTCCATTGATATATGACACGCCACGTAATTCTTCACGGTTTGAGAGATATTCATGTTTAAATTTTGTAACCCCAGTTAGTGGGCTAAAACCCCAAGGGGTTGTGGCATGGGTCATTGAAAAGTTATAATTAATATTTTTTAAGCTACTAAAATCCCTCCCACGTTCACTTGTTGAAGCCCATCTCAACTTAAGCATTTATATAAATTGTGATCATCAGATCCTCCTTATGCAAGGGATTTCGCCATCTGAAACAGGTCATCGTGGCATTTTCGCTCTAACTGTTTTTCTACGAAGGTTCAGAAGATGAAATTTTTATGAGGTGAAGCGGAAATCCTAAGGAAGATCCTGTGAAAATTTCAAATCATGGTGCACAACATTTTCGGAGATATGATCTGTGGAAGTCAGTGTTTTTGCATGCTACTGAAATTCATCTCAAAAAGGCAACCTTGGGAAAATCTGAGTATCGGATTGGAATTATGTAAAAAGTGTTAGATAGTGCACGGGCTGTAGTTTTTACTCTATTAATTTCAGAGTTGAATGAAGAAATAGTGGCACGTGGCACACCATACAAGTTATCTCTACTGAAACAGTCCATAATTATGGCATTGTGAGAGATTGGGAATAACTCTCTCTTGAAGAATCCAAATTGGGTCAAACCTATGGAATTGGAAAGAAAACTCAGAGGACTACTATAGGACCAAAAATCAGATATTGGGGATCTGAAATAACATAGATACACCAGATTCAATATCGAGCTCCTAGAAGGAAAGAAAAAGCTAGATCATGTGTTGTCAAGGGCTGCAAAGGACCATAATTTCTAGGGCAGCAAAGCAAAGCAAGGTGCAATAGAGGGTAGCAGGACAAGAGCAGCAACCACGGTGTAGAATAACAACAAGAATTTCATGACATGAAATCTTCAAGTGGGCAGCACTGCATACAGTCACTGTAAAGGTATCATTATACTAAGTCATTGTAAATACATTATTGTAAAAATTATTCTAGTGTCTATCTGCCAAGAGTTGAAGAGGTAGTGTCGAGAGGTCTAGGATCATCATTAGGTGGTTGTGTCATAGTTAGGGTTATGGTCTAGTGTGTCTTCTTCTTCTACATCATTCTATATCGTTGTAAAGTGGACCATTTTCCCTAGTATGGGAGTCCATTCTTCTTTTATTCTTCTATAGGGTGGTAGGGTGGTGCTAGGGTGAGTTGTAGCTCATTGGGTGTTGGGGCATCCGTTCAGTTGACTACTAAATAATCTCACGTGTTGGAGCATCCATCCAGTGGGAGCTGGAGAAGAATGATTTTCTAGATTCTAGGAAGTTGGAGCTTTATTTTCAATTGGAGTTGAATATTAAAGAATTATTAGAAAAGCATTAGGTGGTTTTTGTCCAGGAGTGGGTTTCCACCTTAAAAATTGTGTGCATTTGTGTTCCTTTTGTTTGCTGCTATCATTGTACAAACACTAATAATAATTGAAGATTAAATAATGCTCTAATTGAAAGGAATACTGATTCACCCCCCCTCTCAGTATTTCCAACAATCATGGATGTTCCTATCCTTTAAGAACCCCGCTTGTTCAGGGGAGATGAGTCTGGATAAAACTTTCTTAATCCTTTCTGCTATTGTCTTTGAAATAACTTTATATAGTGTGTCGCATAGTGAAATCAAACGAAATTCATCAAAGGAATCCGCCCCTTTAGCTTTATGAGTCAAAGCTAAAATTGTTGAATTTAAAGCTCCATTAACCTTACCTGTAGTCCTTGCTTCCTCCACCATGTCTCGGATGTGTTCAACAAAAAATTCCACAAAGTAAATGAAAAAAATCGGGGTCCATCCATCAGGCCTCGGGCTTTTGTTGACCGCAAATGATTTTAAAACCATTAATATCTCCTCTTTACTGATCGGCTTCTAAAATTCCTGTAGATTACCTTCATCAAACATTTACGGGATCTCCTTCACTGCTCACATCTATTCCTCGTAAACCCGTTCCTCCCGAGTCTTATAAAGATTATAAAAGTATTTAACCGCTTCATTTTGTATATCTTTCTGAGAATTAAATGATGACCCATTTACGTTGATCCTCCAAATTGTGTTTTTATTTTTCCTTCCTGTTGCAAATGCATGGAAAAACCTTGTGTTTTTGTCACCTTCGCGTAACCAGATTGCTCTAGTTTTGAGTTTCCATGATTGTTCTTCAAATAGGATAATTTTTCTTCTTGCCTCTTCCATCTCCTTCAATCTTTCCCATAGACCATCCCTTGGGTTGTCCTCCTCCATTTATTTTAGCATTCGAGCAGTCTCCAATTCATATGCTCTAAGAGACGCCTGCATCTCTTCCTTCTTTACCCTCTCCCATTGTTTGACCTTCCCTTTTAAACCTCACATATTAACTGACAGATAATCCATAGCCGATGTATTATCACCTCTCGGGTTTTGACTCATGTGTTGTTCCACCATCCTTTGAAAAGAAGGATCCTGAAGCCATGCACGGTTAAATTTAAAGGGGTAACCCTAGGGGAAATTGTCAAAAGACCAATCCAGGATAATAGGGAGGTGATATGAGATTAAAACATCACCACTTGTCGCCTTCTAATCTCCCATCTTGGCCAATAAATTTGCTTTGACAACAAAGCGATCAATTCTTTTATATATGGCCTCCTTCCCCTTTCTACCGTTATACCATGTTGGAACCATATCCTTGAACAATAAGTCACACAAGAAGTGTGATTTAAAAATCATAGAAAAGACTCCTGCCAACTGATCCTTCCTACCCTTATCCCCCCAGGTCTCCCCTTCATTCAAATATAAGTTGAAGTCTCCCACCATAATCATGTTATCCATATGGAGTATCCCATAATTCTCCATCCTGTGCCAAAAATATAACATGTTCTAATATGGCACGTAAATATTGATAAAGTGAATCCGCTGCTCAAAACCCCTTGTAAAACCCGAAAGGATGATCCCACCAAAAAATCCATAAGCCTTCATTGAAGCAACAGAAGGATCTCGCATAACTAATTCACCACCTGAACATCCCACTGTATCCCTTGCCGCCATGTGCCAATATGGGAACATGGCTCGAAAACATGAGATTGTTTTTTCAGCATCATGCATCGATTCTTGAATAAAAACAAAGGAAGGCTTTCTAGATCTAATAAATTGACGCATAGACAAAAAATTCTTCATACCCCCCAGGCCCTTGATATTCATCGAAACCAGACATATCATGACACAACCTCCTTAGGGTTAATCGCTCTAAGAACCCTTTCAAGTGCTAAAGTCACCGGAATGTCACGAAAAAGACTCTCATCCATAATCCCTTTTGCACCAGATGAGGGCAGAGACTTTTTTTTTTTAAATTACGGGCCTTCCTTTCCCCCTCCGGATTGTGACATTCGAGGTGGATGAAGGGTTGATATTCAGTGATGGAGAGGTAGTCACACTTATATGAACTATGAGGGGGACCAAATTAGCCTCAGGTGCTAAAAGCAACAACTCGATGTTGCTGTCAACTGAGTTTTTGGGTGACTGAGAGGAAGGCACTATGACAAGAGAAGTGGGTTCCTCTATGTCAGGGGCAAGGTCTCCATCCATAGAATCAGAATTAGGCAAGGTTGAGACTGGTTCCATTAGGTTTGAGGGCACCAACGACAAATCAGATAACCGCCGACCATTGTCCAAAAAGGAAGATGGGTGTGGAATAAGCAAATATTGCTTGTCGGGGAACCCGACAGACTCATTCCCAGCCCTCTCAGTCATCAAATCCCCCCCCCCAAACTTAAGAGAACTTCCCCCACGACCCTCTCCTTAGAGTGACCCTTATCTAAAACACAATTAGCCCTCCCGACATTTGAGACAGAGTCATGAAAACAAATGGTATTTCGTGAGACTTACTCGGAGAAATAGTCCCCGAATTGCTGGGTGTTGGCTTCTTCGCACCACGTCCATTGGAATTGCGTGCACCATGAGCACTTTTCTTACCTATTGCATATTCTGGACGCCATTGTGTACAGTCTTTCATCATATGCCCCGTTGCATGACAAATGTGGCACCTAAAATGGGTGTTCCAGTAATCCAATCGTTGCCTGTATGTCGTTCCTTCCCATGCCAAATCCACGTCCTCCGGAGGGCTGCTCGCAAATGAAACCTCCACCAGGATCCAAGCCACCCTTTTGTCAAAGATCCTCTTGCACTTAGGATCCACGAATCTGCATTTGCCAATACTCTCTCCAATACACAACAGCACTGCCAACGACCAGAATTGGATAGGTAACCCCGAGAGCTTTACCCACAGCAAATGGTTCTTTGGAGCATTGTCTATTGGATGCAAATTTTTCGTCCATCTATAGAGTGGTAAGAAAGAGCGCCCATTAACCCAGGTGCGTTGCATAATTTCCTGAACATTTTCACACTTCATGAAATGAAAACAAAACCACCCAAACGGTAGCTTGCTCACGGCAGGCTCATACCCAATAATTTTTTTCCAAGCCTCCATTAACCAATGTTGTAGGTCCATCGAGCTATGGCTTGCAAAATGCCACCTACCGACCAACGCTCACGATAGTAAGTTGTCTGCCCTCTCCCACATTACGTCATTTCCAAAGCTATGAAGTCTTCTCTTAGACGTAGGTTTAAAAGGTTTCCCTCCTCTCCCACCAGAAGAAAGACCCTTAACACCATTCATCCCTATCCTCACAGACGCAGAAGCAACCTCTGCAAACTCCGGCCCATGATGGGATGCCAAAGAAAATGTAGACAAACCATCCCGATTACGATGATGAGGAGGACACTTGTCAGCATGAAACCAACTTCTGCCACTTCCAATGCGTGTATAAAGTCTGCATCGTAGATCTCCACCTCAGGATCTGACTCACGTCCATCTAGCGTTATTTAATCTAGACGTCACAATGGTCCTAACCAAAACAACCTCATACCATCTTTTCCAGGTAATGATAGTAGTTTAGGAGTAAATGTTAGATTAGTGTCGTAGATAGAGACCCTTGCAATGTGCTTTCCGCCAGCCCACAATCAATAACTTCCAGCTCGAAAGAAATTAGCAATAACTTCCAAAGTACCCCATCACCTTACTACCCAACTGTCCCTGTACCTCCAAGTACATCCACCCCCCTTTCTATAGAAAATTTGAAAAAAAACTGTTCACGTAAAAAATGTTCCTAGACAGACCAAATAAACTAGATAAACCAGAAGTAAGAAGGGATTGATTCCCTGCAATCCAATGAAACCAGAACCTCCCTACGCTTTTTCAAAACAACACCATAAACAGTTTCCAATATTCCACCATCTCTCCCACAGATAAATTTTCAGACTGCTCCATGATCTATAAATAGTTACTAGAAAACACCATCCAGCCGACACCTTATTCTGATCCTCATTAACCGGGAGGTCATTTTTCACCAAACAATTGTAAAACAACACTTTATAAATCCACGTGAACATTGATATTGCTAATACAAAAAACACCAATGCATAGACATCCTCATTTCGAGCTGGTTTCGGTCTTAACATCACCCAAACGTCTACTACACCATCTTATGTCCTGCATATACCTTCAATGAAGCTAAAAATAAAAAAGAATAGAAATTATGTGATCTTCATAAGTCACAAAGTGACAAAATTATGTGATCTTCATAAGTCACAAAGTCACACATTCTTCCACTGGTTACCAATTCATAGCGAGGAGCTTCAACCATGCACCAAGAGTGCTATCCATCTTACTATCCGATCATGGAACCCCTCCTAAGTTCAAGAGGTGTGAAATCGAAGTTGGGAGGGTTAGCGGCCTATGCAATCTCCCTTCTTCGGCGACCTCTCGACTGGATGTTATCCTCCCTTTTATAAATAGATATGATCACTACATCTTCTCAGCTTCGTAATAAAAAACTACACAATTTCAAACCGCCACATTTCAATGCTATATTTATCTGTGTTAATATTAAAATAGGTAAATTATTTATTGATTTATAATGGTGAATTAGAATATGTACTATATTTAGAATTTTTGTGTGGAGAAAGTGTAACAAGAAATATGAAAAGCCTCTATTTTAAACCAAATGAATTAGAGAAATTAAATCATAGAATTGGAAATTGAAGAAACTATTTTTTAAATATTGATATAATTGGTATAATAATAATTTTGTACCAATACTTTAATGTTAATACTTTAATGGTAAGGGGTTCAAGGATTTTATGAAAGAATTTTAAAATTAAATTAAATATTTAGAAATATTTTTTATTAAATTAACCAAGAGTTAAAAGATAAATGTATTATGACATTATATTTTAAAAATATGGAAGAAGAAGCATTTTGTAAATTTTTGACATAAAGCATATGAATACACTATTAATAAATATTGTCATTCAAGATAAGAGTCCATACCATGTTATGATGAAATGGATTAAAATTGGGGAATTGAAAAAAGGATTTCAAACAAACCATTAGTAATTCAAGACCTAGTATATAATATTACAATAGATTAGTGGTGTGACATAGGGATTTAGTAACCAGGAAATCAAAATATTCAATAGAAATAAATTAACACATACAACAAAATAATTTCAATTACACAAAAAAAATGAATGGATTTGGTTTTTATCTAATCAATGTGAAGACTTATATCAAGCAATAAAAAAAAATGAGAAATCAATTTGGATTCGAGTATTTAAACAATCTTAGGATACAAAGGCCAAAACTTGAATCTTCAAAGAGTCAAAAGTGATATTCTTTGTTACATAATAGGCATTATATGTGGAAAGACAAGAAGACCAATTATTGGTGGTTTCATATCTGGTCCAACTTTCTTCATTGGTTCGTATTTCATTGGAACGTCAACTGTTCATGGAGATTATGTCTTCATGTAATTCAAGTTCCAAATATTTCATTCATCCTAACTTCTTTTGTGCTAAAAAAAAATATGCAACTTCTATGTGATTAATTTTTTTTCTAAATGATATCCCTCTAGTCAAAGTATGCTTAGGAAAATGTACATCAAATAAGCTTCCAATATCTTTTATGAAAGCAAAGAATATGAGCCTTTAGTACTCCATCTCCTCTACGAAACCTATATTCTAGAATTTGCAACTTGCCCTTCTTTCATCGATTTGAGTTGGGTGCCTTTCTCATTTATTTAAGTTGAAAACAGGTGGGACTCTTGCAAATTGATTCCAACCACCAAAACTCTAGAGTTGGAGTTGGTGATGAGGCTTGCTTTTTTATTGCTTGTATCTTCCTACATTAGGGGTGTATGAGTGATACCTTTAGGGATTTAAACACAGGTGGGACTCTTGTAAATCGATTCCAAACACCAAAACTCCAGAGGCCGGAATTGGTGATGGGAGTTGTTTTTTTATTGCTTGTATCTTCCTACACTAAGGGTGTATGCGTGACACCTCCAGATATTTGAACATGGGTGGGAATCTTGCAAATTGATTCCAAACACCAAAACTCCAAAGGCCGAAGTTGGTGATGGGAATTTTTTTTGTTATTGCTTGTATCTTCCTACACTGGGGGTGTATGGGTGATGCCTCCACATATTTGAATGCTTGTACCAAATTTTAAATTTTTACTTTTCACAAAAATTTAAGGATGGGTTCTAGTTCAATGCCAAATTGGAGTATTCATCTTGGAAGAGTTTTTTATTTCAATTTTCCACTCATGCGATTTCAAAATTTTCAAATAAATTTCCAAAAAATATGTCTTAACTACGTGTAATGCCTCATTAATATTGATAATAATATTAAATAAGTAAAAGTTAATAATAACTTATAAATAAATAAAATAGCAAATAATAATAAATGTTTTATTATTATTATTATTATTTAATGGCGCATTACACTACACATATCCCAAATGTATATAAAGCTTTATTAAAATGTGTGTCATCATTTTCAACATAAATCATTTAAAAAAAAATGTACTAGGTAAGTTCCAATAGACTCTTAACAAAACTTCACCTTTGTCAAACTTTCCCAAATGATCACCAATCCATAAATATAATTATGTGAAAATGTGATGATATTCAATTTTCATTAGTTAGCCAAATACATGTAATCAACACTAAAATGTGCACTAAATGAAGGTTAATATCTCAAGTCATGTTTTTTAAAATGTTGAGGGGAATCATCATTTAATTCACTGCAAACCCATTTCATTTCCTATCCCAATTCCATTCTTAATTCCTAGTATATTTGAAAGAAAAATCACCCTAATTTCAACTACTTAGGAAATGCCCACCTAAAGCAGTAGGATTTATGCCAAGGAAAAAATACGCTTATCTAGGGCCTTAAAATTTAATTGGAAATTCTTTTAATATTGTTGTACATACCTATGAATTAAAATGCACGCAATGTAACTTACTTATGTAGGGATTCTCCTACATAAGATTCCCATGGTTGAAAATTTTCACGAGCATACAGTTCATGAGTGATGAATTGCAAATTTACCAAATGGAAACGATCATCCAAATCAACCAATTTCTGCTTCAAAAACACATAATACTTATACCTTTGAGACTCAGTATTTTCTCTTAAAGTAGGTATTATTTATACTCCTTAATCCTTGTCTCATAACAAACTCTTTCTACAAACACCTCTTCAATTTGCACTAACTTATTTACAAGAATATGTTTTTTACAATATACCACTAGTTATTTCGTGGCTACCTTTGTTTCTTTAATGTCTCTTTCGTGCTCATAATATCTACAAGATTAAAAACTAGCGAAATGCCAAATTCATTAAGCATATCCAACTTATACATGCATTATTAGACAATTTTCTAAGGATTTTACATGGTCTTATCTTCTTATACTTTAGTTGTTATAAGTTCCCTTAGGAGACTTTTCCTTCTTTAGTTCATCCATTATTAAGTCTCCTTTTACAATTGTCTTCGCTTCCATTTTGTAATCTTCTTTCTCTTTGTACTCCCTATTACTTTGGAGCAACTTATTCTTTACTTTCTCATGTACATCTCTCATGTACTATATAAATGTCACTACATATTCACTATTTGCATGCCTTTCAATTATAAATATCACCAAATCTATCACTTCCTTTTGTGATATCCCGTGCACACTCTAAAAAGGTAGTCTTCCATATGGATAAATTGACTAAATTGTTATAAGAACTTTTACTTTAAGATCACATCATATTACCATGTGGTTTATCTTATACTAAATATCTTATCAAATTACTAAGACATACTTTCATAACTTACATATTCCTATCCATTTAAGGATAATATGTAGACTAAACTACAACCCAGATCCCAACCTTTTCCACAAGGTCTTCAAAAAATGTCTTAGGAATCTAGTATCCCTATTTGAAGTGATACTCTTGGGTAATCCATCCAACTGAACTTATGTTTTAAAGAATAAATAACTATATTTGTAGCATCACTTGTTTTCTTACATGTAATAAAACGTTACATTATTGAAAATATGTCCACAACCATCAACATTGAATCATTACCTAGATTTGAGTTCTTAGTAATCCAAAAACAAAATCCATGTTTAGATTTTCCCCACGCTAGTCTAGTAGAAGTAAAGGTGTATACAAACTTATATTTTGACTCCTTCCTTTTACATGATGATATATTTTGAAACCTTAAACCAATCCCCTCACATCTCTATAGATGTTTGGCCAAACTTATCTTTTTTCAATTAAATCTCTATTCTTCACATTGCCCAAATGAACACTCGAACCTCCACTATGTAATCCCCCAAAGTGGTTTTCTCTCATGTAGATTTTTGGTATTCACAACTTTTGATTCTTGAATTAAAATCCTTCTTGAACCAAAAAAAATATGGAGTCTTCTCCACACTTTGTGGACTATGACTCTGTCCAAGATTTCCAAATTTCTGGAAAATCTACATCATCTTCATATTTTTTTTAAAGGCTGTCATATTATCTAGACTCACAATCTTAACAAAAATAGTACTTAATAACAATAACTTTATACATAATACATCACCAAACTTATTAATCTTCATCAATTAATGCTTCAAAACCAATGAGGAAGTTTGCAAGAATTCAACCCATTTCGAAGGTCTTTAATCCAACTTTCCCTAAATGTTAAAGTATTAAAACGTGTGGTGGTCACCATATAACACATATTCCATATTTAAAATATAGCGTCTAAACTTGTTCCATGCTTGAATTATGGATAAAATTCTTGACCATAAACATAGTACTTTATTTTGGTTTCAATTAAATTCTCAATAAATAAAGCAATAAGCTTACATTCTTGACTCAATTTTGTTCCAATTACTCATTGCCATCTCAATACACTTATAAAATTTTGTTCAAATATAATAATGCGAATATTGGTTATTTAGTAACCTTCTTTATTTAGATGTCAAAGCTCATTTGTGTAATTGTTGTCCATTGAAAGCTTCCTTCATATATTCAGTGAATGATCCACATATACCACTAAAATATCAAATGTACTTCCTGTAGAAACATCTATCATCAAAAGTGACTTTAAAAAAAATCCATTCAAATATTACTCTTTAACTTTCCTATATCCATCATGAATCGTTATTGGAAAACCAAAAACCCCAAGTATACCAACTTTTGTTACATGAAGGTACATCTATTCAAGTTTTAATTGGCAAATTTTGCCTCTTTAACATCTCCAATGCTTGTGGTAAATGTTGGATAAGAAAAAATAATTTGAAATGTCCATTATTTGGGAACTATCATTCTTCTTTGGATTTTGGATCTAGCAAATAGAGAAAAGGATATTTATCTCTCAAACTAAATATCTCAAAAAAATAATGAGGAAATTTAGTCAGATTAACGTAAAGCTACTAGTACACCTATGGCAAGAAAATGATGATTAATATCCAAAAGTAAATAAAAGTATGTGTCAATCTATGATTGGTAACTTACTTTGTCTCACAACTTCAAGACTAGACATCATGCAAACAATAGGTTTGGTGCGAAGATTTCAATCAAACCCAAAGGAAACTCATATGTAGGTTGTTAAGAAGATTTTTAAATATTTTCAAGGAACTATTGATTTTAGCTTATGGTACTGAAGGAAAAAATATTTCACTCTTACAACATACGCATATGGAGATTTGGAAAGAAATGTTAATAATAATAAAATCATAAGTAGAGCAACATTCTTCTTAGGAAATTATTTAGTATCATGGCTTAGTAAGAAACATACCTCCATCTCTTCGTATACATTTGAAGTAGATTATATTGAAGCAACACCATGTTGTGCTCAGGTTGTCTCGATGAAACAAACTCTGAAGGAAATCAAGGTAGAGTATGATCTCCCTATTTTGATTATGTGTGATAATACAAGTTCAATTAACATTTCCATGAATATTTTTATGCATTCCAAGAAAAATCATATTCCCATAAAATATTATCAAATCCTTAGACAACAAGTAGTTGATCAAATTGTTAGGCTAGAATATAATGCTACTAAAAACCAAATTGCCGATATATTTACGAAATGTCTTCAGAGAGAGCCATCTCAATATCTAAGACAAAGGCTAGGAGTGATATCTCTCCCATCTCATTATCCTTGTAAGTATGTGGTATGGAATATCTTTAGCACATGTCAAGACTATGAAAACTTTAGAAAGTGAGCTACAAGGGAATAATGATGAAATGAGAATCTTCCAAACTATACATAATTGGTATCAGCATCCACATCAATAATTAGTATTAGACTATACATCAGTAGATGAGAGAATCAATAGCATCAGTTGTTTTTTCCTCATGTTATATTAACATAGGAGGAGAGTTGTTAATAAGTAGAAGCATCAATTTTAGGGGATCTTGGAATCATAGATGTTGATGAGAAGTCATGAAATTTGTAACACCCCCTCCCAAATTTACTCACTTTTACAAGTCCTCCAAATAAATGTTAAACAAAGTTCCACCATGACATGACCCAATCTCCTTGCTCCGATTAAGGAAGTGGGGCCTACAACTGAGACTTACATACCACAAACTGACATCCTACAGGGACTACATATCACTAAGGAGCTAGAGAAACACCCCAATTGGTCAATCCCTGAGTTAGAACTTTGTTTCAATGACCTAAAATCCCAACCACACATTTGACATTGCCTGCATGCAGTTGAAGGCCTCCAAACACACTCACAAGCCTTGATACATGAGGTTGTGACCTAAATTTCTCAGTTCAGTACCGTCGGTCCCGAGATCTGAGCCACAATTCTAGGCCAACCTCCATACCCCTACCCAGATCTGCCTAAGACTTCTCAGAATGATAGATGACTTAAGGATGATGCTAAAATTACAAAAAATGAACAAGAAATTGACCTCCATGCCTAACGATGACATTCATTTCATTAAACATATAAAGAACATGTAAGCTACAAGTCCTGATCATAGGAGTCTAAAACTTATATGAGAATCACCAAGAAGGTCTGATTCCTTCTCATAATAGCTACAATAACACTTGTTATCCCATGCATTCATTAAGCATCATATACTTAACAAATCTTGAACACATCCATAGCTAGAGAACATTACAGATCCATGCCTATAACCAACATATAACCAAATTATTAACCATGGAATAACAACCATCAAATCATTATAATATCAAGTAAAACTTGTCATATAATAAAATAGTAAAATAACTCTTATTAATTGATGAAAAATACAATCAATTCAAGGACTTCCATGTACCACCTGACCATAGATTGAGTTGAACGAAATCTTTCTTTCAACTAATCACCCTTGTGCCATATTCCAAGCATGAATGTGGGATCTCAAGAAATAGGTTTCTTGGAGATTAAACCACCTCCACCCTCAAGCTACCACGATATCGCCAAAAACGATCGAGAGATTCCAAAACCAAAACAAACTTGTATGCCTCAGAGTTTCTTCACCATTACTTTGAATAATTTTCCTATCTCCACCCACCTGTCGAGGGATTATTGGAGATTAAACCACCTCCACCCCCAACCCTTGGGAATGTTATTGAGACCACCTCACCCAGCTCCAAAACCTTCTGAAAATCCAAATCTCAACCAGAAAACAATCCCATCACACCATGGCTAAGAAGGAAATGGTAAGGCAAGGTTGAAACCAATGTCAAATGCAAAAAAAAACCCATTTCAATGAAAAAAATGAACCAAATAAATAAATGCATGTACCATGCGTTCACACCTCATCTAGGAAATCACACATGCAACCTATTACCTACAAAATCTTCCTGCTGAAGTTGTTGATCCAACCTTCTCCTTGTTTTCCTTGCTTGTCATTGCTTGTCCTTTTCCTTCCTTTACTTTCCTTGTATTTTCTTTAATTTCTTGCTTTCTCCTCTTGGTTCTCTTTTCTCTCTCTCTCTGAAACTAATTCCAAAGAAAATTTGACAAAAGGCTCCAAACTAATCCTATGATGCCTTTTTATTATTGGTGCCTCTAATTTCTTCATTTTCCTTCATTTTTTCTTCAATTTCCCTCTCATGCAAATTTGTGACCCTTCATCTCCCTTTTCTCGTATTTTCCTTTATTTAATAAATAAAATGTGAAATAATGCCTCTTTCCCTTTTCCAATGCCTTTGCCAATTTCCATAGCCATTAATAAACTAAAAGTGACACCCACGAGGATGTTTTCCCAACATTTAACTCGGAATACGTGTCCTGTGACCTTGGTCTTATTTTGCCTTTATTAACCTTTATTACATGAAATTTTAACTCGAGGATGTTACAAAGCCCTCCCCCTTAGGGGAACACCATCCTCGGTTTTCTTTGACACTTATGACCAGAAAAACCACTTAAAACCAAAAGATAATGCCATGGAGCTTTATAACCCAACTCGTTGCAATATTTATAATGACATCCTGCTGAAAACATGAAAAATATATCATTTACTGGAGCTTTATAAGACAACTCATTGCAATATTTAAAATAGAAACCACATATACTTATGCACATTTTCTTCAACCAACAAATACACATATTGTTTGGAGCTTTATAAACTAGCTCAATATAGTATTTACAATAATATACACATATACACATTTTCTTTAAAAGGATATGGTTCCCACATCAGTCAACAAGATAATCCATAGGCTCACACCTCCACCCTCAAAGAAATACCATAATTCACCTCCTTCCCAAGAAGTCAAAAATCCACTGCCAAATTAAAACCTGCATCCAATGTCTAGTGCTACGATCCTTGCGCTACTTTTTCCCTCAGTGAAATTTTACCAACTCATTCTTCCAGGGCACACTCCTAATGTACTTCTGATTCCATATGGAAATGCTAATGACCAAAACAAATATATTTCCCCAACCTTATCTTCTCTGCTACAGAGTCCCTCTAGCAATCCGGTCACCCCCTTCCTTGTAGTCACACACCTTCCAAATTCCACTAGATTTATCTTCTCTGCTACACAGTCCCTTGAGCGATTCATCCCTTGGCAAGGTTTCCTCACATCGGAAGATCCAAAAACCAAGGCATATCCTACCTCAAAACCATCATACCGGTCATAGCATGCTCATGGAAATCAATGGACACTATTGGGTACCAGTGTCCCATAATGGTCCTACTCCTAAATTCTTTACCAACATATTGTTGCATGTTTCAGTTCCTTCTATTGTTTTTGTTAATTCTTACAATCAGTTTAAACCACCCAAACCGGGAATTTCCCTGCTTCTTGTACCAAATGCATAGTTACCATTCTAAAAATGAATTGAATTAATTCAAATCATACCTCTTTAGTGGCTCGTCAATAATTTACACTTGCAATTCTATTTACTTCTCGTCACAACAATTCAAACTAGATTTTGACCAAATAATCATGTATAAACATATCACGTCTAGTTAGCTCAAAACGTAACCATCATAAATCAGAATCATAGATCACATGAAATCATTATAAGTTGGATTCATAGATCAGATGTATAATTAAAACTGAAATAAAATACTTATACTTGTCTTTCAAACAGTTCTTTACTTTTTCCTTTGTTCTTTGTCCTTTTTGTACACATAATATATCAATTACCAAACCCAAAAAGCACCCAGTTCCTTCTCTTCCCTTCAATCTCATACACACACTAGATCGGTTTCCAAACCCAACAAGCACCCAGTTCCTTCTCTTCTCTCCAAGCAACAAGGGAATCCAGAGACTAAACCACCTCCTCCCTCAGTATCACAAGGGCATCTAGAGACTAAACCGCCTCAACCCTCAATATCAACAAGAGAATCCATAGAATAAACCACCTCAACCCTAAATATCAATAAAGGAATCCAGATACTAAACCACCTAAACCATCAATATCAACAAAAGGGGCCCAAAAAGTCCCATACCTACTTGTCCCTTCACATTGTACAACACATAGACGTACATAGTGTACAACACAACACATACACCTACGTCTGATGTACAACATGACACATACACCTACACCAGGTGCACAACACAACACATACAACTACACTCAATGTACAACACAACACATACAACTACACCCATTATACAACAAAATACATATGCGTACACATAGTACAATACAAAGAATACACATTTCACGAAACAATGAATACAGAATACATTACACAGTACCATATGTACTAAACACCACCCACACAATGTGTACACAGTACCACATGTACATAACAACACATATACAACATGTACACAACACCACATATACAACATATATACAATAACATTTGCACAACGTGTACATCGTACCACATGTACACAACAACACATATACAACATGTACACAACACCACATGTACATAACATCACCTACACAATCTGTACACAACACCATATGCACACAACACCACATGTAGAACATGTATACAACACATGTACACAACACCACATATACAACATGTACACAACACCACGTGCCACAACACCACATACACACATCACCACTTGTACAACATGTATACAACGCCACATGTAGACATCATTTGTATGTACTACCACATCTACAACACTGACTTCACAATGCATACAAAAGACCACATGTACACAAAAATAGTATTGCACATCCAGTGGCCACATTGTCTCTACCCAGAATCCTTGCTTCTAATGTATTTCCACTACCCATATTTGTCCCAACGTGTCACGGATCACACAAATTTCACTATGTTGATGTATTCTTCATCATTACCTTCCATAGCATAAACATAGGAATAGTTATAAGCACATAATATCAAATATTATCCACGTGATTCTAACCTCATAGATTTGTCAAGCTACTCTTCCCACTTGATTGCTCATAAAACAAGGAACCTCTTCATGTCATTCACCTACATAAGCAATAATTCCTCCACAAGCATGATCCCTGATGACCCTCTCAAACAATGACATACATACATACATGTATACATATAAATATTAGCATAAAACAATCATGATCCCAGACAACCCTGTCAAACAATGTCATGCGTACATACATATATACATATATAGACATCAACATAATCATAATCACAACACAATTACCAGATATCACAAGGTCAAGGTTAGGATAACTCCCTTTATTCGTGCACAATGTCCACAACATTGAGAATACCAATTTCCAACACATCCAAAACATCTAATACTTCAGATCCATATACTTTACCTTTCTTGTTACCATTCTCATGATTTTCCTACCACTGTCCATTTATCTCAATAGACCCAACCAATCCAATTGTTTTCATATTATTGCCTTCATCTTCCCTTTACTCATGCATCGAGCTTCATCTGGCTCTTCCATTACCTGTTTGGTTTCATTAAGCTCCCTCCGGGCTCCATTAATTTTCCTCTTTCTCCAACCAATTCCAAATACCCTCAAAACATAAAAGGAAAGAACAAGAAACAAAAAAGGGGAAAACCATGTAAAACCAATAGCAATACGACACCACAAAAAAGTGGCATGGCCATGCACCAGACATAAATAAAATTGTAAATCAAGTGGAAACAACTCACAAAATACCAAAAGAACAAAACTAGCAACAAGCACCATGACTCAACCCCATGGGTTCCTAATGCCTCCAATGGAAAGCTTAACTCGATCCTTCTTCAAGATTTCATGGTAGTCTCTTTTTCAAAGAAATCCCCTGCATTACTACCATAAACACACCATTATCAGTCCATAAATAAACATAACAATATATTGGTTAACTTACCGTGATGTACCCAACAAGCTGACCTATAACTGAACACATACATATATCCTCTCTCAAGGGCCTCAAATTCACTTGATGAATCCACCCATAGTTGGAAAATAGTCGGTATACCTGTTAAATACATGTTTATGAATATAGCACATATCCACATTATGTCAAGAAAAACCAAGACTAACAAGATTTCCTATATTCATGCAAAGCACTCATTCATACGGAATTGTTCCAAACATAGCCAAAGGAATTCTCACCCAATTCCTTTCTTTTAACTTTTCCTTGATGCAATTGAGTCTTATTATGTGTTATCATATCACCCAGTTGTTAGTTATATAAACAAATTACATGTTACCTTGTCATGCTAATACCAAGCATGTTGCCCTGAAACTATTCACACATCTTAGTCACATGTTCCAAAGATCAAGACATTATTTCTATAAATTTGAAATCAGCCTTTATCAATACTAACAACCATATCATAATTTTCAATTAACTCACATTCATTAGTTATAATACTACAACTAGCACCCACTTGCACTCAAGTGCATATGAACTATCTCAACACATATTGTGTTAGTACAATTGTCTTAAAACATGATCATTCCTTCATGAAATCTTATAGACACATACTCATATCATGCACTTAATCAAATATTCAAATAACCTGTAACATACCTTGTAGCTAAACCAAATAGACATCATAATAAAACTCATACCTAAATGTATCTCAAGGGAGGCTATCACATATGCACAACTTAGTCCAGATTAGTACGACACAATATCACAAGTATATCGATTGATACCTGAATATCACAACCATAACCATCTTCATAGGCCAATCTAGATTAGCACAATACATATAACATCAAGATCTTAATTGCAATGACCATACTCAGTCCAAGTGTTTGAACCCTGCTTTGATACCAATCCCACATTTACCTTCTTTTACAATCCCTTCGTGTAAATGTGAAATAGAGTGCTACTATGACATGACCTAACTACCTTACTCTATTTAAGGAAGTGGTACCTACAACCGAGACTTATTGACCACAAATTGGCATCCTACATAAACTACATAATACATAGGAGCTATAGAAACACCTCAAGACATCAATCCCTAAGATGGAACATTTTTTAAGTAACCTAGACTCCCAATCATACCCTCGCCACTGCTTGCATGTGGTTGAAGGCCTCCAACCACACTCACAAACCTTGCTCCATGCGGTTGTGACCTAAATTGCTCAATTTGGTTTCTACGATCCTGAGATATGAGCCACAATTCCAGGCCAACCTCTAGACCCCTTCCCATATCTCCCTGAGAATTCTTAGAATGATAAATGACATAAGGACAGTGCTAAACATATAAAATTTGAACAAGAAATTTACCTAACCAGGCCTAACCATGATATTCATTTCATCAAACACATAAAGAACATGTAAGCTACAGGTCATGAATGCATATTTGGTCATAGGAGTTTGAAACTTATCTGAGAATCACCAAGAAGGTATAATGCCTTCTCATAATAGTTTCAATAACACTTGTTATCCTATGCATTCATTAACCATCATATACTTAACAAATCCTGAACAAAGCCATAGCTAGAGAAAATTACAAGTCCATGCTTATAACCATCATATAAAAAGATGATTAACCATGACATAACAACCATCAAATCATTATAATATCAAGTACAAGTGATCATAGAATATAATAGGAAAATATCTCTTATTAACTAATGAAAAATCCAACCAAGTCAGGGAATTCCAGGTACCACCCAACCATAGATTGAGCTAAAACGAATATTTCTTTCAGCCAATCACTCTTGTGCCATATTCCAAGCATGAATGTGGGATCTCAATACATAAACAACTAAGGCTTCTTGGAGATTAGACCACCTCCGCGCTCAGGCTACCACAATATCACCAAAACCGATCAAGGAATCATGAAACCCAAACATGCTTGGATGCCTCAGAGTTTATTCATTGTTACCTTAAGGAATTTTCCTGTCTTCACCCACCTGTCAAGCACGTCCCAGAGATTAAACCACATCCACCCCCAACCCTTGGGAATTTTCCTTGGACCACCTCACCCAGTTCCAAAACCTTTCGGTAATCCAAATATCAACAAGAAAATAATCCCATCACACCATGGCTAAGAAGAAAATGGCAAGGAAGGCTGAAACCACTATCAAACCAAGAAAAAACCATGCCAATGACAACAAATGAACCAAATAAACAAATGCAGGTACCATTCTTTCACACCTCAGCTAGTAAATAACACATGCAACCCGTTACCCGCAAAATTTTCATATGGAAGCTCTTGATCCAACCTTCTCCTTGCTTTTCCTTTTCCTTCCTTTGCTTTCCTTGCCTTTCCTTTGCTTGCTTGATGTATCCTCTTAGTGCTCTTCTCTCTCTCTCTGAAACTAATTCCAAATAAAATTTGACAAAAGGCTCCAAACTAATCCTCTGATGCCTTTTTAATATTGATGCCTCTAATTTCTTCATTTTCTCTCATTTTTCCTTCAATTTACCTCTCATGTGAATTTGTGACCCTTCATCTCCCTTTTCTCGTATTTTCCTTTATTTTAGAAATAAAATTCCAAATAATGCCTCTTTTCCTTTGTCAATGCCTTTGCCAATTTCCATAGCCATTAATAAACCGGATGTGACACCCACTAGGATGTTTTTCCCAACATTCAATTTGGAATACATGTCCCATGAACTTTGTCTTATTTTTCCTTTATTAACCTTTATTACATGAAAATTTAGCCCGGGGTTGTTACACAATTGTAAGTAGTATATCCATTTGATGTCATAGGGGGATTCCAAGTGTAAGTGGTGAATTAGTGACAATATGATAGAAGAGTATGAATCTACAGACATAGTTTTGTGAAGGTAAATCCCCTCTATGGATAGAGGTGATCCCTCTAGCCCTAGGGTGGGTCTAGCAGCAAGGGAACATGCTAATCCTTCAGGTTCCTAGTTTATGAATGAAACCGAGTCGGGATAGATGACCTACCTTTGTTCCAACGCAGTTGTCGTAGTTGTGGCAGCAGTCTCTTGATCTTCGTCTTGACACGTTGCGGTCCTTCAGCAGTAATACTCAGGTGCCTGCATAAGGATCAAAGAACGATTACAACATACAAAAACACACTGTAATTCATAACTATTTAATTGGTAAAGGATAATTAAACGCATTGCATAGAATTAAACATATCAAATGAAAAACAGGAACCAAAACATCAGTCATGAATTAATAAGTCAAGAGAAGAAGTTTACAACCAAAAGATCCTTGACGTTGCAACCTCCTTCGACGGGTCCAGTCAAACGCGTCTCAAGCATTTGTCGGGGAATTGGACTTAGCGAGGAAATAGGCCTAGACTCTCTCTCGAAAATGGATTCCTCTCTGCTCTATCTCACACTAGATATATTAAGGACTGTTTAGCTAGCTAAAACTATGTGAGAAAGATGTATTTATATGAGAGGAGGAGGTGGTTTGGGATCCCTCATAAGGTGGAAGGGAGACCTTATCCTTTGGGAAGTTGATCAAATTTAGGAAACAAGAAGCCCAAGGAAGGTCTTCGATGTAATTCAGTCAAATAAACCATGATGAATTTTCTCACGAAGTGGTTAGGCATGGAAACTTCGTTTGTATTTTAAAACAATTTCCAAAAACAGCTCGGCGCGGGTAGTCCACTAAGACAGAGCACCAATGGGTGCGAGGCCCAGTGCTAATTTATCTATGGGCGCGAGGCCATAACTTCCTACCGGTACCGACCCAAAATCACGTGTTTTTGAGAGTCTGCTCCAGGAATAGTCAATAGAGAAAATGTTCTTCACATGCCAAGGGATGCAATGACACTTTTTGCAAGGTATTACAATACATAGAAGTCACTGAAATGGTCCTCCAATATGCGGGATGGGGATTGTAGGGATAGTGACAAAATGCTGTGTAACAGATACCCCATAAAGCATGAGGTCGGAGAGAGAGGGGGGAGTGAAATGCTTTACGAGAATGTGTTCAAACTAAACACCGCCATCGGAAGACCTGTAAGTACAAGTACAACTGATATCTCTGATACATGAACATGTGGCAAGGGCGCAACCATCCATAATAGAGTACATATATATAAAAAAGATCCAAGGCATGGACACAACCATCCAACAAGAAAGATCAAGAAATAGACTCAGGTATGATCGCAGCCATCTAATCAAAATAATCATGCATATAGTCATGATAAACTAAATGATCTCGCAGCCTAGATTTTATTAGACAGAACCCAGGGTCTTGCGCTCCATCTCGACACGAACAAGTACAAATTAAAGCATGTGAATGAGTGAGCTAAAGTCAAACATGCAAGAAATTCATCTGATTACCAACCAATAATGAAAGTTGTTAACAGCCGCGAGAGAAACCACCAATAATGACAATGACTCTCAAGGTACGACTAGTACAATCCACGGAATGTGAATAGTGAGCTGGCATCGAACACCCGCGGAATCACTTGATCAAAGGCCAATGATGAAGACCTGTCGTCAAATGCGAAGAAATTGCCATTTAGGCATGCAAGCTCCAAGGTACTGGAAGGGAGTCTCTGGATTAGCTTCCTGGATAATGAGTTGAAGTCGACAGGAAGTGACTTGGTCAAAGGAGGGCCATAATGTTTCCCACATCATCGACACAAGGCAAAGGAATAAGATGATAGTGAATAAGGACCAAACAGAGGATCAAAGGTTGAAAACTGCAAAAGGAAACTTCTCTTGAACATATCGATGACACGACTTCAAAAATTGGTATTATTTGACATCAAGGTATCTGAGGTCATGATGATGTGGCAAAGAGAAGATGAGAGGTCAAAACAGATTACCCAAACCCATGGAGGAAAAATGTGACGAAATGGGATGTCCCCAACCCGACACGAATGAAGATGAGTGTCATGTTCAAGAGCAACATACTTCCAACATGACTGAGAACTGGTTCCATTTTCCCCCACCATTGCTGCCGAGTACCCCAATTATTTTTTAAAACAAGCTTGAAGGGGATAGCATATGCTTATCATATAAGTTTTTCCTTCAGAAAAATCCATCCTAGTACATTTTACGAGCCCTAGGAAGGAGGAACTCGGTTACGTTGTGGTGACGGTTTCTGATGTCATTTAGGTTTTAACGAGTCTAAAAAAGGAAGAACTCAGTGTCTTTTCATGTTTAAAGAGTTTGAAAAGAAGAAGAAAAGAAAACTCCAGCAGGTCCCTTTTCGTAGGTAGTCTCAAAGATCTGAAAAGGTAGAAAAGTATGTCTCAGAGAACCTCTTAGTCGCGATAGGCTAAGGTATTCCTTTTTCATAAATACTCTATCCCAACCCAAAAAGGGCCAAACGTATATTGGGTAGATATCGATTCACAGCCTTTAACGAGTTCAAAAAGACAAGAGTCTCGGCAATATTTTCAATTTTAGAGAGTCAGAAAAGAGCTAAAAGATGACTCCAGGGGTGACTTTTTCGTGTTTTTACCGAGTTCGAAAAAGTATAAAATACAACTCGTTACTTCATTTCCATCACGTTGGGGACTTGTTGTTGCACAAGAAACACACGTAAAACCCATTTTTTGAGATAAAATAGCAAAATAATTGAAAAATATGCTCAAAAACCTAATTAGGTTTATGAAAAGTTTACAAAATGCCAAAAATAGTAAAAAAAAATTACTTTTCACTTTTACCTCTTGTGAGCACTTTTTTACCCTTTTTTCATTGTGATTTTGTGGACCTGACAACAGGAAATCCAGAAGTCCAATCGTGAATTCGTATTTTCCAGGTAAGATTTCATATTCTTGCCTGCATTTTGATGTAAATTTCGTTGCCTACAATCCATTTTTAAGTTCTGTGGAGGGATTTTTGTCTAAATTAGGGCGTGGCGGTCGACGCAGGTATTGGGCATGGACTCATGCAAACCTGCCTAGAATCCAAATAGGGGCACGCCAACCGCAGACATAAATTTAAGCCTAGAATTCAACTAATTAGCCCATTTCAAACACTTCAATAGCAAATAATTTGACTAATGACAACCACATTGATGTTTTTTCAGGTGTGAAAAAAATGGTGATCGAATGGAAGGAAAGAGAACATGGTGAAGAAGATGAGAAAGCCTTGGGAAATGTAAGATGCATGGAAGTTCTCAGGGATTGCGGGCTCAAAAAATTCTTCATGGCACCATGTCTCCAAGTTCAACCAAATATATTACAATACTTGATCATTGTCCGAGACATTGATCGGGAAATATTCATAATTCATGATCAGGAGCTAGAGATTGAGGTCTCAGATGTTTACTTCATAACTATATTGTCACAGAGGGGGGCAGTACCAATCCTAACAGGTACTCGGCCCACAATGTAAGACATGAGCATGGTCATTGACAGAGTGTGCCAAGGGGCAAGGAAAGGATAAAAAAGCAGGAAAGTGGATATCCAAAATATTCCCAATCTGGCACTAAAAGTAGTGTTGCACACCATTACGTGAGCTTCTAGATCTCAGGCTCTGCACGAGGCTACAAAAACACAGTTACTTCTTGCAGTAGATTGTATGGCACCAAAACTCTACAACTGGGCGGAGGCAGTAACGATCAATATGAAACACCAACTGATGAAATGCAAGAATGGTAAGCTGAAATAGTTCGGCTATGGGTCCATCCTCATACCATTCACCTTGGAATGGTTACCAGTTTTCCAACGTCAGGAAGAGATAGTTCCGAAACCACCAGCCCAAGAGCCACATATGGTCCGTTGGGCGGCTTTGATGCGAAGATCTGGCAGTGGTCAAAAGATGTCCTAGAGACTGTAGTTCTTTGAGTGGCTCTGTCGACAACTGATTGTCATGGATGACTGGCCTTATTCTAGCACAGAATTTATCGATGATGCAGATCTCCCACTCCCAGCAGGAGAGGATTGGGACAAAGCATTGGGTAAGACTCATTTTTTGATTTTGATGAGTATTATGATTTTTTTTATTATATACATTTTGATGTTAATCCATGTATTTGCAGATGTCGGCCCAGAAAGACCTGCAGGAATGTGTCCAATAGCATGGCGAATTCCTCATTATTTTGATGTGGCCCCTCATGGCGAGGGAAGTGAGGAGGAGGAAATCGTACGCAACCTGGAGGGACTCACCAGTAGGATCCCAAACTATGCGAGATTTGATGATGTTCCTCATGTGTACTAGAGACATACTGCGGGGGTGTCAAATCGTGTTCACCACTTATTGAGGTGGCTTGTGTGGGCAGTGACATGCTTCCATGAGCATCATGCTGACTAGACACCTAGGCTTTTATTTCTGCATATTCTGAGAGACATACATCAGGATGTAACCAAAACATACATATTTTTTGAACTTATGACGCACATGGATGCAAACACATGATATATATATATATATATATATATATGTATGTATACATCTATTTTCTTGTATGAATCTTATCATGTGATGATGATGTTTTACAAATTACGCAAATGTCTATCTAATACAATATTGGCTACTGTATCAGTTAATTCATTCATTCGTCTAGGAATATGTTGATATGTGATGTAATCAAAATTTATTTCTAGTAAACGAACACAAAAGTACAACCTTAAGATTTGAGGATTCCTAATAGAATAATTCCCATTGAGTTGAAAAACGACAAGCTGAGAGTCTAGGTTAACAATCAATGCACGGATGTCGAGAGCAATAGCCTCATTTAAGAGTTAAATGATAGAACTATATTCAGCGAAATTGTTTGTGGTTCGTCCTAGACAAATACCTTGAAGGTCTATCAACTCACCGTTAGCGTTATAAATCACCCAGGCTGCAGAAGACAGATTTCGGGTACTGTGGGAGGCACCATCCGCAAAACCAACATAAGGAGTAATAGACATCTGCACAATAAGAAATGACACAATAAGCAGGAAAAATCGCTCAAAAAGCATACCAAGCCAAAACTATACAAAAATGAAAAACACCTATGTACAAAAGAAACATGCATGAGAAACTCGTGCATAATAATTTTTGAGATACAACCCATTTCTGGGTTGATCCAGAGGATGAGTTTCATAATCAATGAGCTTATAAGCCTTGTTCTATAGAACATGCTTAACAATATAGGGCCCATGCCACATGGGTTGAAATTTTCCTACCCCCAGCTTATTGTGAGCTTGGTCATACAGGAGGATGAGGTCTCCTTCTATAAAGGAACGAGTGGAAACTGATTGGTCAAAATGAGCTTTGACTCACTTTTTCTATGCTTCTATGACAAGAGTAGCAAAGCGACGAGTTTCATTAAGCCTCTCTAAATATATAAAATGCTCTTCTTCTGGTGAAGTATTAGGCAGCAATTCAACAACTATCTTGAGAGAAGGGATTTCACATTCAATCAGAAGGGTAGCTTCCAGACCATAGATAGGCTGGAATGGAGTGAATCCAGTTGCATCCTTCACTGAGGTTTGGTAAGCCCAGAGAGATGAAAACAACATGAGATGCCAGTTTGACTTGTGCATCCCAATCATATGTTGAAGAATGGTGATGAGAAATTTGTTCATGGCTTCAACCTGGCCATTAGCTTGAGGGTAGTATGGTGTTGAGCTATCGTGATGCAGACCCAACTTAGAAGTCAAATCGACCATCATGTAATGATGGGAACCATGATTAGTAACAATGGCTTGAGGGACACCAAACCTAGTAATGACATGATTAAATAGAAATTGTGTGGCTCTCTTACCACTAGCTGTAAGTGTAGGCATTGCTTCGGCCCATTTCGTGAAGTAGTCAATGACGACGATAATATAAGAATGCCCCCAGGACGAGTGAGGGTTACACGTCATAAAATCGATGCCCCACTTCGCAAAGGGACCAACGAGAATGACAGGATGAAGGCGTGTGGGTGGCATGCGCATCTTGTGCTGATAAATCTAGAAATAGTGACACTTACGGACATCAACAATGTAGTATTTAAAGATGGTGGGCCAGAAATAGCTAGCATGAAGAATCTTCTGTGAAGTAGCATATCCAGACATGTGACCGCCACAAGCTCCAGAGTGGCAATCATTGAGGACCTTTTCAGCCTCCTTGAGGGTCAAACACCGATGAAGAACAAAATCAACTCCGATGCGGTAGAGAGTATCTCCGACTATGCGATAAGGTTGCGAACGATGGAGGATGCATCGACGAGCATCTTTCATCAACTCAGATCGAAAGGTGGAAGTCTGAAGATATACGATGATATCACCATACCAAGGATTGAGGGTGCTAATAAGAAAAAGTGTGTTAGCCGGAATGCGTTCCTTGGAACCAGACAGAGAAGAATTAGCGAAAACCAATGACTTCTTCTATTTGGTAGTAGTAAACTCCAAATCGAACTCTTGGAGGATAAAAATCCACTTCAAGTGTTTTCTCCCAGCAATTGACGAGTCAATATATAAGTCATGGGGTTGCAATCAGAAATTACAGTCACTGTGCACAACAGAATGTAGTGGCGAAAAATTTGAACAGCTTGAACAGCAGCCAACGCCAACTTCTTGGCATGTGTGTAATGCGTTTAGTATCAAGAAGATTACAAGACAAATAGTAAATGACATGCTCGTCACCATAATCGTCCTCTTGCACCAGAACCATTGCAGTAGTGCTAAACGCGACAGTGAAATAGAGGGTGTAATCGTGATGATAATTAGGAGGACGCAAGAGAGGAGCATTGATAAGAAATGTATTCAGTGCATCGAAGGATTTTTGGGAAATCTCATCCCAAAGGAACGGGACACCTTGCTTAAGTAATCGCGTAAAGCCTTTGGCCACTTCAACATAGTTCAGTATAAAATGACGTAGGAAGTTAGCTTTCCCTTGCAAAATATGTAGCTGATGTAAGGAGGAAGGAGAGGGGAGATTAACAATAGCTTCAACTTTGAGGGGATTGAGACGAATACCATCTTTAGAGATGATAAACCCTAAGAGTCTACCAGAATCAACACAGAAAATGCACTTATGCGGATTGAGCCGAATGTTATAGCATCGAAAATGAAGAAATATTTGATGGAGATGATTTGGGTGGTCTTTATGCTTAGTCAAATGCGTCGGAAGGTCATCTAGGTAAGGTTGAACAATGCAATTGATATCGTGGAAATAATATGATATTTCTCGTTGAAATGTAGCCCCAGAATTTTTAAGACCAAAAGGGAGCTTCTTATAGGCGAAAGTACCCCAAGGATAGATAAAGGCAGTCTTGTGTTGATCATCTGGAAGAATATTAATCTGGTTGTACCCAAAGAACCTGTTTATAAGGGAAAAGATCTCACTCCCCACACAATCATTAATGATCTGATCAATAAAAGGAGTGGGATAGTTATCCTTAGGGCAAGCACAGTTGATATCATGGTAATCAACACAGACACGAATAGTACCCTGCTTCTTATCCACAAGAACGATATTAAAAACCCACTATGTCAAGAGAATTGGATAAATGAAACCACCTCTAAGAAGTTTTTCAACTTCATCTTTAATTGTGGCCACCTTTCTAAGGTACACGGGACGAAGACGCTGGCGAACAGGTTTCGCACCAGGATAGGTAGGAATCTCATGCACCACTATACTTGGATCAATGCCAGGAATTTATTTGTAAGACCAAGCGAAAACGCCGCGAAACGTGCGAAAGAGACTAGTATAGACCTTGATATCATCAAGAGAATAGGTTACCCCAATAATGATGTTCTTGACAACCCCCGGTTTGATGGAGATGTTGATAAGCATCTTCTGTGTGATGTTTCCCAAATTACCTACCGCAAAGACTTCGTGTGTCAGGATGGGCGTCTAAAGTGGATGAGAAGGAACTTGAGAAGAAAACTTCTCGAGACAATTAGACATGGCCCCAAGGTCAGGCATGAATAAGGAATGATGATGACTATCGTCCCAAGGAGGATCCTCAAGAGACATAATTTCCACCATGGCTTCATCAGTGGGAAATATCTCCCTTAAGGGATCGCACGAATCCAAAGCGCTGAGCCAAGGGGATTGAGAATAAATGTCAAGAGACATACTCAAAGGAGCATGATCAGAGGGCAGAGGAGCCGAAGGCAAAATAAGTTCACAATAATCAACCTCTATTGGGCTTAACGACATCAAATCACCAAACGAATCAATCTGCTCGGGCGAAGGGATGACCCATGGATCAGAAGACCTGGAGATCATGTTAACCTGAGTAGTGTTGGGTGGAGGAAGAGTAAAAAGACCATAAAGGTAGGGTATTTGAAAAGACCTGCTCTTATGCTCTCATAAGGCGTAGGAATTTGATCTACGTATGGGAAGTTGCTCTCGGAAGACAAAGAAGTGAAAAAAGTCAACTGATCGATAGTGATGATCTTTCCTTCATGCGGAAATCGAAGAACATGAAAGAGAGTGGACAGAACACACAACATGGCATGAGTCCAACTACGATCGAGGAGAATATTGTAATTAAGCTTGGCGTCAATGATTTCAATCTCGACGTTAATTGTTTTTCCTTCTAACGTAATGGGTAGGCTAGCGAGAACACCGAGAGGCCGAGATTCCCTTCCATCAAAAGCTTCTAAAGCGTTTGGAGATGAATTGAGGGTGGGAGAGTCGATGGCTTTCCAGCAGGTAGATGACATGATGCATGTAGAGGCACCCTCATCCACGACCGCTCGATGGATATTCTTTCCATTAATCCCAACTTGGATGATAAGAGCAAGCTGGTGAGGGAGACATAGAATGAAATTCTCCAAATCAAAAGTGATAAGGCTCGAATCAGCGGGATCAACCCCACTAATGGCAGATAACAAAGCCTTCCGTTGAGACGGACAACTCTGAAGTACTTCCAATGCAGACATAGCAGATGGTTCCTGAGCCAAATCCTCAACAATACTGTAATGTTGAGCAGCACGGGCGTTATGATTGTAAGAAGACTTGTGGAGTGCACCTTTGGAAGGTGGTCGTACAATGGGCTCAATATTGGGCCTTTCAATCTGAAGAGGGCCAGAAGCATGCGGGGGAGGAGGACCATCAACGATTTCCTTCCCCCTGCTTGACGCAGTTAGGTATAATATTTCGATTGGGTAGTAATGGAAACAGATGTAGAACCATTCATCATGAACACCTGAGAGCCAAGTGGGGCGGAGGACGGAGGTTGCTCCACCAACTGAGTTTGTTGTGATGGGAAAGGTTCTTTAAGAACAACCAGACTACCTTGGGTGCCTTTGAGAAATCTACTCACTTCGTCCCGTCGGGGACAATCCTTGGTGAAATGCTCTTGGTCACAAATAAAACAAGGGTACTTTAGTTTTTGGGATGAACCATCATCAACACGAGATTTATGAGAGTCCTACTTCGGGGTATCGGCTTTGGCCTTACCTTTACCCTTCTTCTTACCTTTGGAAGTTTTTTCCGACGGATTGGATTGGACGACATTCACTTCTGTGGTTTTACCAGAATTCATAGGTGGCTGAGAATTAGTATCATTGGAAGTAGTATATTTTTGCTTCACAGGATTTGGAGAAGACTTTCGAGAATTTTGAGACACGGAACCAATGGTACTGTCGATCGATGGTGTCACCGGTGCTTTGGAAGTTCTAGGTTGAGGGGCATCAGGCAAGAGTTCATACAATGTGCCGGACTGAGAGTACATGAGATCAAGGTACTAGGCACGATCAATGAATTTTTCCTCAATAACACATGCCCTCATAGCAATGTCCTTAGCGATCAGAGCAATGAAGGAGATAGTGAACCAATCAGTTAGAAGCTTATCAGGAATCTCGAATTTGATCAAGCAATGACGACACCTCCATTCATGAATATGATCAGAGATATGAGTAGCTCGATCTTGTTTCAAGGATGTGAGGAGGTTTGTCCCAGTTTCATAGCGAAATCGTAACTGAAAGTGCGTGAGAAATTCCATGGACAAAGATTTGAAATCTTGGAAGACACTGCGAGATAATTCAATGTACCAGTTGGCAGCGACACCAGTGAGAGTCCGTTGGAAAAGACGAAGTCGAATGGAATCGTCAAATCAAGAATTAGAGGAATACAAAATATGGTATGCCATAACATGTGCTTGGGGGTCTTCTCCATAATTGCCCTCAAATTTGGGACAGTCGCCAAGAATTTTAGTCGGGACTGGAGGCCAATATGGATTAAGAAGGATAGGGTCATTCGTCAACTTCGACACATTAGGCAGTTTCAACATTTCCAGGAAAGGTAATTGAGGATTAAAAGGCATTGCAGGTCATTGATAAAGACCAGTATTAGGATTCCACCCAGGTTGAGAGAAATTATGCCCCCACATGTTTTGTCGCGGAGGATCCTGCCCATAGGGGTTAAAAGCTTGAAATTTCTGCCCATACATGGGTTGAGGACCAGGATATTTTATTTTGAGCATACCACTGAGGTCCTGTCTGAGAAACATATGGATTTTTCTACGGAATGTAAGTAGTGCCTTGAGGTGCATTATACAACACTTGAGTTTGACTTGGAGGAAGATATGCAGTGCTCTAAGGCGCACTGTATACCGCCTGGGATTGACCTTGAGGAAGATAATTGAAACCTTGGGGTGCACTATATACATCCTGAGATTGAACTTGAGGAATGAGAGTAGCGCCTTGAGGCTGAATGGGTTGCCCCTGGGGTGTAGGTTGACCCGGATACTCTGGTTGGCCTAGATACTGTGAGCCACCAATTTTCCCTTGTGAAAAAGGTTGGCCCAATGGTTGGGATGGGCCAGGTTTGCTAGGTCCCTGTAATTTGTCAGATTGGCAAGACCAAACAAACAAGGGTAACATAAAACCAACTTTGGAGTCCTAGGACCTAGCCTTCCTGGACTCAGTGAGGGCTCTCTCTATATTTGTATAAGAGATGTAACTTGATTGATTTAGGGTATTGATTTTAGGCTAGTTAAAATGAAAGGGTTGTTTTTTTTGTTTTGTTTGGTTGGGTTGCTTGTCAAGTAGAATAGATAGAGTAAGAGATATTTCAAACCATTGGGCTATGGGGTTTGTGAAAGGATTGAAAAGTAGAATAATGAATCAAGGGTGTTTCATAGGGCAAGTTGACAAAGCCAAATGGATCTTAATAGCTTTTGTGGGAGTGAAATGAACATTAAATTGTGAACTTAGTAGGTTTAAAGGGAAATTAAGAATCCTTTAACATATACTATAACAAGAAGAGTTTTTAAGAGCACTATGCTTAAGAAAGAATCAAATGATAGAGCGCACCATAAACTTCTTTGACCTAGCTTTGTCAAGTAAACTTTAAAACAACAATCCAGCAAACCCTAGAGAGCAGGGAACTCCTAAATTCTCTAGTTATTCACTTTCAGAGAAAGAAAACATTCAAGATAACACATTAGTAATGATTAAAGAGCAGGGAAATCCTAAGTTTCTTCAATCAGACTATAAATACCTTCAAAGTAACTACCCAAGATGGACTAAAGGATAGGGCAAACCATAAACTTCTTTAGCCAAACCCTAATTAGCAAACTTCAAATAAAAGGCCTTAAAAACAATGTTTTAAGCTACACCAAAGGATAGGGCATACCATAAAATTCTTTGGCTTGACTCCATTCAATCATTTTCAAGGCAAACAAGCTAAGTGGAACTAGAAAGCAATTGAGAATTCTTCAATCAGACCTAGTAGAGGAAAACATCTAATCAACAGAAAGTAGACAGAATTAAGGTGCCTCTCAACAACATATCTTAATCTAAATTTTCTACTCTGTCATAAGGGAAAAGATGAAAAATATGGAAAACATAAGAATACAAGTGTAAAATCAGGACCACATCACCATTTAGACAAGTTCATGAATCCTATGAATGTGCTTGCTCCATTGACATTCAGTGCAAAACAATAAAAAAGCTCCAAAACCAATTTCTTCACAACTCAAAATATATATCATATTGAGCTCAACAATCAACCAACAACCAACCACATAATGAAGCTTACATGCAGTATTTAGCTGCAAAATGATGAATTAAACCCTAGCTAGGGTTTTAGAAGCCATTAATTATACATTTAAGGCACTTTGACCTTTGAGACCATGCAAGGCCCAAGGCAAAATATCCTAAACTCATTAAATGAAAAATTAACTTCTATCATAACTATTTGAGATATTTTGGAGAAAAAAATTGATTTTAAGGCCTCAAAAGATATTTTGCAATAACTCCTAGCAAGGGCCTAGCTGCAAGGTATAGGGGCGCAACTTCAAGACTAGAAAAATTGCTTATTTTGCAGCTGAGTTTTGGAGGCCTTCCCGGTGTCCAAATGAGCTCCATGATAGCTCATTGGAAATCCTGTCGTGTCGAGTTTCCAGATATGCCTTTAGTTTCTAGATTGGTTCCCATTTTCCTATTCAAAAATAAATTTCCCAAGACTCCTAAGGGCGCAACGCCAATGCTGAATAGAGGGCAGAAAGGTGACTTTTTACTAGTTTTTGGCCCTTTTGAGGGACCAGTTTTACTCCAAATGACCTGAAAGTTTCTAAGGGTGATGTAATTGGCATGAGGAAAATGAATATGTAAACCTTTTCCAATTTGAGTTCCCAAAAAAAGAGCACAACACCAGTGGAGCTGCGCGTTTGGCCCCCTTTTTTGCTAGCCAACTGTCAAAAATAAAAAATTTGCACCAAGTGCCAAAATTTGGAATTTACCTTGCTGATCATGATTTGGATGCTTGGAGGGATACATCAGCAAGGATATTTAGTTTTTACTTATCCTTTGCCTCATTTAGGGCTTGAATCTTTGCAAGGGCTCTTTTGAGCTTGCCCCTTGCAATCCTATTTCTCATGGCATAATGTTGTGCCATTTTCTTCTACATGTCAATGTCTCTTTTTGCCTTCTCAAGTTGACCCTCTAGGTGCAAGTTTTCCCTCTCAAGCCAAGATTCCATATCATAGTTTATCTCCATGGCAAGAAGCTCACTTGGAGTGAGTTTCTCTGCCAATTCTGTCTCTTTCTCTCTTTCTCGGGCTAGAGCCTTCTTCAACCCAATTGTTGTGTAACCAACTCCAAAAAGAGAAGAAAAGAGATATCAACGCCTTAGAAATAAGCCACTTCGAGGGGGCAACCTCCAATACATTACATGAATGAACAATTCTTGGATGATACAATTTACAAAACCTCCTTTCTATATATAGGGGTCCATGGGGCCATAATGTAATCCTAGTGGGCCACAATGTAATCCTAGCCGACCTAACAATAATAATTTAAGGGCACAATAATAACAAAATGGGGGTTACAAGGGTACAATAATAACAATAAGGGGTTTACACTAACAATAATAAGGGGCTATACTAGTGATATAGGGACCTAACATGCCCCTCTCCTTCAAAAAAGTGTTGTCCTCAACACTTGAGTAGCTCCGGGTGCTTCTGTATAGAATTCTCATCCTCCCATGTAGAATCTTCAGTGGGTAAGTTCTTCCACTTGATGAGATACTCTGAAATTGATCGATTCCGTAGTTGTCGAGTTCTTTTTTCCATGACTGCTTCAAGTTCCAATATGATTTTCCCTTCCCCATCAAGTTCTGGCAATTTATTATCCTTCTTTCCTTGCTTGAGGGACATTTTTTTGTATGGTTGTAGCCGTAAAAATACCCAATCTCCTACATCAAAACTTCTCTCGCTACGATGTTGATCTGCCTGTTGTTTCATTCGATTTTGTGCCAAGTTCAGGTTATCCTTTAAGAGTTGGAGAACTTCTTGCTGATGCTCGATGTGATCTTCCACTGCTTGAACCTTCGAATTTTCCCTTAAAAATGATGTGATGGATGGTGGATGATATCCATAAAGTGCCATAAATGGGGTCATTTTTGCTGCAGTATGGAAGGAAGTGTTATACCACCATTCAGCAAGAGGTAACCACTTGACCCATTGTGTTTGTTTATCGGATACAAAACAACGAAGATATCCTTCCAAACATTTATTTACTATCTCAGTTTGACCATCAGATTGAGGATGATAAGATGAGCTATGAGCTAATTGAGTACCCAAACAAGAAAATAACTCCGTCCAAAAATTTCCGGTAAAAATGGGATCTCTGTCGCTCACAATAACCCTTGGGCTTCCATGTAGCTTTTGAATTCTGTCCATAAATGTAGTAGCAACTGTACTTGCTTTAAATGGATGAGATAATGCACAAAAGTGTGCATACTTGGTAAGTCTATCAACTACCACCATGATGACACTCTTTCCTTAGGACTTAGGTAAACCTGTGATAAAATCCATTGAAATCTCCTCCCAACGTTGACCTGGAATGGATAAAGGTTGTAGAAGTCCTGGGGTCTTAATTGTTTCCACTTTATTCTGCTGGCAAACCAAACATTCCGCCACAAACTTTCGAATATCGGATTTAAGGCC
>CM076572.1:1100200458-1100492366 GCA_034641835.2 Pinus albicaulis | reverse complement strand
AGTCACGGGGTCTTAATTGTTTCCACTTTATTCTGCTGGCAAACCAAACATTCCGCCACAAACTTTTGAATATCAGATTTAAGGCCATCCCAAAAAAATTCTTTCTTCACCCTGTGGTAAGTTTTTAAAAATCCTGAGTGTCCTCCTAAAGGAGAAGTGTGCAATTCGAGAAGAATCTTTTGTTTTAGTTGGGAATTCTTACAAAGATATAAGCGATCTTTGTACCATAAGGAATCATTTTTCCAACTAAATGTATCGGATGTACTAGGATCTTGCTGCAACTTTTGAATGAGTGTCCATACATCTTTGTCCTTCTTCCATTCATCTCTTGCTTCAGTTATCCAATCTGATTGGATAATAGAAATGGCACAAAGCAATGCTTCCACCTCTTCATTCTTTCTTGAGAGTGCATCTGCAACAACATTCAACTTTCCTTTTTTGTAGATTATTTCAAAGTCATAACCCAACATCTTTGTGACCCATTTTTGTTGTTCTTCTGAAGATAGTCTTTGTTCCAAAAAGTGTTTAAGACTATCATGATCAGTTTTCACCTTGAAGTGTCTTCCCATTAGGTAAGTTCGCCATTTCTTTAGTGCATGCAGTATTGCTAACATTTCCTTCTCATAAATAGGTTTCTGTAAATACTTTCCTTTGATTGGACGACTTTCAAAAGCAATGGGTCTTCCTTCCTTCATTAAAACTACACCAATTCCATTTCCTGAGGCATCACATTCCACAATAAAGGTTTTTGTGAAGTCTGGCGTAGCTAAGACCGGTGCTAGGCACATTGCCTCTTTAAGATGTTCAAAGGCCTTAGTTGCTTCGGGAGTCCATGAAAATGCATCTTTCTTCAATAATGTTGTTAGAGGTGCTGCTATTCTCCCATAATTCTTAACAAACTTGCGATAATACCCTGTTAACCCGAGAAATCCTCGCAACTGCTTTATGGTTGTGGGAACTTTCCATTCCTTAATGGCTTTAATTTTGTTAGGGTCTACTTTAACACCCTCGTGAGATACAATATGACCCGAATATTCCACCTCTTGTACTCCAAAGAAACATTTGGATTTTTTTGCATATAATTGTTTCTCCTGCAATAGTTTGAGCACCCTGTCAACATGTTCAACATGATCCTTCCAAGACCTGTTGTAGATTAGTATATCATCAAAAAATACTAGCACGAATTTTCTAAGGAAGGGTTTGAAAATGGAATTCATCAACCCTTGAAATGTAGAAGGTGCATTGGTAAGGCCAAAAGGCATGACCAAAAATTCATAATGACCCTCATGAGTTCGAAATGATGTTTTTGGAATATCTTCGGTCTTCATTCTAATTTGATGATATCCTGAATGAAGATACAACTTGGTAAAATAAATTGCTCCATGTAATTCATCCAATAATTCATCAATCACAGGAATGGGAAATTTATCTTTAATGGTGAGCTTATTGAGCTCCCTATAATCCGGACACATTCGCCATGATCCATCCTTCTTGTGTACCAATACTACAGGAGCAGAGAAAGAACTTTGACTAGGTTGAATTATACCCGCCTCTAACATTTCTGCAATCATGCGTTCAATTACACTCTTTTGGAAGTAAGGATATCTATAAGGCCGGATGTTTGGAGGAACACTTCCTGGAATCAAATGAATAGCATGATCATGATCACGAATAGGTGGGAGTCCTTTGGGAGTTTCAAACACCTTGGAATGATTGTCCAAGACTTGTTGGAGATGTGCAGAAATAGATGATTTTGATGTTGGAACTTCTAGTGAGCATAATTGTGCAATTACGCCTCGCTGTTCTTTATTTAGAAGCTTTGTCATGACATTAGAGCTTATTATCCTTCCTGGCTTCCCCGCAATACCCCGTAATTCGACTTCCTTTCCTTATGAAAAAAATTTCAAGAAAAGTTCTTGAAAATTAAAAGCTACCGTCCCCAAAGATTGTAACCATTGTACTCCTAGTACAACATCAGCACCTCCCATAGGAATGGCAAGCATTGGACTAGTCAATACATATTCCCCCATGGTTAGCTTGATATTATGGCTTTTTCCAGAGCAATTTATAGTTCCTCCATTTGCAACCATCACTTGACATTCTGGTGCTGGGTATAGGAAACAATTTAATTCCTTGGCTACCTTATAATGAATAAAATTATGGGTGCTACCTGAACCAATCAACACTATTACCATTTTCTTCTTTATATGTCCTTCTATCTTGAGAGTTTGAGGAGTGGTAATTCCTGCCAGTGCATTACACGATATGGTCGGATTCATTTCTTCCTCTTCTAGGGGTGGTTCCTGGTGTATATCCTCTTCTTGTTCATTTTCTTCTTCTTCTTCACAATATATGTAAAATAATTTCTTCTCAGCACACTTATGACCTTTAGTGTATTTGCTATCACAATTGTAGCAAAGCCCTTTTGATCTTTTTTCTTCCAATTGTTGTGGTGTCAACCTTGTAGGTTGTGGAAATCTAGGCGTAGCAACACTTCCTTCTTTATAGAATTGAGTGGTAGGCTTCCTTGTCGCCATAATTTTACATTCAACTTTTCTTACCAACCTGAATGCCTTCTCCAATGAATCAGGTTCCAAAACGCGAACTTCATGTTGGATGTTATCCTTTAAAGTGCCTAGGAAGAGATCAATCCTGTGTCCCTCTGGAATATCAGTTACCCTTATATTCATTTTTTGGAAGTCCTCAATGTGTTGCCCCACTAAACCCTTTTGTTTGAGATTTATCAATTGGGTAAAGAAGGTGTTGCTCTTTGTATCCTCATAATGTGCTATCATTTCCTCCGTAAAAATTGACCAAGTGACAATTTTTTTACGGGAACAAAGCCATCGATACCATACAAATGTATTTGTTCTAAATGTAAAGTTGCAATGCGTACCTTTTGTGTGTTTTGCACGTTATGTAGATCAAAATATTGCTCCATCTGTAGTATCCATGTTACAGGATCCTTTCCATCAAACTTCCTCATATCCATTTTTGGAATATGGTGGTTCTTCCCACAAAAATTCGAGTTTATGAAATCATGATTAACATTTATTTTGTTCTCATCATGAGGTTCTTCTCCTATATTTCCGCCATTAGGAATCATTTCTGGTTTTAAGCTTGTCATCAAGCCTTCCATGTATGCTTTTAGATCACTCTTCATGTTTTCCATGTTGTCTTTCATGTCATCCATATTAGCTTCCACGCCATCCATCTTAGCTTCCACGCCATCCATTTTAGCTTCCATGCCTTTCTTCAAACCGTCCATCTTCACTTCCATGCCTTTCTTCAAAACTTCCATTTCATTTTTTGTTGCTCTTTGCGAAAGTGAAATCTGTTGCACTTGCTCTTGTAATTTTGATAGATCATGTTGCAATTCTTCATCTTCATGAGTCATAGTAGAGCCTTCTGAAGGCTTAATGGGTGTTGAATTCTTTTTAGGGGCCATTTTAAAATCCAATATTGATATCTATTCTACAAGTTTCCCTTGGAATCAATTCAACCCTTATATTCAATTTTTGGAAGTCCTCAATGTGCTGCCCCACTAAACCCTTTTGTTTGAGATTTATCAATTGGCTAAAGAAGGTGTTGCTCTTTGTATCCTCATAATGTGCTATCATTTCCTCCGTAAAAATTGACCAAGTGAATTTTTTTTTACGGGAGCAAAGCCATCGATACCATACAAATGTATTTTGTTCTAAATGTAAAGTTGCAATGCGTACCTTTTGTGTGTTTTGCACATTATGGAGATCAAAATATTGCTCCATCTGTAGTATCCATGTTACAGGATCCTTTCCATCAAACTTCCTCATATCCATTTTGGAATATGGTGGTTCTTCCCACCAACATTCGAGTTTATGAAATCACGATTAACATTTATTTTGTTCTCATCATGAGGTTCTTCTCCTATATTTCCGCCATTAGGAATCATTTATGGTTTTAAGCTTGTCATCAAGCCTTCCATGTATGCTTTTAGATCACTCTTCATGTTTTCCATGTTGTCTTTCATGTCATCCATCTTAGCTTCCACACCATCCATCTTAGCTTCCACGGCATCCATCTTAGCTTCCACGCCTTTCTTCAAACCGTCCATCTTCACTTCCATGCCTTTCTTCAAAACTTCCATTTCATTTTTTGTTGCTCTTTGCGAGAGTGAAAACTGTTGCATTTGTTCTTGTAATTTTGATAGATCATGTTGCAATTCTTCATCTTCATGAGTCATAGTAGAGCCTTCTGAAGGCTTAATGGGTGTTGAATTATTTTTAGGGGCCATTTTAAAATCCAATATTGATATCTACTCTACAAGTTGCCCTTGGAATCAATTCAACTTGATTCTTCAAACAAGACTTATGTAATTCGGAAAAAAAAATACACACCTTTTACTAGCTTTTAGGAGCTCGATATTGAAATTGAATTATCTCTGTAATTGAAAATCTTTGATATCTCAAATTGAGCCCTGTAGTAGCCCTCTGAAGCTTCTTTCAAATGCCACAGGTCTGACCTGATTTGGATTCTCCAAAACAAATTTGTGTCCAATCTCCCACAATGACCTAATTTTGGACTGGTTCAGTAGAGCGAACTTGTACGACTTGCCACGTGTCACTGTTTTGTTCTTTGTCTCTGAAATTGATATCCAAGAAACTACAGGCCGTTTATTTGCAACCAATTTTTATGGCACTCCAATCCAATCTCCAGAGAGAGAGTTATTGAACTTTTCCCACGATCACCTCTTTGAGATGAAATTCAGGAGCCTGAAAAAGCACTACCTTCCACAGATCATATCTCCAAAAATATTGCGAACCAAGCTCTGAAATGTTTTGACGAATTTCCTCAAGATTTCAGCTTCGCACCATATGAATTTTAGATTCTGAACCTTCGTAGAAAAATTTTTATAGCGAAAATGCCACGATGACCTGTTTAGGAGCTTGAAAAAAGGCCTAACTTCCACAGATGATATCTCCGAAAATATTGCGAACCAAGCTCTGAAATTTTTAGAAAATCTTCCTCAGGATTTCAGCTTCACACCCTAAAAATTTCAGCTTCTGAAACTTCGTAGAAAAAAATTTATAGCGAAAATGCCACGATGACCTGTTTGGAGCAGCGAAACCCTAGAATCCCAAGCTTTGATACCAAATGTTGTGTAACCAGCTCCAAAAATAGAAGAAAAGAGATATGAATGCCTTAGAAATAAGCCACTTCGAGGGGCAACCTCCAATACATTACATAAATGAACAATTCTTGGATGATACAATTTACAAAACCTCCTTTCTATATATAGGAGTCCATGGGGCCATAATGTAATCCTAGTGGGCCACAATGTAATCCTAGCCGACCTAACAATAATAATTTAAGGGCGCAATAATAACAAAATGGGGGTTACAAGGGTACAACAATAACAATAAGGGGTTTACACTAACAATAATAAGGGGCTATACTAGTGATATAGGGACCTAACACCAATTTTCCTTGGCCTCTTCCTAAGAAGTTGTTCTTCCTCATCTTCACAGTCCTCAAAAGTGCCCAAGGTCTCATCTAGCTTAGCCTTGGCCTTTCCGGCCTCTTTCCGAGCTTTGATTGCCCTGACCTCACTGATGGCTTTCTTTGTCTCTAACTCAAGGGAATTGATCACATTCTCAGCCCTATCAAGAATAGATCGTAGCTCACTAATCTTAGCATCCTTTCTCTTGAGCAGCATGTTTGTAATCCTCTGCTCATCATCATCCTCAAGGTCAATAAGTTTAAACTCTTGTTCAATTTCATGTTCATCCTCTTCAATAATGACCTGCTCTACAAACTTTTCCTTACCCTTATCAAGTTGTTTGTTGATGATGAAGGAAGGGCCCCTTCCACAATCTATGGAGAAAACACCTGCCTATGGCCTCTTTGATAGGTCAAAGAAAAAGGATCTATGTCAATCATCTCAGTGTCATCTGTCTCACGGCTCTCTTCACTGCTAGATGCTTTGGTATCAAGGGATGATGGTGAAGGATTATGAAAAGGTGATGAAGGAGGATCATCATGAGGTGAAGGAATGTAAGTGGATGGTGATGCATGAGTAGTGGGATGTGATGGAGAATTAGGAATGGGAGGATGAAAAGATGAAGGAATATCTTACTAATGATGGCCATGTGGAGTAGCGAAAAACTTAGGGGAAATGAAGGTCTCCCATGGAATGTTTTTCTACTGGATCTGGTGCATAAAAACCATCTTGATGAGTGAGTGATGGAATAGGCTCTGCATTTTCTAAGGGTTTTATTAGGGTTTCATTTCCATTGATTAAATGATAACAAAAATAGCTTTGAAAATGGTTTCATGTCATGTACTTACCCCTAAAGAGTGCTTGGAAGACCTTGGAAAATATTTGAAGGCAATTTGATGTGATTTGAGTGGTTGGAAAGCTTAGAAAACTTCTCTGGCAAGGACGCTGCACCAAGCACTGAGCGTGCAATGCCAAGTTCCGAGTGCGCATCACCTTTTTACAGGCCACGTTTGGAGGTCTTCTCGGTGTCCAAATTGGGCCCAGGATAGCTCGTTGGAAATATCGTGAAGTATAATTTCCAAATATACCTATTTTTTTCTGATTGGAGTTGATTTGACCTGTCAAAAGTTGATTCTCCCAAGACTGGTCAAAAAGTGCTGAATGATGGTGAAGAAATGAAGAGTGCTGGTGAAGGCAACTTTTGGAAGCCTTCCACAACTCAAAATTGAGCTCATGATAGCTCATTGGAAATATATTCCAGTATAGTTGTTATTTGACTCATCAAAAAAGTCATTTGGACATTCCAACTATGAGAAAAATGGATTTTCCCAAGGCCACTCCAGAAGTGCAGCAAACCTATTGTAGCACCTGTAAATTTAAAATTTCTCCAAAACCATGATACCTGTGTAAAATTTGAAGGAGGTTTTTCTTCCTTTACCTATGGTTGAAAAAAACCTCTCTCACATTTTTCAAATTCATCTTTGTTTTTTTAGAAACACAATTGGAAGAAAAATTGGCCTTGTGTGCTTCCTCCATGTCATTTTCTGCAAGTGATCACTACTTTGGCACTCAAATGGACCAACCAGTTTATATATCCTAGTCATCTATAAGACCAAGTGTTTCCTCTTTCCCTTGTTGTAATTTTTTTTCATTCAGGAGTAGACAATCTACCTTATCATTACCTTATGCTGATAAATCTTTCAACACTCTCGTAGAAGTGTTAAACTCTTCTATTTTCCTCACTTGTAGACTCTGAATTGAAAGATAATCTTCTTTTAAAAACTTTAAGGTCCTTCTTGAATAACCATGTCTTGACATTATATTACATTTGAGACAGATTGTAGCAAAGGAAAAGCAATGCCTGAAACATCCAAGGATGACCTTAAAGAGTGTAAAACCCTAATGACTTAGTGAGAGGGTTCTTTGACCTGATTTTGGCTAAAATTTGACCTGGAGATTTTCAAGTGAAAAAAAAGTATTGCTATAGCTTATTATGCCCAAAGGGACATTGGAATGAGTCATTACTAGGAAACCCTAGATGGAATATGGAGTCTATTGACAAGAGAAAAATGGGGAAATGAGGTTATAGGCAGGGAAGGAGGATGGAAATGAGAGGTATAAGCCTATAAGGATTTTTTTAGGAGCAACAGGGTGAATTTGAGATGGAAAACTTGATAAATAGTGAAATAGGTTTATAAGGATAATGAAGGCAGTGATATTTCTGAAACTCAAGATATTCAAGGAATATTTTTTTTAGAAAGCTACAAACATCCTATAGTCATCTAAAGATAGTGAAAAATATTGATGACTAATAATGGCTCCACTTGGGGAGGGAAGCTCCTTTCAGGAGGTGTCAAGAACCTCATATCTCTGATTTTGCAGATGAGATGCCTCACATGCTTGTTGATTTACTCTTGTTCTTTGAAGCTGTGATCTTACAACCTAAAGAAAACATGATTACTTCAATATAAACTCTACCTACCCATCTTACCTTTCCTAACATTTTCTCTTCATATGGGTGCACTTGGGCTGGAAATCATTTTCTTTTGAAAGCACAAAAACTATCTATGTATACCCTTATAACTTCCAAGAGCTCAGATTAGACTGATGAGCTCTTTTTATTCTCTATCTAATTTACTTATCTGTCAAGGTTAGGCAGTTTGACAGATCTTCATTCTTTAATATACTAACATGAAATTTAAAACATGACCAAATCAAGGTTAAGAAATTCAATTTGTCATGAGCTGTGGCATTTTGGACAAGCTGCACACACATTATTTTGCAAAAAAGTAAAACTGAAAACTAAGGGTTGTAATTTGAAATTTGTTATGCATCCCTCTCTTTCTCTTTTGGTTCATATTTGAGCATGGGAATCAAATATATTTTCCTAATCTAATATACTAAGCCAAGTTTAAATGGTTAGGCAAATCTTCCTTCATTAACCTATCAACAGAAATTCAAAACATGTTCAATCATGATTAGGCTGTATGACTGAACAAGAATTTTCTTCCTTAAAAGTAGTGGCATTTGGACTTGCACACTTTTAGCAATATTATTTTTTGGTATGGGTCTGTACCTCTTCTTTTTATCTGCCCTCTTTTCTCTTTTTGTTCTTTTTCTCTCTTTTCCATCAAAACAATCTAAAACTAAAAATATGCTCATAGTGTTGAGATTATTTGCATACCTATCTATCTTAATCTAACTTGGAGGCATATATTCACTAAGTGAACTCCTTTCTCCAATGCAGCCAATCAAGTAAGTGACTAGATGATTGATTTTTATTCAGCCTTTTAGGTATGCTAAAAGGCCACTCCCATTTTGTCTTCTTCTGAACAATAGTGCTCCAAATTTTCTTTAAACTCTGCAACAAGCTATTCCTGACATATTGTACTCCCTCTTTAAATGTCTCTAAGTAACCAACAAAAGGACCTCTGAATAATACCTGGGCATGAGGATTTAAACCGTAAGTTCCATCCATGAATATTCCTTGCTCCTCTTTGGTATGCTCGGGATTCTTTTGAAAGAGAAACTCCACCTCTTCTTTATGATCACCTGATTTGGAAGCCTCATAATGTATACTATGTTGTATTTAAGCAAACCTGATATACCTTGATTGAGTGAACTAAATTCTGTCTAAAATACATCATTAGGAGAATTAACTGGCAATAGGTCCTCTTGAGAAGGTAGTACAAATCGATATCAATCTGTTCTATATTTTCTGCATGAGAAAATGTTTTAGTGGATAAGTCAGCAACAGAACAAATTGAAAGATATTCTTTACATAAAAGTTTAGAGGCTGGCTGTATGTTTAGAATCTGATTGATTTATTCATTGGTTAAAGGAGGAGGCATTTTTCTTTTTCCTTGGGTAGAATTACGATGGTTCTCCTCCTTTTGTGACTGATCATAAGGCTGAATGTCTTCTTGAGCCTTACACAAAAGAGATGATGAATCATCACTTGTCCCTTTAGAGAGATCTTGTGGATCTTCCTTTATTTCCCGATTGATTTCATCCTCAACCAACTCCTTTTGGTTGTCACGATAGTTAACTTGAGTATGAAATGCACGAATTTCCTCTAATAGATCCTCAGGATGCCAATTTCCCAAGTCTTAATCAATATTTACAAGGTATCGTATGATATCCTCAGACTGATCACAACAATTTTCAGCTAATGATAAAGATTGAAAATTTTCCTTATAATGTTCATAAAACACCTTGTGGAAATATTTTAAAGAAAACAAACTACCAGGGTCTATGCCTTCATACCATTCCCTTGCTTTCCCTTCTAATGTCCCCATGAACATTTTCATGAGGCAGTCCTCATGCCATTCAACTTTTAACCTCCATGTATGTATATGAAATTTGATGAGATGTAACAAGGGGTCATCAAAATTTTCATCTTGAAACATAGGCAAGTTTGTGCCCCAATTTATTTGAGGCATTTTTTGGGGTAATCCAGGGATGTGATCTCTGTTCATTGGAGCATACTTGCGTTGTATTCTTGGATTCATATTTGTCAATCAATCAGAGGAAAAGGTCATTGCATCTTTATAACCAATCTAGATTCTTATACCAGTGGAGTCTTTAGGCATATTGAGAGTTGTGGAGTCACCAGGCGGATGATTTACAACTTTAAGGCTGGTTGTTGTCCACCATCAACAATTTGATACCAATATTGCGATGTTTTTGGGTTTTCTGAGTTCTTTATGTAACACTAAGATTTTTAATAAGTGTCTGCAGTTGAGTTGCCATTATGTTAGTATGGAAAATCAACCAGATACAATTCTTAGCTAACACTTGATTTATCTAAGTTTGAAAGGGGATTTGTGAGTTCTTAAGGAATATTTAAGCTGTTACTTATGCATATCCCCAGTGGAGTCACCATTATGTTAGGTTCATGTAATTTTTCAGATTGGCAAGACCAGATAGACAAGGGTAACATCAAACCAACTTTGGAGTCCTAGGACCTAGCCTTCCTGGACTGAGAGAGGGCTCTCTCTATATTTGTCTAAAAGATGTAACTTGATCGATTTAGGGTATGGATTTTAGGCTAGTTAAAATGATAGGGTTGTTTGTTTTGTTTTGTTTGGTTGGGTTGTTTGTCAAGTAGAACAGATAGAGTAAGAGAGATTTCAAACCATTGGGCTATGGGGTTTGTGAAAGGCCTGAAAAGTACAAAAATGAATCAAGGGCGTTTCATAGTGTAAGTTGACAAAGCCAAATGGATCTTAATATCTTATGTGGGAGTGAAATGAACATTAAATTGTGAACTTAGTAGGTTTAAAGGGAAATTAAGAATCCTTTAACATATACTATAACAAGAAGAGGTTTTAAGAGAACTATGCTTAAGAAAGAATGAAAGGACAGGGTGCACCATAAACTTCTTTGACCTAGCTTTATCAAGTAAACTTTAAAACAACAATCCAACAAACCCTAGAGAGCAAGGAACTCCTAAATTCTCTAGTTATTCACTTTCAGAGAAAGAAAACATTCAAGATAACACATTAGTAATGATTAAAGAGCAGGGAAATCCTAAGTTTCTTCAATCATACTATAAATACCTTCAAAGTAACTACTCAATATGGACTAAAGGACAGGGCAAACCATAACATTCTTTAGCCAAACCCTAATTAGCAGACTTCAAGGAAAAGACCTCAAAAAAAAATGTTTTAAGCTACACCAAAGGACAGGGCATACTATAAACTTCTTTGGCTTGACTCCATTCAATCCTTTTCAAGGCAAAAAAGCTAAGTGGAACTAGAGAGAAATTAATAATTCTTCAATCAGACCTAGCAGAGGAAAACATCTAAACAATAGAAAGTAGACAGAATTAAGGTGCCTCTCAACAACATATCTTAATCTAAATTTTCTACTCTGTCATAAGGGAAATGATGAAAAATATTGAAAACATAAGAAGAAAAGTGTAAAATCAAGACAACATCACCATTTAGAAAATTTCATGAATCCTATGAATGTGCTTGGTCCATTGACATTCAGTCCAAAACAATCACAAAGCTCCAAGACCAATTTCTTCACAACTCAAAATCTATATCATATTGAGCCAAAAAAATCAACCAACAACTAACCACATAATGAAGCTTACATGTGTTATTTAACTGAAAAATGATGAATTAAACCCTAGCTAGGGTTTTAGAATTCATTAATTATACATTTCAGGCACTTTGACCTTTTAGATCATGCAAGGCCCAAGGCAAAATATCCTAAACTCATTAAATGAAAAAATAACTTCTAACATAGCTATTTGAGCTATTTTGGAGAAAATTTTGACTTTAAGGCCTCAAAATATCTTTTTCAATAACTCCTAGCAAGGGCGCAACTCCAAGGTACAGGGGCGCAGCACCAGGCCAAGGGTGCAACGCCAAGATTAGAAACATTGCCTGTTTTGCAGCTGAGTTTTGGAGGCCTTCCCGATGTCCAAATGAGCTCCATGATAGCTCATTGGAAAGCCTGTCCTGTCTAGTTTCTAGATATGCCTTTAGTTTCCAGGTTGGTGTCGATTTTCCTAGTAAAAAATCACTTTTCTCAAGACTACTAAGGGCGCACGGCCAGTGCTAAAAAGAGGGCAAAAAGGTGATTTGTTACGAGTTTTTGGCCCTTTTGAGGCACTAGTTTTGCTCCAAATGACCTGAAATTTTATGAGGGTGATGTCCTTGGCATGAGGAACATGAATATGTAAACCGTTTTCCATTTGAGTGCCCCCAAAAATAGCGCAGCTCTAGTGACGCTGTGCGCTTGGCCCCCTTTTCTACTAGCCAACTGTCAAAAATAAAAAATTTGCACCAAGTGCCAAAATTTGGAATTTACCTTGCTGATAATGATTTGGATGCTTGGACGGATACATCAGAAAGGATATTCAGTTTTTCCTTCTCCTTTGCCTCATTTAGGGCTTGAATCTTTGCAAGGTCTCTTTTAATCTTGGCCCTTGCAATCCTGTTTCTCATGGCATAATGCTTTGCCATCTTCTTATACATGTTAATGTCTCTTTTTGCCTTCTCAAGTTGACCCTCTAGGTGCAATTTTTCCCTCTCAAGCCAATATTCCCTATCATAGTTGATCTCCATGGCAAGCAACTCACTTGGAGTGAGCTGCTCTGCCAGTTCTGTCTCTTTCTCTCTTTCCCGGGCTAGAGCCTTCTTCAACCCAATTGTCCTTGGCCTCTTCCTAGGAAGCTGTTCTTCCTCATCTTCACTGTCCTCAAAAGTTACCAAGGTCTAATCTAGCTTAGCCTTGGCTTTTCCAGCCTCTTTCTGGGCTCTGATTTCCCTGATCTCACTGATGGCTTTTTATGTTTCTAACTACTGGTTTTCTAACTCAAGGAAATTGATCACATTCTTAGCCCTACCAAGATTGGATTGTAGCTCACTAATATTGGCATCCTTACTCTTGAGCAACATGTTTTTAATCCTCTCCTCATCATCATCCTCAAGGTCAATAAGTTGAAACTCTTGTTCAGTTTCATGTTCATCCTCTTCAACAATGACCTGCTCTGCAACCTTTTCCTTACCCTTATCAAGCTGTTTTTTTGATGATGAAGGAAGGGCCCCTTCCACAATATGTGGAGCAAACACGTGCCTGTGGCCTATTTAACAGGTCAAAGGAAAAGGCTCTATGTCAATCATCTCAATGTCATCTGTCTCACTGCTCTCTTCACTGCTAGATGCTCTGGTATCAAGAGATGATGGTGAAGGATTGTGAAAAGGTGATGAAGGAGGATCATCATGAGGTGAAGGAATGTGAGTGGATGATTATGCATGATTAGTGGGATGTGATGGAGAATTAGGAATGGGAGGATGAAAATATGAAGGAATATCTTGTTGATGATGGCCATGTGGAGTAGTGAAAACCTCATGGGCAATGAAGGTCTCCCATGTAATGTTTTTCTGCTGGATCTGGTGCATAAAAACCATCTTGATGAGTGAATGATGTAATAGGCTCTACATTTTCTAAGGGTTTGATTAGGGCGCAACTCCAGGGGCTGAGGGCGCAGCGCCAAGCTCTAAGCGCACAATGCCATGTTCTGAGCACACAACGCCTTTTTACAAACTGCATTTGGAGGTATTCGCAATGTCCAAATTGGGCCCAGAATATCTCGTTACAAAGATATGGAAGTATAATTTCCAAATATTCCTTTTTTATTCTGATTGGAGTTGATTTGATATGTCAAAAGTTGATTCTCCCAAAAATGGTCAAAAAATGATAAATGATGGTGCAGAAATGCAGAGTGCTTGTGCAGGCAGCTTTTGAAGGCCTTCCTCAACTCAAAATTGAGCTCATGATAGCTAATTGGAAATATATTCCAATCTAGTGGTCATTTGACTCATAAAGCAAGTCATTTGGACACTTCAGCTATGAGAAAACTTGATTTTCCCAAGGTCACTCCAGAAGTGCAACAAACCTCTTGTAGAACCAGTAAATTTAGCATGTCTCCAAAACCATGATACCAGTGTAAAATCTAAAGGAGGTTTTTCTTTCTTTACCTATGTGTGACAAAAAACTCTGTCACTGTTGTTAAATTCATCATTGTTTGTTCAGAAACACAATTTGAAGCGAAACTGGCCTTGTGTGCTTCCTCCATGTCATTTTCTACAAGTGATCACTGCTTTGGCACTCAAATGGACCAACCAATTTATAAAACCTAGTCATATATAAGACCAATTGTTTCCTCTTTCCCTTGCTATAAGTTTTTTTCATTCAGGAGTAGACAATCTACCTCATTAGTACCTTCTGCTGACCTTCTGCTGATAAATCTTTCAACACTCCTGCATAATTTTTAAACTCTTCTATTTTCCTCACTTGCAGAATATGAACTGAAAAGATAATCTTATTTGGAAATATTTTAGGTCCTTCTTGAATAACCATGTCTTGAAATTCTATTAAATTTGAGCCAGATTGTAGCAAAGGAAAAGCAGTGCCTGAAACATCCAAGGATGACCTTAAACAATGTAAAATCATAATGACTTAGTGAGAGGGTTATTTGACCTGATTTTGACTGAAATTTGACCTGGAGATTTTCAAGTGAACACAGTGTATTGTTACAGCTTATTATTCCCAAAGGGAAATTGGAATGAGTCATTACTAGGAAACCCTAGATGGAAGATGTAGTCTATTGACAGGGGAAAAATGGGGCAATGAGGTTATAGGCAGGGGAGGATGGAAATGAGAGGTATAAGCCCATAAGGATTTTTTTAGGAGAAACAGGGTGACTTTGAGATGGAAAACTTGATAAGTAGTGAAAATAGGTTTATAAGGATAATGAAGGCAGTGAAATTTCTAAAACTCAATATATTCAAGGAATATTGTTTTCAGAAAGCTACAAACATCCTATAGTCATCTAAAGATAGTGAAATATACTGATGACTTACAAGGTTGTCCCTTAAAACTAGGTTGACCCCGCGCAGGGCCGTAATGTTGTCCTTGTGGTGGATAGATTCCCCCCCCAGAAACATAAGACGCCCCCTGTTGAACATGAGGTTGACTAGAAGGACCGTAGGGTTGTCCTTGTTGGACCGAAGGTTGGCCCTGTAAGGGTTGTCCTTGCGGACCATCAGGTTTTCCTTGAATACCAGAGGGTTTTCCCTATTGGACCAAAGGTTGTCCCTGTAAGGGTTTCCCTTGTGGACCATAGGGTTGTCTCGACTAGTAAACGGTCTAATTGGGATCAATTGGAGGCAAATAGACGGGATTACCATACAGGTCATAATGATGTGGAGGAGCACCAGAAGTTTGCAGCCGTTGAGAACCCTGAGGGGCGGAATTCTACTGCTAAGGACCCTTAGAGGCAGAATATTGTTGTTGAATAGCCAACAGATACTCATCAAATGTATAACCGCTAGGAATTTAAGTAGAAGCCATAGGCGCACTACTAGCAGGTTGGGTTCCTACAACGTGAGGCTATGATCCACTCACGGTAGGCCTAACAGGTATCGTGGGATTGATAAAAATGGACCTATGAATAGTAGAAGACGTTGATGACGACTGAGTCGTATTAATAACTGGTGCAGATGAAGCCATATAGACAGTGGGTTAGATAGGAATAGAGGTGACAATCGTCGAGGGTGATGCCTCTGATACCGAGATGGCCGAGCTCCTCGAGGGAGTCGGTGTATCAGACCATATCGGGTTTTGATACAATGATTGAATGCCAAAAATTATTTGACCCAAAGTACGATAACCGCGTGGGAGAGATACCGGTTGTGAGCAAGGTTGACCTGAGACATAAGGAAATTTCTCCAGAGGGAGCTAATGATCTCCTGTAGAAACATAAATCTCTTCACTACTAACAGGACTTGAAGAATCAAAGTCAGATGAAGCTAGTTGATCATTGAAAAGGTGACGAGTAGTGCTGAGTAAAGCAGTAGCTAGAAAATATGGTTCCGAAGTGAGAGGATGGAAGTCTTGTGTGTTCCCAAAACCAGACCAAGCATCCTGAGGTTGCCAATTGATATCAAATGGCTCTTCAAGAGGAGATCGGGTAGCGAGAGGTAAGATACTCGGAAGAATAGACTGGCGAAAATCGATAGACCTAGTGGGATGAGATGCTTCTAGAGAAACTTCAAGAGAAGGCTTGCCACTAGGAGGAAATGAAGAGGACGAAGAAATTGGTGCTTCTACCACTGTGACAATGTTTCAAAACAGAAGAGACTCGAGATAACCAACTTAAGGCTTCAATATCAGACACTAAGGAATCACTTAAGAACAAGCCAATAATATTTATTTAATGGGCATGTGATCATGGGCAACTGATTTTATGACATTGAAACAAAACACTATCGTTTCATGTTTTAAGAGTAAAGAAAAATGTAAAATATGACTCTAGTCACTTTCAGGTTGAAACGAGCATGAAAGGACAAGTGCTCAAGGATATTTTCAATTTTAGAGAGTCACGAAAAGACCAAAATGACTACTCAGGAAATCTAAGAAAGAGGGTGTACCAAGTTTCCGTGAACTGCAATATACACCTTGGTGATCAAATGAAAGAAAAATGACCAAGGAATTAACGTACATGCATGCAGTCTCCCTGAATGTTGTGTTCGGTGTATCACAGTTACAGGGTGGTAGACTCGGCTTCCTATGGATAAAGGATGTTAACCTATGAGGGTCTCCCTTTATATACTCGATGGTACCGGGAGCACAATTCCATACTAGCGTTGTCTAAAGCCATATGGCGAATGATAGATACTAGGTTTAACGACGCCGGAACACGTCACTAGCGTAGACCTCTAAAATATGTGCGTTATGTTTCAATGCTTCCTTAGGTTGATTGAATTCATTTTAAAGTTGATCTTGAATTAATGTCGCGATTTCAAGGCCTTATCGAATGTGATCTCGAATTCTTAATGCACAACTACATGCAAAAGAAAATATTTCCACTTCAATGAATGCTAGATAAGAGAGGGATAGTAATTCATAACAAAGAAGAAATCAATCGAATATAAAAGAATTTTCCCTAATGCATCTAAGACAACCAAAGCAGAAAACAAAAATCTCTTTCCTTGTTCACTAAATGCTACTAATGCAAAAGAACGTTTTCCACTTTCAAACTAAGAGAAAGAATGCAAATTTTGTCTTTTTGGATAAATGAGAAGCAAAATGCACTATTACACTAAAAATAAAAATGGACACTAGCTTTGAGAAATTCGAAAGAAAAGATCTAAAAAAAAGAGATCAATCAAACACAAATTAAACACACTCAAAACAAAGATGCACTCCTTCAAGCAAAAGGGATTTCGAACCAGTTCAGCGAGAAATGTAATCTATGCTCATGGTAATGAATGGAGAGGTAAACTAAAACAAAGGTGGTCATTCAACAAACAAAAGATATTTAGAACCGAGAGAAAATCTAAAACAATCAGTCAACGAATTGAAACGACACAGACCAAACTAACTCGAACTCAACTCAGAAGGCTCAGTAAGGAGAGAACCAAACAAGTGGCACAAGGAACCTAGAAACCCTAGGGGTGACAAACTTCGCTGATAAGATGATGGACGAAAATGTGAGAATTACGAGACAAGAGAGTCAAAATAATCTGAGTGGACCAATTGAAAGATTAAAATCCAAATCAATGGCAAGAAATACTGACAAAACTCAAGGAAAAGGCTAAAAAATTAATCCTACAGGATTCAGCGCGTCTGTTTATCTATAATCCGCGCTAAAAAGGGGTTGGCGCACATGTGACAAAATAAAAAAGCGCTAATCGGTGCAAGTGTTCAAGGAAAAGCAACGCCAAGCGAGAAAACTATGGGAAAAAAATAAAAAGGTTAGACTTGACACTCTAGGACTGAACAGGATGGCTTAAAACAGTCATACATGGAAGACAAAGCAGAAAAACGATTAAAGGACCAAAGTTGACTTGACAAGAAAAACACTAGAAAAACAACGAGAGATGACAAAACACACTGATCCCCAGTGGAGTCACCAACTTGTTGTGAAGGTAAATCCCCTTTGTGGATAGAGGTGATCCCTCTAGCCCTAGGGTGGGTCTAGCAGCAAGGGAACATGATAATCCTTCGGATTCCTAGTTTATGAATGAAACTGAGTTGGGATAGATGGCCTATCTTTTTTCCAACGCAGTTGTCATACCTGTGGCAACAGTCTCCGAATCTTGATCTTGACATGTTGCGGTCCTTCAGCGGTAAGACTTAGGTGCCTTCACAAGGATCAAAGACGATGAAAACACACGAAAACATACTTGCATTCATAACTATTTAATTGGCCAAGAATAATTAAATGCATTGCATAGAATTAGACATATCAAATGCAAAACGAGAACCAAAACATCAGTCATGTATTAATAAGTAGAGAGAAGAATTTTACAACCAAAAGAGCCTTAATATTGCAACCTCCTTCGACGGGTCCAGTCAAACGCATCTCAAGCATTCGTCGGGGAATTGGACTTGGCGAGGCAATAGGTCTAGACTCTCTCTCGACAATGGATTCCTCTCTGCTCTATCTCACACCAGCTATAGTAAGGATTGTTCTGCTAGCTGAAACTATGTGAGAAAGATGTATTTATAGGAGAGGAGGAGGTGGTTTGGGATCCCTCATAAGGTGGAAGGGAGATATTATCCTTTGGGAAGCTGTTAAAATGTAGGAAATGAGAAGCCAAAGGAAGGTCTTCGATGTTATTCAGTTGAACAAACCATGATGACTCCGCTCACGAAGTGGTTGGGCATGGAAACTTCATTTCTATTTTAAAAAACTTTCCAAAAACAACTCATCGCGGGTAGTCCACTATGACAGAGCGCCAATGGGCGTGAGGCCCAGTGCTAACTTCCATATGGGCGCAAGGCCATAACTGTCTACCAGTGCCGACCCAAAATCACATGTTTTTGAGAGTCTAATCCAGGAATAGTCAACAGAGAAAATGTTCTTCACATGCCAAGGGATGCAATGACACTTTTTGCAAGGTATGACAATACACAGAAGTCACTGAAATGTTCCTCCAATGTGCTAGATGGGGATTGTAGGGACGGTGACAAAATTTTGTGTAACACATAGCCATTTTCCATTGAATCCAGAGGGGGATAAATTACATGTGGATTGGACATTGTCAAGAGATTGCAGATTAGAAAGATCATATATTAAAAACAATTCTCAAATGTGAGGTGTTGTCATTGATGAAAAAGAGGGAGAATGTTGAAAATTGAATTATCATTGATGTCAAGTTCAGGGAGAGTCATCATTAATGGCATGAAGAGAGATCAATGACCCTTCTTCATTTTGGGGAGACAATGCTAGTATATAAGCTCAAGCGATGCAAATATATAAAAACAAGGGTGAAGATATTAAAAGTAAAATCAAACAATTTTTTTTTCAAAACATTTTTTTTAAAACCTATTCATTAATCCATAATTAATATACGATGAAATGGCATTGGACAGGTTTAGTGGTGTTAACCATACTGGGGTACTGGGCACCAGAATCAACTTTGTTGACATTTATATCTGGGCATCTAGTAGCTCACTAAGTTAAATTCTGAAACAATTAAACCAAATTCACACTAAGGCACCGTGGTACCAAGCACCAGGTGTATATCATAAAGGAAAGGATGATATCCAGTGCAATGTGGCTGAGGTATGACATAGCACCATGTGGATGACAAGGGGAAAAAAGGATGACGTGGTAGCAACAATGAGTGGCACATGGTAGGAAAAAACCATTAGGGGAATTTTGAGGTCTAAAATGGGACTCCTAAGGAAATTATAAAATAATAGTGGAAATAATAAAATAATATTTGATTACATCATCAGAATTTAGAAGGAAAAAAGGAAAAAATACTTTTTCAACTCGTATTTTCAACTTATCTCCCTATGGGTTTACTAAAATTTCAAGCGAAAACACTCTTTGGATGCATAATTCGATTTCTCATCCAAGGAGTGCCCATGTTGCATACTTTTGATGGGCCTTGCTACATGAAAAATGAGAAATACATGAAAAACGTGATTGAAAACATGCTTTTTCATGTATTTCTCATTTTTCATGTAGCAGGGTCCATCGAAAGTATTCAACATGGGTACTCCTTGGACGAGGAATTAAATTTTGCATCCAACGAGTACTCCCACTTGAAATTTGAGTAAAACCTTAGGGATATAAGTTGAAAATACGAGTTGAAAAAGTAGTTTTATTATTTTATTATTTTTTAAAATTTTTACTTTTTTACTCCAAAAATGGTGAATCATCCCCCATGGTTGACATCATCATCTTAAATCCTATTGGTTCTTATAAATTTTATTTTTGTTGTACATTTTTCTTAGGAGGCCCATTTTAGACCTCAAAATTCCCCTAATGAAAGCTTGTGGCCAGCCAATTATACATTTGGTAACTGACATGTGGTAGGTACATGTCAACACTTAGATACATGGTAGGAACTAATTAGTCACAATTGATGACATGGAAGGTATAGTGGAGGGTGACTTGGAATATGATGTAGCAATCGCGGATCTCGCACCGAGGTACCAAATCACTAGGAAACATAGTCAATTTTTATATATAAACATCAAGGTCAATATGTAGTATGACGTGGTAGCAATACAACATGGAATATGACATGGTGGTAGGACCACATGGTGCATTGATGTGGTAGAGCTAGAGGTCTTGGGATTTTTGCTAGGACTATGTTTGGAAAGGTTCTACTATGTATTTAGTTTTTTCCTACAATCCAAAGTTGCAAGCATTATTCGTAGAAAACCAATGGCTCAACCCTTATAGACTTCATACCAATGTACCAGAATGGATGATAGGTAGTGGTTTGATATGTAGTGGTCTAGTATGATGCTGAAAATATTTTCAATTGCAAGGAAGCTAGATAAGATCGTCGATTGCAGATCTATCTACCATGATGTTTGCACTTGGAGCATACTAGAGAATGTGGCCATATGTGATAAATGTTTTAGAACTAATATTTAAAGGTTTCAAAGGGTATCCAAGTACCAGTGTGTTCAAAGAGAGACATCAATAAAAGACCTGAACTCTAGATTCATTAGAGCATACATGGATGCCCATTAGTGCTAAACCATTCAACACCCATGAAACATGCTTCAGTATGCTCTAATTGCAAACATCTTTATATACATATCTACAACTGAAAGGCATATATGAATTTCTTGTATTTGACAGTATTTTCCTCATCGTATTGGACCATTACATACTACACCAGTGCTTATCGTTAATTCCTGTACCCCGTACCTCAATATGGAGCCCATAAGGGTTGAGCCCTTGGTTTTATGTTACTAAAGCCCACAACCTTGGCTTTTCGACCAAAACTAAATACACAATAGAACCATTCCAAGCATGGTTCTGGTGAAAATCTTGAGACCTTTCGGTATACCACACCAATTGATCATTGTTGGAGCGGGTCCCCTGGGGTACGCTTTTTGGTATATTTTTGTATAATTTTTGTATATGCGCATCGTGCGAATGAGGCAAGGGGATTTGGGGCGAGTCAAAGTCACTATTTTTGATGTAAAAGGGTTTAAGGGTAAACTGTGGGCCTCAAACCATGGTTTGAGACTATTAGTGTTACTATGTTCATACTTCCACCCAGGATCAAAACACATTTTGCATGTGCATCTTAGATGTCCCACTCTAAAGAATTTTAAATCATTCCATTAGGCCATGATATAAAATTGTTCCACTGGTGGTTTTCCTTGTCAAGTGTCCCATTTTCCTTCACACGTATATGCCTGCTAACCCTCTTAGTCAAAGTCACTCATTGAGTCAGTTTCTTTCATTTCTCATAGGGTCACTAGGGTTTCATTAGGTCAAATCATTGCATTGTCTCATTTTCAATAAAGGGCAGCAGAAGGTGTGAAGGTGACTGGGAATAAACTCATGATTTGCTTCAATCAGTTCAAATTTAATAAGTATTCAATCTCCCAAAGGCTGCCAACTCAGAGTTCCACATGCTAACACATCAAATTTCAAATACAAAAAGTGTCTACTTCAGCAATTGATCAAATTTCAAAGGGAGTTGTCTTGTTCCAAGGGTGTCTAAGTCATCATTTTCCACAAGCACTAAACCCTAATTTTCTCTCCCACTGAGCTAGATTTTGCTGTGAAAAAGAGTCATATGAGCAGAGGAGCTATAAGGGAGGTCATTTCAGTAAGTATGAGGCCATTCCAACTCATAAGATCATGTCTCCATCATTTTTAAAGAAATCATTCCAAGAGTCAAGTCATTTGCCACTCATAGGGCTAGTTTTGCTTCAAAATATGTTTCTGATCAAACAAATATGAATTTGACAAAAGTGAGAGAGTATTTTGTCCATCATAGGTCAAGGAAGAAAAACATGCTTTATATTTTACACAGGTACCATGGTTTTTAAGAAATGTCAAAACTGCAGGTGCCACAAGAGGTTTGATGCACTTCTAGAGTGACCTTGGGAAAATCAAGTTTTCTCACAGCTGGAGTGTCCAAATGACTTTTTTGATGAGTAAAATGATAACTAGAGAGATATAGATTTACAATGAGCTATCATGAGCTCAATTTGGAGTTGAGGAAGGCCTCCAAAAGTTTCCTGCACCAGCACTCTGCATTTCTGCACCCTCATTCAACACTTTTTGACCAGTCATGGGAAAATCAACTTTGGACAGGTAAAATCAACTCCAATCAGAAAAAAAATACATATTTGGAAATTATACTTCAAGAGCTTTCCAACGAGCTATCCTAGGCCCAATTTGGACACCGGGAAGACCTGCAAAAGTGGTATGCAAAATAGTGTTGCAGTGATGCTGCGCTAATGTTTGGGCATTGCGCTAATACCAAGCCGCACTGTGCTAATGCTCGAAAATCACAGTGAAATTTACACTGGCACTGTGCTAATACCCAGGGGTGCTGCGCTAATGTTTGAGCGTTGTGCTAATGCGCAATTCTCTCTCTAAGCTTCGAAACTCAACCAAATTGCCTCAAATCCTCAGCAAAGTTTCTCCAACACCTTTGACAAGTAAGTAACATGTGAATTTCACCTCCTTGCTATCTTCAAGAGGAATTTCATGGTGTTTTGGGTTTCTATGTGAAATTTGGAAGTTGGATCAACCTTGTAAATAAATTCTAATTTCCAATTCCCTAAAAGTTTTATCCCCTATCACCTCCCTAAGCTTAATAACCCCTGCCCTCATCCACCTAAATTTTTATAACCCTATCCCTATTCCCTAGACCTATTTTATCTCCCCATTCCCATCTACCTCATCCCTAGGGTTTCAAAGCCTTTAAGCTCAAGATGTATGAAGAGGAGGACAGAGGTATCAGTGAGGAACAATCACCAAAGAAAAGTGATCACAAAGGAGGGAAAATTAACAGATATGAACCAATAACCACAAAGGAACTCATGGCCTCTCCTCTCACTGTGTCTTGTTTCAAACATGTTGGTTGCTTTGAGTTTTATGAGAGGGTGCAGCAAATTCAATATCACCCTGTGTTGACAAGGTTGTTGATCACAAATCTTCATGATGGGCATGTAACTCTTGCTGGGGTCACTTTTACCATGTCCACTAGTTCCAATTCAGCTGCTACAGGTATCCCTAATGTGGGAGAGAAATGGTTTAAAAAGGTAAACCTTGATCTGAGCTATTATGAGACATACCTCAAACCTAGATATAAGGATGATAAGAAAATGGTTTTCCCTTTCTCTCATCTCCTTGACCGGTATGTTCCCATGATGAAAATAATCATGAAGTATTTCACTTGTGAGGGAGGTTTTATCAACTTTATTCCTACCATATTCGACTCCTCATGCACTTCACTAGAGTCAGAATGCTTCATATACCTTACCATACCTCCAAAAGCATTTACAAGATGGAATACATTGTACAAAGGAGTCATTATAATCATCAAAAGCAAAGTCTTTTTCACCATTCCCTCATTAAGATGGTAGTCATGCAACAACTTGAGCAGAAGCACATTTCATGGGACACATTCATTGCAAATGAAATTTTCACTACCCCACCTAGTCATCATGAGCAGAGCATCCCTTCATCATCTCATCCTCCCATATCCACTTATCCATCTCATCCTGATACTCATACATCATCACCTAATCATATGCTTTCACCTCATGTTGACCCTATTTCTTCACCTTTCCGTAATCCTTCACCATCATCACACCATGATACTGAAGCATCAAGCAGTGAAAGGGACATTGAGTCAACTTGGGCTAATGTGACCGATGTTGAGCCATTTCCCAAGACCTATCAGAGAGGCCATAGTCATGTGTTTGCTTCACTTGGAGTTAACGGGGCCATGCTTTCTTCATCAACAAAACAGGTGGACAAGGCAAAGAAAGGGTTGAAGAGTGAATCATTGAGGAGTAGGAGAACAAGCATGAAACAGAGCAAGAGTTTCAGTTGATTGACCTTGATGAGGAGGATGAGGATAGAATCAACATTGCATTAATCAAAATAAAAGAGGCAAATATTAGTGAACTTCAAGCTAATCTTGATAGAGCACAATATGTGATTTGTTTTCTTGAGCAATAAAATCAACAGCTAAAGACCAAGTAGATTATCAATGAGGTAAAGAACATAAAATCAAAGAAAGAGGTAGAGAGGGCTAAAGCCTTGTTATAGGAGACCTTGGAAAGATTTTGTGAGATTGATGATGAGGAGGATCAGCCTCCTAGACAGAGACCAAAGACTAGAGGGCTGAAAAGAGCTCTAGCCCGTGAGAGACAAAAATAAGTTGAGTTGGCAGAGCAGTTCACTCCAAGTGAGTTGCTTGCCCTTGAGATTAATAGAGATAGAGATTCATGGCTTGATAGAGCCAAATTGCATCTGGAGAGCTCTAGAGAAGTCCAAGAAGGAAAATTATATTCAAAGGAAAATGGCAAAGCACTATGCCATGAGAAACAAAATTGCAAGGGCCAAGCTCAAACGAGCCCATGCAAAGATTCAAGCTTAGACCTAGCAAAAGGAGAAGGAGAGGTTAAACATACTTTCTGAGGTGTCTCTTCATGACTCTAACCCTTGATTAGCAAGTAAACTCACAATTTTGACAAATTTTTGCACATTTGGCACTTTGGTGCATTTTTTGGATTTTTGGGCAATTTTGACACACAGTCACACTACAAAAAACGCAACGCCCTTGGCACTGCGCTTTTTCTTGGAGCATCCAATGGAAAAATGGTCACCAACATCATGTTTATAATGATGAGGACATAAACTCCAGAAAGTTTCAAAAAATTTGGAGGAGAACTGGTCCCTCAAAAGTGCAAAAAACCATCAAATTTTCATGTTTCTGCCTCCTTTTTGACCTTGGCACTGCGCTAATACCAGTCTTGGGAGAAATGATTTTTGACAAAGCATATGGGCACCATTTTGGAAGATAAAGGAATATTTAGAAACTAAAATCATATATATTTCCAATGAGCTATCATGGAGCTGATTTGGACACCGGGAAGGCCTCCAAAAGTGGCTTGCAAGAGATGCTATTTTTTTTTTGTCATGGCACTGCGCTTTTGTCACGAAAATGTCATTTTCATCAACTTTAGCAAATTTTGAATTTTTGACTTTTTACCTTGGGAAATGAAAAATTATTGATGTAAAAGGTCAAGATAAAGGTAAATCTCATGTTTTTATTGTTATCTAGGGTAGATACATCAGATAAGTCCTCTAGAATTCAAATGAATCAGTTTCCTCTCTTTTAGAGGCAAATTGTTGAGTTTTCCTAGTCTTCATATTCTTGTTTGGGAGTAGGTGAAACTGATCCCTATCTCATGGATTCGACTCCCTGAGGCTAGGAAGAGTGATTTTGAGGTATATATGATGTATTTTCTCAGTAATTGTAATGGTTGGACTCACTTGGAGCTTTGGCATCTCAAGGACACATTTTGTATCAGTTTGTCTTGGACATTAATGATAAATTTGCAGCTATTTCTTTGGGATCCATGTGGTATGTTTTGTTTGACATAGTTTCTTCTTTATGATCATTTTTATGAATTTTTTTTAGGCTCATAAACCATTTTCATGTCTATGATATGCTTAATTTCAATTTGAAAGGAAAAATTCATGTTTCATGCTCTGTTTTGGGGAATTTTGCATAATTTATTTATTTTCTTAAGTTTAGGGATAATTCCTCTCAGATGCTCTTCCTAAATCCTCACCAGTCTATCCACCTCACCATAATCATATTTTAAATGTCAAACCTTCTACCTTCCTTGCCCCATAGAACACCCTTCAAATTTTGACCTAATTTCCTTGCCTTAGCTGCATGACTCCTCCTGAGCCAGCAAAACCCTACACAAATCAAAAATCAAAACCCTGAGCTACTATATCTAGCCTAAAATATTATTTCCTCAGTCATTTTGACTATCCTCTATATGGATAGAGCCCTCTCCTGGCCTAGTAGGGCTAGTTACTTGGCTAAGCGTGGTTTGAGGCTACCTCAGGATTGCCTTTCTCAGCCTGAGGTTTAATCTGAGTGATAACAGAGACCATAGTATCTATGCATTAGAATGATATAAATAGATAGATCGAGTCTAAGGAAGTAACTTAACTTGATGTGGTGTTATGATCTAAAATTTTATGCGTCTGTAATAATTTTTTAAGGGTTTCTATCTAGGTTAGGTAGAAAGGCTCATGCTAGCTGTGTGTGCGGAGACCTAGTCCTGGCTATTTGCGGACTCCGCTGGCTGTGTGCACAGAAGGGTAATGTGTAAGGGTAAAGTCTGATGAAATGAAAGGATCTGAATTAATACAAGGATTGATTTTGGTGAAAAGCATTGTGTTATATCTTTGTGTATCTATTTACTATTCTGTCTAAGTTTGCTTTACTTCTGCTATGGTTACTTGTATCTGCGCAAAGAAATTTGTTATTTATGCATGAAGTTGTATTGATGGTTGATGAATTTTCTTAAGTGATTACGCATTGTTTAGATATGGATCTAATTATGTTATGATATATCTGTGACGAAGAGATCTGTGATTCTGTGTGTAATTTGATAAGCATTGTCCTATATTGCACCCATCTATTTATGATCGATATAAGTCTGCAATCAATAAACTTAGGGCCACTACATTATTTTATTTCTCAGGGAGTGAAAAGTTGGTTCCAACACCCACCCATACTGCTTGGGGTGAGACTTTGATCTGCGAAGCAGGTCATTGCCGAAAGGGCCAGTAGTTGGAGGGGTTTCTGGTTGCGCGATAAAATCCGAACCTGGGTTAGGACCCCTCAAGCCAAAAAATGGTTCAGTTGCCAGGACTGGGATCATTTTGAGGGATATTTTATTGTGTGGCACCCTTCGTGGTACGAGTTACAAGATTGGCTGGATAGAAATATCCTTGAATTCGTAATCCAAGAGAATCGAAGTACTAAGTTATCTGACAAAAAGTGGGTATTGAAATACATCTATACAGAAGTTCACATGATATTATTTTTCTCCTTTGCAACTAATCTGTAGGAGTGGTTGTTGCAATTGACTGAATTCAATACTTGCACGAAGGACGACACAATCAATGAGTGGACTCCTAAATTGATTTAGCAACTAGAAAATCTAGACCATAAGATCACGCGCGCAATAGATCATTGGATCGATCGCCTCTTGGGAGGATTTGTGACCGAATTATCCATTGACCAATTTGTGTCATATTTTTAAGTGGAGAGAATATTTTTCAAAGGTCTTAGAGGTAAGTTCCTGTGCTCTTTGAAGTTTTTATTGGAGATGTTATTATGTGAAAAAGGCTCTCTGTGTGAACATATTGATTGATTGCCATGAAGAGGCCCGACTACATGCAATGGAAAAGTTTACCGCAGAGATTCAGAAAAATTTATTTATAGTGAAGGTGAACCAGAATTTAATAGCTCTAGTGACTCTGAAGAAGAAGGTTCATCAAACCAAAATTATTAGAGAGCCTTGATGCTTTTTCCAACCCCATCCACTCCACTTCTACGCGCATATCAAAAAGCCCACTCCATCGTGTAGTCCATCTCCACCACCACCTCCACCTCCCACAGGCGCATATATGGTCGCGTCAATGAAGTTACCTAATTTAAGAGGCATTGGAAATGAGGATACTGAGAACTTTTGGTTCGTAATTGATGTTGTATCAAGGGCTCAACAGGTTAATAATGATGTTATTAAGAAAGCACAAATAACCACTACTTTCCGAGATTGCGCATTAGATTGGTATATTATATATGTTCAATCAAACCCTAATGCAACCTTCAACCAAATAAAAGATGCCCTAAAAAAGCAGTTCAAGAAGCCTAAGTCATACGCAGAGTTGGTTACCGAAATGAAAGAGATTCATCAGGAGTTTAATGAATCTGTGTTGGAGGCAGATGAGAGGCTGAAGCGCACCATCAAAGATGGTGGATTTGTCATCGATTATACTCAACATAAGGAATGGTTCATTGCTATGTTGCTCCCACACCGACGCAAACCCTTAGGTCAGCAAAAGATTGCCACATAGGCTGAGGTTGTGGAGGTTACAATGAAACTAGAAGCTACCCCAACACCTTTTGCACTTGGAACTCAACATATTTAGAATCAGTTGGAATCCATGCATTTAGAGATTCAAAGCCTGTGCAAAGACAAGGGTAAGGAAGTTTGCACGGAGGTCTGGTGCATAAAATGTAAGGTTGTTGGGAACCATAAGGATCGATGTCCTATCTGCAAAATTATCTGAACGTCGGAGGTCCTATTCTATTGAAGAGTCCAATATGGTGCACAATCTGTCAAGTTGCTAGATTACATGACACAGATTCCTACCCAAGGATCGGAAAATATCAACCTGAGTTGAAGCAATTGTTTTGCAGATTTTGTTCATCAATAGGACATGATGAGAAGCATTGTCGCACTTATGATATGATGTTGGATAAAGTTTAAATATATAGGATGCAGGTTGAGCCTACCTCACCAGCATCCCCCTCTAGGTGTGGTGGATTTCGGGGCAGAGGAAGAGGACGAGGAGGTGGATCAGCTGGCCGAGGAAGAAGACAAGTTATTTGCTATAACTGGGGAGATGTTGGTCATTATGCACGCGACTGTCCTAATCCAGTGTGACAATCATGCAGGTATTGTAGAAAATTTTATCATGTGATAGAAGATTGTCCTTTATTGATTGCTAAAATGCAAGAGAAAAAGACGTAGACTCCAACACAAAATCTTCAGATGGTTAGAGTAGAAACCCTTGAAGAAGATCCTAGCGTGAATGTGGTCACTAGGAGCGGTGTAGCCACTAATGAAGATAAGGGAAAGCAACCACCTACTAATGTGTGGATCCATAAGGCACCTGAGAACAAAGACTAATTTTATCTACAATGCGCAAAGGAGACTTTTGTTGAAGCGTGGAAATAATTTGCAGAGGGAACACATCAACATCAGGTAGACCAATGAAGGAAGCAGGAGGATATGAAGAGATCAAATTGTTTCTTCAAGTGTGCATTAAGTTACTGTACAACAAAAATACAGTAGAGAACCTTCAAGATCTGATAGATAATTGCACAGATATGGAGCAAAAGATGGTGGAAAAGAGAGTTGTCAAAAAAATATATAAGAATATGAAGAGAACAGGTAGAGAGATGTGTATGACCACACAGATTGGTGCTTATGAAATGGACCAAGTTATTCTAAATTTGGGATGATACGCGAATGTTATATCTAAGCAAATGCGCATGGGAGAACCCAAGCTGGAGTGGTCTACCATTGAACCGCGCATGGAAAATCAGCAGAAGATCATTCTGTTTAGAAGGCTATCCCAGGGCGTAGTCAGTATCGAGGGCGTTAAGGTAATGGAAGAATATGAAGCTATAAAAATTGTATATGATACTGACCCTTATCCTGCGCTATTGGGACTAGACTGGGCTATTGCTATGGATGGTGTCATAAACATGAAGAAAAGAAGAATTGAATTTGAAAGAAATGGAGTCGAGGACATCATTCCTTTAGACCCTACGGAGGGACAAAGATACATAGAGCCTGTGCATGCTGATGATGATATTGATCAAATCTATAAGCTGGCTTTGGGCGAGGAAGATTGGATTAACCAAATAATAGATGGAAATATTAATTGGGAGAAGGAAAACTCTTGTTTCTTAGATTCTTATGAGGAATTAGAAAACTCTCGGAACCGGTTGCATGAACTGTTTGCGCTGTGTTGTAATCGTGTGACCATATCTCTTTGATGTATAACATATGAGGTACATGAATTACCACATTATGATGGTTTAACTGATATAAACATGTTTATAGGGGAGCTTGAAAGGACTGTACCAGAAGGAAAAAGATTCCATGCTTTGGATCTCGATTTGCGCACTACTCCAGCAAGATGGTGGTAAAATCATAAGGAAAAAATGGGCAACTGGGAGGAATGTGTGTGCATGATGATGTTACACTTTGAGTGTCCAACCATCAAAATGGAATACGTCTACTCTTGAAATGATGATCAATGTATACATTTGGCTAGATGGAATCAGGTATGGGGCATATAACCAAGACCTGAATGGGTCCACATGTTTATTCATACTTTGGGGAAGGTACCTATTGATTGATATCTAGAGATAGAGCTGTGCCAAGGTACTAGTGAATGGTCTGCGCTGACAGAGATTTTTATTATAACCTTCAGCTTTGAGAGTAGAATTGATAATATTGGCACAACTTTGCACAATATTCAAGAAGTCATATTTGATACAACAAAGCCTGCAATCGAGTACGATCCACCAACATGGGATGCACAGATGAAAGATATTGTGAATTGCAAAAATATGACAGTTGTGGAATCCAAGGTAAAACGCGCAATTGCTGGACCCATATCTTCAGCTCTAGGCACACTATTCCCGTATGAAGGGGGAATAGTGCACCTAGAGCCGAAGAGATGGGTTTTGGGTCTGCACAAGGCAAACCTATTGAGTCTATTGCAGATCCCTCACTTTGGGTGCAGCCTAATAAGTGACATTTGTGTCTGGAAACTGCTCATGCTAGTGCATGATGATGCACTATGGTTGGGAAAGCACATTCCAATTTATGTTGTGTTGATCTATAGGATCATTGGTCTACATGCTAAAGGCGCAGATCCAATTTTTTATTTTGGAGGAAAAGCGCAAGAAATCGTCGTTGCCAAACATATCAAAACTAAGTACCATGTCTTGCGCAAGAGCAGGGGATTTGTGGTGAGTGAAATAAATGACCATGCCATTCAATTTGGTATGCTCATCTTGGCCTGCAAGGTGATGCACACATGTAGACCAAAGGAGGTGCCCGTGCACGTGATTTCTCTCGCAGGACAATGCGAGAAAGGTGTAATTTACAATTGGTCCCATTATTTATGCAAGGAGTTTCTGGAAAATGTGCGTGAAGCACAGGAAGAAGGAACGCAATTTCATTATGCTTGGTTGTTATTGTTGATTGCATTGATTTGGAGGAAGAACCCTGAGGAAACCCAATTTCCTGAGATCGAGCCACAAATGTGCGAGGCCACATGATATGCGACACTTTGGAGCTCATATGACCCAACACGCATCAAGGAAAATAAAATATTATGGGTACCGTTTGACGCCTCACTATATTAGGTCATGCAGTCTAAGCTAATTTTGTATCTGACATTATACGAACAAAACAATATGATAGCTGATTTCAAGGCCACGTTCCACAATATGTACATCTGTGCGAAAGACATTGTGGAGGGAGTTTGGATTGAGTTACCATATTTATTTATGGAAGATGATCTGGTCTAAATTACGGTGAATGGCCACCAACATTGTTTGAGCCTGGTGCGTCCACATCTATCACTAAGATGTCGATGAAGCCGCGCATTGGTACTCAGCTAGAGAAAACAACAGAGAAGGTGAATGAGAAACCTACAGAGAAAGAAGCCACGCCAACCACCACCAAAAAGACTATCGACATGGAGAAAGATACAAATCCAGAGAAGAAAGATACTACGCCAAAAGACATAGTGGAGCAGGTAGAAGTGTAGACTTATAAAGGCACGAAGTGCGGTTCTCATCTATTGGTGGATCAAGGAAGAAGAGGAGGGGATCTAAAGATACTAGAGAGGAGATATTGACTCTGATTGAGGATGATTTAAATGAGATTTCTAACAAAGTCACGTCTGCGACAGAGGATTGTTGGACAGATATGAAAGTGCAGCATTAGTCTGCGCTTGAAGTGGTAGAATTTTGGGATTCATGAACTAAAAATGAAAGTGAGCCGGATTCAAGCGAGTGTTGCTCACACGAGCTAGATCAAGACCAGTACACATATAACCAGCGTGAATTTGTAGGACATAGAATTGCTTGCGACCATGGATGCTCGTCTTGTGAAAATCCCCACACCAGCAATCCATTTGGATGCCATCCGGCGCGCCCAGTTCAGAGGTAAAGGTGATATTAATATTAAATTTTATGTTTTACCCACTGGAAATTTGCACCTTATGCACACTATGATTGCTGACAAAATTCAGTTCTGTGAGGTCATTGCTCACACATCTACTGTCGAGTCAAAGAAGCAAGCTTTTGATGCACAACAGATGTAGGAAGTAGCAGAAGAAGCCTGTCATGCAGCCAAATCCCAACACATTGCACTTGAAGCGAAAATCCCCCAAGTCTGTAGTGAAGTACCCGCAGTCCTAGCCACAGTTGCCCCGGAAGAAAAATTGGAAGGACTAGTTTCCACCTTGAGAGCCTCACGCCGAAGTGCAGACCATCTATGTAGAGTTCGAACATCAAATCGTTTATCTACAAATGAATTTTCAATGAGAAAATCCACCTGAAGTTCACGCAAAAAGTCAAGCCAGAGTCAAACAAGCCACTGACAGTATTGTTGCCATAGTCACACAGTGTGACAATATTTTAGATGAGGTTATGGGTGTATGGATGTCCGTTTAGAATGACCCTGTAGTAAAACAATTGTGCAATGAGCTACACCAGAAAGAGAAACAGTTTGATAGGGCCTAGATGGTGGCACCTACTCTTGTTCTTCCATAGTGCCTCGCCCGCCTACAGGATGGCCGAATAATCCAAACAGAGATTGAGGACCTTCGTCGCAAATATCAATCACTAGAGTTACACATGCAACCATGGGTTGAGGAGGCTCTTCAGCTTTCACAAACACTGGACACTACATTGAAGGCTATTCAGCAGACATAGCTGAGTATCGAGCTGGCCACTGAAGGGCCTACTACTGAGAATTTGGTTATGAAAGCACAGGGAGCTGTTATGCAGATTCTGGAAATGGTGCTCCCTCTGAAATATTCTGTCGGCACGCTCCAAGCTAAACTAAAGGAGCAGACGCTATAGTGACTTAGGATGATTCACAACTTTGTGTTGGGGGCCTGTTGGAGCGGGGTCCCCTAGGGTACACTTTTTGGTATCTTTTTGTACAAGTTTTTTATATGCGTGTTGCGCGAATGAGTTAAGGGGATTTTGGGTGGGTCAAAGTCCCTATTTTTTATTTAAAAGGGTTTAAGGGTAAACTTTGGGCCTCAAACCATGGTTTGAGACCATAGTATATGTGTGCTAGAATGATATAAATAGATAGATCGAGTCTAGGGAAGTAACTTAACTTAATGTCATGTTATGATTTGAAATTTTATGTGTCTGTAATACTATTGTAAGGGTTTCGGTCTAGGTTGGGTAGAAAGGCTCCTGCTGGCTGTGTGCGTGGAGACCTAGTCCTGGTTGTGTGCGAACTCCGCTAGCTGTGTGTGCAGAAGGGTAATGTGTAAGAGTAAAATTTGATGTACTGAAAGGATCTGAATTAATATAATGTCTTCTTTTGGTAGAAAGCGTTGCATTATCTCTCTGTGTTATCTATTTATTGTTCTGTCTAAGTTCGCTTTACTTCTATTATGGTTACTTGTATATGCGCAAAGACATCTGTTATTTATGCATGAATTTGTATTGATGGTTGAGTCTTCTTAAGTGATTACACATTGTTTAGATCTGGATCTGATTTTGTTATGATATATCTGTGACAAAGCGATCTGTGATTGTATCTGTAATCTGATAAGAATTGTCCTATATTGCGCACATATGTTTATGATTGATATAAGTCTGCAATCAATATGCTTAGGGCCACTACATTATTTTCTTCCTCAGGGTGTGGAAACCTGGTTCCAACACCCCCCCATACTGCTTCAGGTGAGACTTTGTTCTGCACAAGCAAGTCATTGTCGAAAGGGCCAGTAGTTGGAGGGTTTGTTGGTTGTGCGATAAACTCTAAACCTGGGTCAGGACCCCTCAAGCCAAAAACCATAGACCACTCTTTGTCTTCCATGTGGTCCTACTACTGTGTCATCTACAAAATCATATTTATACCATGTCATACCAGATACTAGCCTTGAAATCTATATATATAAATGGACTCTTGTTCTTGGTGCTTCGGTACCCGCAATACAAGACCCACCATTGCTATATCATCTGCTAAGTCACTTAAAATTACACCTACCATGTCATCTGTTATGAAAAATTAGTGCATGCCATGTGTCTAATTTCTAACATGTACCTACCATGTGTCACCTACCAACCATCTAATCATCTAGCCAAAAACTAATTTTTTTGCCACATGTCAGTTGTTGTTGCTACCATGTCATTAGTTCTACCACCTTTCATCCACATGGTGCTACATCATACTTCAACCATGTCACACCAAATATTGGCCTTTCATTTATGTTATATCTCTGGTTACTAGTACCATAGTGCCATGGTATGGGGCCCATCAATGCCAAATCATCTACAAAAAATCGCCCATGTCACTGCCACATGTTTGCCCACCTACTAGTGAGGAAAAAATTAAAATTTGGTTCATTTGGTTAAGTGTTTAACTTTGTGATCTACCAGACATATGAATTCCCAGATATAAACTTGAACAAAGTTGAGTCTAGTGTCCAGTACCCCAGTATGGATAAAATTTCTAAGCCTAATCATAGCTTAATCATGAATTAGTGTTATGGGTTGAAACACCCTAGGGTCTGGGTTGGAAACCCCAACAAAGCAAAGGGCATTCAACAACAAGAAGCATGAAAACAAGTAGTCTTAATGCTTAAACTGCTAAAATAGGATGAAATGATAGTAACCGTAGGTCCTACGTTTGAAGGTGATCTCTTAGGGTTCAATCCCTATGCTTCTTCCAATTCTTCAAAAGCTGCAACTCATTCAAGAAAATCATATATACTAGTAGTAGTTCAAAGCATGTTCAATATATTAGCATTAAATCATATAAGAATATATGTATAAAAAATGAAATCATTCATAATAGGATCATAAACTGAGTTAAAACATAAAGATTATAACTATCAAGAACAAGACAAAGCTTCTTTATTTATGTTTGTAAAGAAATGTGGAGCAATACCACCTGGTTTAGCCACAGCTCCAAACGAAACCGTCCTCTGGATCCGTCCAGCCCAAGCCTCAACAATCCTCTTCCAAATGCATAAACATAGATTTCATATAAATGGGATGATCATATCTGTGAGGAAACAAGGGTTTCCACAATCTTGGAGTGTAGGAAGCATAGGGATAAATCAGACTTGATCAGGGACTAATTTTCTATAATATCAATATCCTCTCTTTCTTCTCCTTTAGGCCTTCCCATGACGTGTATTTATACCACCCTAAAACAGTTGTTTCAGTTGAGATACAATTAGTCTATGGGCTCATGTAGGTAGGCTTCCAGTGTAACCCGTAAACCCCGCCCATAAAATAGGGATTTTTATATTTTTTTCATATTTGAAATTATATACATGGGTTGGGTATAGATGGACCTGCGTGTGCATGCGCTTTTGAGAGGGCAGAGTCATGTATGGAATTTAAAATAATGTTTTTTAGATAAAGGACCAAGTCTGAAGGGAAAGAGGTCAGAAGGGGTACATGATGGCAAAAATGTATTAAGTGTATAAGAAGTATCATGCGAGGACTTGAGAGGAGATCACTAGACTTCAACCTGCCAAAAACCATTGGAAGAGATTAGAAAGCAAGCTCATGTTTGAGGTGAGAATACCCATGCTCATAGATAGTAAAGCATGTCCGCATATCAAGTATAGAGCGGATACAATATGTATACAAGTACAACAGAAACTGATAAATACATAGTGGATCATTTGATCATAACCTCAATAGTACATATCAAGGCCATGTCATAGTATGACATATAGAAGTGTTAGAAAAATTATATATTACAGAGCAATGCAACAAATAAAATATGCAGAAAAAACAAACACAGAAAACACATAAAACCAGAGAGACACCGTAATATACATGGTTCAACCAATTTGGGCTACATCCACCTCGAACATCTAGTCCTTCCTTTATATTATCCAACAAAATGAAGAGACACAACCTAAAACAGATCAACTGTAATATCCTCTGTTCTCTCTCACATTCTCCTGATATATTTCTCACTCTGAGAATACACATACAATACACAGGCGCAATACAATACCCTCATACAAAACAAGGGTTTGCCTTCTAGGGAAAAAAAAACCCCAAATTAAACATAATTTCTACTATTCGATCATCCGCCTAATGAATGGCCCGGATTGTATAGAAATTACAATACTTTTACAAGGAAATTTTACATCTATTTTTAGGTTCGAGGGCACTGCCCCCGAAACCCCCCGCCAGAGGAGGAGGGGGGGGGGCTCCATAAAGTCGTAGCCGCCCTCCCCTGGACCCCCCAGGTAGCGTTCAATTACAGGCGGCATTGCTACCTCGTTAAGAACAGGGGTCCAACGCTGTGATACAAAATAAAGAAGATAAGCAGGCTCCACACCCAACAATCTCCCACTTGGAGACTGATTGTTGCAACTCCACCACTGCTTCATTTGCTAGACAATGACTCCACTTTGGACCTGGCTATTTCTCATCTTCATCATCATACTTGAAGACTAATTAAGACTAAACATAATCTCATTTTATCTCCGGTTACAAATTTTGTGTATCATTTCCAGCTTTAATTATCCATCTTCCAACACTGACCGTATGAAATGGTACTTGAGATGTATGTGTTTAGTCCTGGAATGAAATGCTGAGTTATTTGCAAGATGAATGTCATTTTTTCTATCACTTTATAGTGTGCCCATATCATGCTTCTTACCCAATTCATCCATAAATCTTTGTAACCAAATCATTTCTTTACTAGCCTTTGTAGCAGCAACATACTCTGCTTCTGTTGTTGAAAGTGCAACAACACTTTGGATTTCTGAAACCCAACTGACAGTTGTTCCACTTATAGTAAATGCATACCCTGTAGTGCTCCTCCTATTATCTTTGTCACCTTCCATATCTGCATCAACATATCCATGTAGAACAATGTTTGAACCACCAAAGCATAATGCTTTATTTGTGGTACCTCCCAAATATCTGAGAATTCATTTCATTGCCATCCAATGTTCTTTTCCTGGATTTTTCATGTACCTGCTTACAACTCCCACTGCATGTGCAATATCATGCCTTGTGCATACCATTTCATACATTAATCTTCCAAATTTTGATGCATATGGAACTTTAGACATAAATCCATTTCTTCTTGGGCCTTGGGGCACATCTCCTTACTAACTTTGAAATGGCTAGAAAAAGGTGTACTAATTGGTTTTGAATTCTGCATATTAAATCTTTTCAACACATTTTGTATGTGCTCGTTTTGGGACAATGTTAATTTGCGATTTGTCGTGTCCCTAGTTATTCTCATACCAAGGATTTGTTTTGCAGCTCCCAAATCCTTCATTGAAAATGAGTTTGCCAATTTTCTTTTGAGCACATTTATTTTTTGCATGTTAGACCCTGCGACAAGCATGTCATCTACATACAATAAAAGTGTAACATAGTTGCTATCATTTTTCTTTTTCAGATAAACACAATGATCAGAGTGACATCTAGTATAACCTTGTTTGGACATAAACCTGTCAAATTTTAGATACCACCGCCTTGGAGCTTGTTTTAGGCCATACAAGCTCTTCTTTAACCTGCACACTAATTTTTCTTTCCCTTTGACCTCATATCCTTCTGGTTGTTGCATGTAAATCTCTTCCTCCAAATATCCATGGAGAAATGATATCTTTACATCTAACTCTTCAAGATGTAAATCTTCCACTGTTACAAGACTTAAAATAGTTCTGATTGAAGTCATCTTAACAACTAGAAAAAATCTTTCATAAAAATCAATACCGTTCTTCTGTGCAAACCCCTTCACCACAAGTCTATTTTTGTACCTTTGTTTTCCTCCATCTTCTTCCTTCAGCCTGTAAACCCATTTATTCTGCAATATTGTTTTACCTGTAGGCAACCTGACTAAGTCCCAAGTCTGGTTATGTATTAAGGAGTCCATCTCTTCTTTCATGGCTAGGTCCCACTTCTTCCTGGTTTTAACCTGCATTTCTTCTTCATAACATTCGGGTTCACCAGAATCAGTCAACAATAAATAATATAATGAAGGAGAGTATCGTTCAGGGGGTCTACTTATCCTGGTAGATCTTCTGACACCACTTTTAGGTGTTTGAGGTGCATGTTGCTATTGTGGTGGTTGTTGTTGTTGTGGTTGTTGATTATTATTATTTTAAGGCACCTTTACTTTTTCTGTGATTTCATCAAGAACTGTGTATTCTTTGTTTTCTTTTTCCTGTTTCTTTTCCTGCAATTGATTCTTATACAAGACTTTTTCATTGTAAATCTCTACTCCTAATGATTTTTTGATTTTCATAATCATATAAGAGATAAAAAAAATCATTAACACCATATCCAATAAAGGTACATTTCTTTTATTTTTCCTCAAGCTTTGTTCTATTTTATTTATTAATATGGACAAAATCCTCACAACCAAAAGGCTTTAAAAAAGAGTAGTTTACCTTTTTACCTGTCCATGCCTCCCCTTGAATAACACCATCCAAGGAACTTGAAGGCCCTCTATTTATTAGATAAACAAAAGTATCTACATCATCTACCCAAAATTGTAAAGGCAATCTTGCATGCAATCTCATGCACCTTGCACGCTCCATGATTGTTCTGTTCATCGTTTCTGATGCACCATTTTCTTATGGTGTTCTTGGAATTTTTTTCTCTCTGTGAATTCCATGCTCTGATCAGTACCTATCAAACTCTTTGCTGCAATATTCACCCCCATTATCTAATATGAGACACTTCAAATTCTTTCTTGTCTCAATCTCAACCAAATATTTCCATTTCTTGAAAGTATCAAATGCATCAGATTTATTCTGAATGCAATAAATCCAAGTTTTTCTAGTTGCATCATCAATAAAAGTAACATAATAACGAGAGCCACCGAGAGATAATACCTGAGCAGGTCCCCATACATCTGTATGCACAAGCTCTAATTTTTTTCTCTTATTTTCTTTTCCAACTCTTTGAAATCTGACTCTCATCTATTTTCCATAAATACAATTCTCACAGAAATCCAAATCAATATTCTTCAAACCCGACAAAAAATTTCTTGAGTGAAGAATCTTCATCCCCTTCTCACTCATGTGTCCGAGCCTATGATGCCATAATGCTGCATCTACTCCTTTGGAAGTTAAATCATTAACAACATTAGAAATACCATTGCATAAATACAATTTACCAACCTTTTCTCCTTTTTCTATTACCAGGGCTCCTTTGGTGACCTTCCAAGTTTTATCTGTGAAAGTTGGCACACAACCTTCACCGCCTAACTGCCCTGTTGAAATCATATTTTTCTTCAGATATGGAACATGCCTTACCTCCTTTAATAGCCAATGGTTTCCATTCTTTTGTTTTACAAGAAATTTACCCATTCCAAAAATTTTACAGGGTTTATCATCAACCAAATGAACTTGTCCAAAATCTCATTGAACATAGTCATGAAAATATTTCTTATCAGGTGTGGCTTGGAATGAGGCCCCTGAATCTATCACCCATGAATCTGTAACATTTTCTAAAGAAAGAATCAAAGCATCTTGTAACACATCACTTGTTACATTTGCTTCATGACTGTTTTCTTGTTGTGCATCTCCTTCTTTCCAATTATGAGATCTACAGTCTTTCTTTAGGTGTCCTTTACTTCTGCATATCCAACACACTATCCCCGATCTGGACTTGGATCTACCTTTCCTTGATTTACTATGATATGCTGAGCTCTTTCGTCTTTCCATTTTTCTTCCCCTAGTCTCTGCACTCAAAGCGTTACCCAATGTCTCACCAAAGCTTTTCCGTTGCATTTCCTCGCTAAGGATAGCACCGACAACATCATCAAACTTTAAAGTACTAGATCCAGAGAAATAGTTATTGATGGCCATAACTAAACCATTTCAACTTTCTAGCAATGAGCACATAAATAAGAAAGCCCTAACTTCATCATCAAAGTTTAACCCTACAAAACTTAACTGACTAGTAGTTGTATTAAAATCATTTAAATGGTCTGCAACAAATCCACCTTTTGACATCTTTATATTAAATAAACAGTTCATAAGAAATACCTTGTTTGAGGCCGAGGTTTTTTCATATATTTTCACCAATTCCGTTATCAAACCCTCTATTGTTGTTTCCTTTGAAATATTGAAGGCTACCAATGCCGCGAGGCACAACCGTATTGTTCCAAGTGCCTTTCTATCAAGAATCTCCCATTCTGAGTCTGTCATAGTCGCCAGATTCTTTTTTTTTTCCGCTCAATGGTTTTTATAGATCTTTCTGATACAGATAATCTTCCATCTGCATCTTCCACAACGGAAGGTTTTGGCCGTTAAATTTCTCGACCCTAAACTTACCATCTTCTACCATTACTCCCACTCGAACCAGGAACCCTTCTTTCCTATGATTTTATCAGCCAAATAGACCTTCATCTCTGATACCAGTTGTTAGAAAGGTTATATATTGCATAGCAATGCAACACATAAAATATGCGGAAAACACAAACATAGAAAACACACAAAACCAGAGAGACACAAATATACGTGGTTCACCCAATTTGGGCTACATCCACCTCGAACAACCAGTCCTTCCTTTATATTATACAGCAAAATGAAGAGACACAACCTACAACAGATCCATTTTAATATCCTTTTTTCTCTCTCAAACTCTCCCTATTTGTTTCTCGCTTTGAGAATACACATACAATATACAACCACAATATAATACCCTCACATAAAACAAGGGGTTTCGTTCTAGGGAAAAAAATAAAAAAATCCCAAATTAAACATAACTTCTACCGTCAGATCATCCGCCTAATGAATGACCCAGATTGATTAGAAATTACAATACTTTTACAAGGAAATTTTACATATGTTTTTAGCTTCAGGGGCGCTGCCACTGAAACCCCCCGCTAGCCCGCTAGGGGGGGGGGGGGTTCCATAAAGTCATAGCCACCTCCCCTGGACCCCCCAGGCAGCGTTTAATTACGGGTGGTGTTTCCACCCCTTTAAGTACAGGGTTTCAATGCTATGATACAAAATAAAGAAGATAATCAAGCTCCACACCCAACAAGAAGAACTGATCAATGATGCCGAAGGATATATCTAATCACTGATGTCACATAACTTATCCACAAAGCACCAAGTCATAAAAGTGAAATAATGGTATTGCACGCAACTTAGGTGCCAACATATAAGATGCTACTATGATGAACTGCAACATATAAGGTCTATGGTGTCACTAGCAGAAAACTGAAGGAGCTGACAAGTGAACCAAAACATGTTGATGCAAACCTGAGCTCTTCACCGACCTCCATGGTACATTTATACACTATGGGAATAAATGAGCTGATGTTGACCACATGATAAATCATTTGATTACCAGTCATTGATGTATATAGTTAACAAATGTGAGACAACTCATCGATAATGATGATGAGAGCCAAGGTACCCTAGTACAATCTAACAAGTGTGAATAAATGATTTTAAGTCGAACACTTGAGAGAATATACCAATCAGGATGCATTGATGTATTCTCACTATCGATAGTGAAGAAGTCTGCCACTGATGACTGCAAAACCTAAGATACTGAAAAAGGAATCTAGAACAAGGGTGGACATATGAAATGTTAGAGCGAAAAGGAGTCTGCCAAAGAAAGAACTTTGACTAGTTGGAAAAATGATTCCTTATGGTACAAAGATCGCTTATATATTTGCAAGAATTCCCAAATAAAACAAAAGATTATTTTGAAATTGCACACTTATCCATTAGGAGGACACTCAGGATTTTTAAAAACTTACCACAGGGTGAAGAAAGATTTTACCAGCAAAATAAAGTTGAGACAATTAAGACCCTGGGTCTTCTACAACCTTTATCCATTCCATGTCAACATTGGGAGGAGATTTCAATGGATTTTATCACAGGTTTACCTAAGTCCAAAGGAAATAGTTTCATCATGGTGGTAGTTGATAGACTTACCAAGTATGCACACTTTTGTGCATTATCTCATCCATTTACAGTAAGTACAGTTGCTACTGCATTTATGGAAACAATTCAGAAGCTACATGGAAACTCGAAGATTCTTGTAAGTGACAAAGATCCCATTTTTACAGGAAATTTTTGGACGGAATTATTTTCTTGTTTGGGTACTCAACTAGCTCATATCTCATCTTATCATCCTCAATCTGATGGTCAAACTGAGATAGTGAATAAATTTTTGGAAGGATATCTTCGTTGTTTTGTACCTGATAAGCAAACACAATGGATCAAGTGGTTACCGCTCACTGAATGGTGGTATAACACTTCCTTCCATATTGTAGCAAAAATGACCCCATTTATGGCACTTTATGGATATCATCCACCGTCCATCACATCTTCTTTAAGGGAAAATTCTAGGGTTCAAGCAATGGAAGATCACATCGAGCATCAACAAGAAGTTCTCCAACTCTTAAAGGATAACCCAAATTTGGCACAAAATCGAATGAAACAACAGGTAGATCAAAATCGCAGCGAGAGAATTTTTGATGTAGGAAACTGGGTATTTTGAGAAGCACATACAAACAAATGTCCTCAAGCAAGATAAGAAGGATAATAAATTGGCTGCCAAAGTACTCATGGTCCTTACAAGGCTGCAGAAAGATCGGGTACTATGGCATAAGAATTGGAGCGCTCTCGCTTGTTCGGCGAGTGCACCCATTTTTCCATGTTTCACGTTTAAAGAAGGTTATAGGTGACAAACTCCCAGTTCAAACAATATTCTAGAACTTGACGAGGAAGGAAAAATCATATTGGAACCTCGTTGGTTGGCTTAATCAGTCGATTAAACCTCTCAATATTAATTATCAATCCGGGAGTCGTAAACGCGAGTTGTACTGCGTATTGGCTCAGCTTACTGATTAGAGTATAAATATGTTCCTTATTAATGATAAATTAAACACTGGAATGAAACACACATTGACTCGCAAACAAGCAATCTTGAAAACAAAACTCACTGAACTAATTTCATTTACTGCAAACACCACACTGTAATTAAATTACAAATTAATCCTCAATCATGTAACATTCTCACACTCGCTCCTATGACAACTTAAAAACCTTAATATAATTATTCCCTTAAAGAAACTAACACTTGAAATTAATCTTGAAATAAGCAAAAGACACACACTATTCTAATGATAACTCACACATTAAACTAACTCAAAATACTCTTCACAATAAATTCAAGATTCAAATTAATCAAATGACAAATCTATCTATTGCTAGAAGAAACCATTTCACGTTATAAAATAAAACTTACAAAGCTGATTAAAAACCATTTAAATATTTTGATCTAGATGAAAATAAACTATTAAAGAGTGAGCCTACTTCAAATCGAATCATGTAACTGAATAGCTGAAACTAAATCACGCTGCATGCATAATTAAATCTACACTCAATATTGCACTTATTAATAAATGATTATATCACGAAAACAAAAACCATCCCGACTAAAAATAAACCTATCAAAGTTGCACTTGCTCTCTTAAGGAAATGATTACACTATAACAAAATAATAAAGAATCTAAAAAGAAATCTAAAACAAAACAACTCTAATTAAAAGAGATCTGAAATAACACTAATTAAAAAGAAATCTAAAATAAAACTAATCCTAATTGAAATAGATCTAATTTTTTCAAGAAAATCATGCCTGAACAAATGTCTAAATCCTATAAACATCCAAAGAAATTAAACAATGAAACAATGACTTAATATTTTAAATAAGAAAGCTAACATACTCAAATTTTAAAACATTACATTTTATTCTAATTGCATAGTCAGAAATTGAAAAACAAAATAGTGAACTAAGTGCATAATTCTAAAATTAACAATTTAAAACAAAAAAAATAATTCTACAAAATAAACAAAAGCAGAATTCTTAGATCTAAAAAGAGTGAAGACTCGAACTCCAGGGTGTGGTGGATCCTTGCCACTCCCTGGAGCAAGTCCTGAACTAGCTCAACATAAATAAAATTACAGTTCTTATATAAAAACAAATGCAGACCAAAATTTATTAAATTAAATCAAAACCATTAATGAACAAATACATCAACTGCTGGATTTATATCTGAGAAATTGATTTTTCATTGATAAATCTGATGGAAATTCTGCGCTCTCTACATTTCATCTGCGCTCTTGGATAATTGATGACGGAACTTATCGATTCTGCGCCTTCTCATTTGGTGTGCAGCTACTTCTCTGCTCTCATGAGCTGACTCCTCAATCTGTGCAGCTACCAAATTCTACAACTACTCCATCTATTCTATCTGTCGACTTTTTCTCCTACAACTCTCCTTACCTGCACACAACTACTACATATATCTCTATCTTCTACGCATAGTTTACAAATCGACCTCCAGCTACTGAATTATTCTCCTACAGCTATAATCGATCCCCACACATTGATTCCAGCAACTTATATATACATTTGTTTTAATTACAAACTGGAGATTCAATCAGAGAAATATAGCAAATTATCAGTTTTACAAATTGCCCGAATGAGAAATTGGTTTGAAACAGATTGTCAATTTAAGAAAACGGTCCTTGTTTTGTGGAATTCTTCTATTGCTAGGAGGTACGGTTGGCTTCTAGATATTATTTCCTAACAAAACACATTTGAGATCAGCGTTAACAATTACCCCCGAAGCTATTTGTCTACACAATTTTGCATAAAACTCGTGGTTATCTTCATCTCCACTTGATATCCCAGAACTGATAGAAACATTTTCTGTCCCTCCCATTGTTAACTTAACTGAAAGTTGAGCATGTGATCTTGTTTCGGCACTTGACACTTGATGTTGCTCGATCACAGCATGGGACTCTTCAGCCTTAATTTTCTCGTTCTCTGCCTGAACGCTCTGAATTTCTGCTTCGACCCTGGTAATGTGCTTATGCGGGAATGGATCCCGGGCCATCGGTGTTGACGTGACCGAAACTATGGCCATTTCTCCAGCTGCCTCTCCATCACCTAAATTATGTAATGCAGATTTTAATGTTTGTACAATAATCGTTCCTTCATCATCCCGTTCTGGAACATCCACATGAAATGATCGCATTGTTTTCGGTGCAATAGGCTTTACAATCACAGCTTGCTGCTTAATATAACTATAGAGTCTACATGTTCGGAAAGTCACCCTTTCACAAGATCAGTGGGGCTAGCCACCGTAATTGCCACAACTCTTGCTGTGAGAGCAGAAAGAATTTTCGTATATAAGGGAACATCCCCCATAAGATATTTTTCCAACATAGAGATTTTTAACTGACTAATAAAGTTCGATACGAAGTCCTCCAAATATACATTGTCGATGTGGACCAGGGATTATGCCCCTCCAAAGTGATGCAACCCCTTCTTCTCTGGTGATGGTAGAAAACATACCAAACATGCCTTACTATGGTGCTTCTTAGCATCATCCGCAATTTGGTCATACGAAAAGAACAAACACTCAAAGTGTACATGTCCACAGACTCGATGAAAATCAAGCTGCAGATATCTTATCTCATCATTAACAAGGTCTTGCATGGAATTTGCATAAGCTTGGCCGAAAAGGCCTTCACCTTCATGCTGATTAACTAAATCAACAGTTGTCAAAGATCCATATCTTCTCCTCAAATCATAAAAGTGGCGCTCCGCTACCTTGGGTACATCTTCCAGATTTATTATTTAAAGCCAGGCTTATAAGTAAAATGTAAAACCCATTATAGAGTCTCATTACCATTGCTCAAAGCATAGAAAGCTATTGCCTTAGCTGGAAACATAATGCTCACGTGGATCCTTCATTAGCATCGGTACTTGACACAATGCATTTTTGTTACTGCAGTGAGGACTCTATGAATCAGGTTGATCTTGAGGGAAAATACACTTGATGAAGACAAAGAGGAGGTTGGAGAGTTTGTGAAACCCATAGGAGGCAAAGGTGGTTCAATGAGTTTACAATAAATTGCAGCCATACAATGTACCAAAACTTCAGATAGCCTATTAGGTGACTCAGGGACGTGATTTGAAATGGAAGTACCCAATACGTTCACATTCAGGAGTGGTCTTCAATGGAATACTCCCCTGACAATAAATCCTTCACGAAGCCGAATTCGCCAAACAGTTTCTGGGTTATAAGGAAAACAGTGCTCTGAACACAACCGATGTCTTGGAATTTAGAGATTCTACTCCATTTGGTTGCAAATTGGGTATTTTCACCTACGTCAATTCCACTGCCCAGCTGCTGCTTTTATGCATTCGGTGCATTTGTACTCAAGTGCATTCCTGCACTGAGCCAGAAGAAATTTATTAAAAACACTCATCGAATTAACCAAAAACAAGAATGATAAATATTGTTTCTAAATTCCTATAATTAACAACATAATGATTAAAAATGATTAAAAACACTAGGTACAAGCATGTAATGATGTGATAAATATCGTGAAAATTTGGGCAAAAGTGCGGCTCAACATCCCCCCACGCTGAGCTTCTTGCACATCCTCGTGCAAGAAAAACCATAAGACGGTGAAATAATGTAGGGAAAATGTCAGCGAAGAGTTTAGCTTGATATTGTAATTCATTTATTAACCCACAACATTATTATTACGACACCAGCTAAAACCATGTGAGATGATAAAACAATATCAGGTACCGAAAGTAGACATGATGGAGAAAAAAAGTATCGCATATACCTGTTACCTTGTCCCAAATTTTGTTTTTCCCAAAGTCTTATGATAAAATCAAGTTTTTACTGAAGAGGTGCAATTTTACAAATACTACCACAGGTTTTATGCACCTACAATATCAATCTTGTACCTAGGTCATTCAGCACATATTTAGAGGAAACTACAATCAATACACATTGTCGGCAACCAACACCTTGTGAGTAGCCATCATTGAGCATTTCATCATTCTGAATACCATGAAAATTAAAGTGAGTTTTGATACCAATCAACAACCTCTTTACGTTTTCATCCGGATTCAAAAATAAATTTCCTCTTAATCTAGTACAATGAATTACCTTCACTAAGGGTACCACATCATCCAAAGACTTTTGTTTTTTTGAAAGATAGAACTCAAAGCATAATGTTCAAATTGTCTTAAAACCATTGCCCAAGAGAAATGATGAGTCTTAGGGAAAGAGAAGGATAACCAAACAAATCATAGTATGCAGTTAACTTTAATACCACAGACATGGCCCTGCTGCCCGCAGGTGTCCATAACCTCGACAGGGATGTCTTTTAACCTAGCGAAATGTCAGTATCCCACTTACTAGATATAGATTCAGAGTTTTCTTATTTTACTTTTTAGATGAAGGCCACTGTCCTGGCTTGGTAACCAGCTGATGGTAGTGCCACTCACAAGAAGTAACATGGATGAACAGGCCGGCTCGTGATGAGACCTCCTGTCTTCCAGCTTTTTGGCTAAAAGCCATTACTCTGGCTTGGTAACCAGTAACAGTAATGTCATGCATGCTAGATCCTATGATCGTGGTAGGTCGGCTCATCACAAGACCTCCTATCCTTCCCTAAATCTTTGTAACCTCTGATTATGATTAACCTTAAAGGTCACTTAATAAGTGGGGAGACAAATCTACTCCTTAAGAGTACAGGATGGCGTGAAATTTTTTTAATGACTAATCATTGCTAGCTAATTCCTCTACCCTAAAGACTTGTTAAAGATATCCCAGACAATGACTGAAATATTCTTTGAGTTAAGAATGCTAGTGTTCTCCCGAATAGCTCATTATGATCTTTGCAAGAGTGGTCCACCATAGGGGTTTTCCAATAGTACCTTCTAAGGGAAACTGAAATATATATCCGAGATGACAACTTATTAGAGCGGTTAATCATGGTTACTTTTTGAAAAATCATGAGGTATTATAGTGAATTTTACTCAACAAGATTTATCACAAATGTGTGTGTTAAAAACTAATGTGGATCAAAATTAGTTTTAATAGGCTTTATTTACAATTCAAAACCCTAATAGCATTGTAATTGATTTATTCATTTATTCTCCTACCCTACTTTACCCTAAGAGGCGAAAAGACTCCCGTTTAAGTATAGGAGTACTTCCAATGAAGCCATGTGCGTAACAAAACGCTGATGATACTCACACTTAGTTTTAAAGAATAAACTTCAGGGAATACGAAAGCATGAGAAACTAGTTGATTTAATTGATATGGTACCAAGATTTTATGAATGTTGAGGAAATAAGATGGCAAGATGACTGCTTGAAACCAGGATTCAATGGAATTCACATATTTATGATTTTCCAATTGATGCAAATCTTCCACAATTTAATAGTCACTCTCCTGGAGGCAAAAAGAATCTGGTGGAAGAGAAAAGATAAATCCCTCAAGTTCAGGCTCAATATCTGCTTTTCAAATTCACAAGAATTGTTGAGACAGATTCTAGGGTTCTGAGTTTCAACAAAATTTTTAGAACATGTTCCAATTATAGATTGCTCCTCTTGTGTTCTTTGAATTACACCTTCCCAGGGTGAATGTTCTACGGTAATGGGGGAAGTTTCCAGATTCATTCCCTTTTCCAACATGGAGGGTGTGACATTTTGTTCAATAGGAGAATCAACGGAAAGAATAGGTGGTTCAAACTGTTGTGCAACTTGATGGTTTAGATTAGGGTTTATGATGTGGTTTGGGCTAGGGTTTGCACTAGGGTTTGGGTTAATGCGTGAACTAAGGTTTGGATTTGGATTGGGATTAGGTCTAGGGTTTGAGTTAAGGCTAAGGTTTGGATTAAGGCTAGGTGTAGGGTATGAACTAGGGTTAGGTTATGGATTAGCGTATGGAATAGGGTAAGGATAAGGGTTAGGGTAAGGTTGCACATACAGTTGGGACCATGGAAGAGGATAACTCAATGGTGCATTGGAAATAAATTGTGGTTGTTGATGGTGCTCATATGATTGAATTTGCATGGGATATTTACCTAGAGATAAGGATACAAATGATTCTTGAGGCCATGGAGATATATGGCTCGAGGATGAGGGCCAAGGAGAGGGCCACTGTGGCCATGAATTTGGATATTCAATTGGAGGAGGATCAGAATTTTGCCATGAAATTCTAGGATTATAAACATGTTGAGGAATTTGCTCAGGAAAATAATTGTTATTCCAAGTATCAAATGGTGTTAGGTTTTGAGTTATACCTGGCGGCTGATTCGATTCCTTACTTGATTCTGTGAGTACCTTTAGTAATTGTGGAAGCGACGGGCAATGTTTAGTTGCATGATCATCCTCACAAATTTTGCAAACTTCCAGACCACTAAGTCGGCACTTTCCAAGGCAATGTTTCTTTTAACAGTTGACGCAAAGGATAAGTAGTGGTTCTTCGTCCTTCTCTTGTTCCTGCAAATCATCCAATTTTAAAATCAAAGATTTAATTATATTAAATTTATGTTCAAGAAAAGTATTAAATTCTGCACTTGTGAATTCTTCATCGGATGACTTGTTCGTCTCTGTAGCAGCATAAAAACTCCTCATTGAATGATTCCTCAAAATACCATCTTCTGGTCTTCAACGAGAAAACTGGTACATTTTTTCATCACATGGATTAGTATGCAGGGGTTCTTATAGTACCCCAAAAATGATATATCGTTGAAGACTGGATTATGAAGATAAATGGATTTTAAAAGATTTTTGATTGAAATAAATCTCACCACGCTTGCATGAAAGGAAAATTCCAAATTAAAGCACTATCTATTCTACTGAAAACAAAACAATTCATAAATTAAAAGTCTAAAGCCTGCTTCTACTTCTACACATAAGCAAGATAAGGAAATAAAAGTTCAAGAGATAAGAAGGATGGCCAGACTTTGGAGCAACCCCACAATAGTGGATGCGTGGCTCTTCACTCATGTCTTATCGTACACTCTCCGCCCTCTGACATCCTACAGTATCCTTGAAACTATGTGAGAAAATTTTTACTTGAGCCAAAATACAACTCCCCGGCAACGGCGCCAAAATGTTGGTCGGCTTAATTGTCGGATTAAACCTCTCAATATTAATTATCAATCCAGGAGTCGTAAACGCGAGTTGTACTACGTATTGGCTCAACTTACCGATCAAAGTATAAATATGTTTCCTTATTAATGATAAATTAGGTGTTGAAATGAAACACACATTGACTCGCAAACAAGCAATCTTGAAAACAAAACTCACTGAACTAATTTCATTTACTGCAAACACCACACTATAATTAAATTACAAATTAATCCTCAATCATGTAACATTCTCACACTCGCTCCTATGATAACTTAAAAACCTTAATATAATTATTCCCTTAAAAAAACTAACACTTGAAATTAATCTTGAAATAAGCAAAAGACACACACTATTCTAATGATAACTCACACATTAAACTAACTCAAAATACTCTTCACAATAAATTCAAGATTCAAATTAATCAAATGACAAATCTATCTATTTCTAGAAGAAACCATTTCACGTTATAAAATAAAACTTACAAATCTGATTAAAAGCCATTTAAATATTTTGATCTAGATGAAAATGAACTATTAAAGAGTGAGCCTACTTCAAATCGAATCATGTATCTGAATAGCTAAAACTAAATCACGCTGCATGCATAATTAAATCTACACTCAATCTTGCACTTATAAATAAATGATTATATCACGAAAACAAAAACCATCCCGACTAAAAATAAACCTATCAAAGTTGCACTTGCTCTCTTAAGGAAATGATTACACTATAACAAAATAATAAATAATCTAAAAAGAAATATAAAACAAAACAACTCTAATTAAAAGAGATCTGAAATAACACTAATTAAAAAGAAATCTAAAATAAAACTGATCCTAATTGAAATAGATCTAATTTTTTCAAGAAAATCATGCCTGAACAAATGTCTAAATCCTACAAACATTCAAAGAAATTAAACAATGAAACAATGACTTAATATTTTAAATAAGAAAGCTAACATACTCAAATTATAAAACATTACATTTTATTCTAATTGCATAGTGAGAAATTGAAAAACAAAATAGTGAACTAAGTGCATAATTCTAAAATTAAAAATTTAAAACAAAAAAAAATAATTCTACAAAATAAACAAAAGCAGAATTCTTAAATCTAAAAAGAGTGAAGACTCGACTCCAGGTTGTGGTGGATCCTTGCCACTCCTTGGAGCAAGTCCTGAACTAGCTCAACATAAATAAAATTACAGTTCTTATATAAAAACAAATGCAAACCAAAATTTATTAAATTAAATCAAAACCATTAATGAACAAATACATTAGCTGCTAGATTTATATCTGAGAAATCGATTTTTCATTGATAAATCTGATGGAAATTCTGCGCTCTCTACATTTCATCTACGCTCTTGGCTAATTGATGACGGAACTTATCGATTCTGCGCCTTCTCATTTGGTGCGCAGCTACTTCTCTGCTCTCATGAGCCGACTCCTCAATCTGCGCAGCTACCAAATTCTACAGCTACTCCATCTATTCTATCTGTCTACTTTTTCTCCTACAGCTCTCCTTACCTGCACACAACTACTACATATATCTCTATCTTCTACGCATAGTTTACAAATCGACCTCCAGCTACTGAATTATTCTCCTACATCTATAATCGATCCCCACACATCAATTCCAGCAACTTATATATACATTTGTTTTAATTACAAACTGGAGATTCAATCAGAGAAATATAGCAAATTATCAGTTTTACAAATTGCCCGAATGAGAAATTGGTTTGAAACAGATTGTCAATTTAAGAAAACGGTCCTCGTTTTGTGGGATTCTTCTATTGCTAGGAGGTACGGTTGGCTTCTAGAGATTATTTCCTAACAAAACACATTTGAGATCAGCGTTAACAGTTACCCCCGAAGCTATTTGTCTACACAATTTTGCATAAAACTCGTGGTCATCTTCATCTCCACTTGATATCCCAGAACTGATAGAAACATTTGCCGTCCCTCCCATTATTAACTTAACTGAAATTTGAGCATGTGATCTTGTTTCGACACTTGACACTTGATGTTGCTCGATCGCAGCATGGGACTCTTCAGCCTTAATTTTCTCGTTCTCTGCCTGAGCGCTCTAAATTTCTGCTTCGACCCTGGTAATGTGCTTATGCGGGAATGGATCCCGGGCCATCGATGTTGACATGATCGAAACTATGGCCATTTCTCCAGCTGCATCTTCATCACCTAAATTATGTAATGCAGATTTTAATGTTTGTACAATAATGGTTCCTTCATCATCCTGTTCTGGAACATCGACATGAAATGATCGCATTGTTTTTGGTGCAATAGGCTTTACAATCACAGCTTACTGCTTAATATAGCTATAGAGTCTACATGTTCAGAAAGTCACCCTTTCACAAGATCAGTGGGGCTAGCCACCGTAATTGCCACAGCTCCTGCTGTGAGAGCGGCAAGAATTTTCGTATATAAGGGAACATCCCCCATAAGATCTTTTTCCAACATAGATATTTTTAACTGACTAATAAAGTTCGATACGAATTCCTCCAAACAGACATTGTCGATGTGGACCAAGGATTATGCCCCTCCAAAGTGATGCAACCCCTTCTTCTCTGGCGATGGTAGAAAACGTACCAAACATTCCTTATTGTGGTACTTCTTAGCATCATCCGCAATTTGGTCATACAAAAAGAACAAGCACTCAAAGTGTACATGTCCACAGACTCGATGAAAATCAAGCTGCAGATATCTTATCTCATCATTGACAAGGTCTTGCACGGCATTTGCATAAGCTTGGCTAAAAAGGCCTTCACCTTCATGCTGATTGACTAAATCAACAGTTGTCAAAGATCCATATCTTCTCCTCAAATCATAAAAGTGGCGCTCCGCTACCTTGGGTACATCTTCCAGATTTATTATTTGAAGCCATGCTTATATGTAAAATGTAAAACCCATTATAGAGTCTCATTACCATTGCTCGAAGCATAGAAAGATATTGCCTTAGCTGGAAACATAATGCTCACGTGGATCCTTCATTAGCATCGGTACTTGACACAATGCCTTTTTGTTACTGCAGTGAGGACTCTATGAATCAGGTTGATCTTGAGGGAAAATACACTTGATGAAGACAAAGAGGAGGTTGGAGAGTTTGTGAAACCCATAGGAGGCAAAGGCGGTTCAATGAGTTTACAATAATTTGCAGCCATACAATGTACCAAAACTTTAGATAGCTTATTAGGTGACTTAGGGACGTGATTTGAAATGGAAGTACCCAATACGTTCACATTCAGGAGTGGTCTTCAATGGAATACTCCCTTGACAATAACTCCTTCACGAAGCCGAATTTCGCCAAACAGTTTCTGGGTTATAAGGAAAACAGTGCTCTGAACACAACCCATGTCTTGGAATTTAGAGATTCTGCTCCATTTGGTCTCAAATTGGATATTTTCACCTACGTCAATTCAACTGCCCAGCTGCTACTTTTATGCATTCGGTGCATTTGTACTCAACTGCATTCTTGCACCGAGCGAGAAGCAATTTATTAAAAACACTCATTGAATTAACCAAAAACAAGAATGATAAATATTGTTTCTAAATTCCTATAATTAACAACATAACAATTAAAAATGATTAAAAAGACTAGGTACAAGCATGTAATGATGTGATAAATATCGTGAAAATTTGGGCAAAAGTGCGGCTCAACACAACCTGAAGCAGTCACGGTAACAAGAACTCGACAACTACGAAATTGATCAATTTCAGAGTATCTCATCAAATGGAAGAACTTACCCACTGAAGATTCCACTGGGAGGATCCGAATTTTATACTGAAGCACCTGAAGCTACTCAAGCAGTGAGGACAACACTTTTTTGAAGGAGAGGAGCATGTTAGGTCTCTATATTACTAGTATAGTCCCTTATTTTTGTTATTGTAATACCCTTGTTATTGTTGTGCCCCTGTAACCCCCATGTTGTTATTATTGTGGCCTTACATTATTATTGTTAGGTCGTCTAGGATTACATTGTGGCCCCATGGACTCCTATATATAGAAAGGAGGTTTTTTTCATTTGTATCATCAAATAATTTTTCATTTATGTAATGTATTGGAGGTTTCCCCCTCTAAGTGGCTTATTTATAAGGCGTTGATCTATATTTTCTTCTATTTTTGAAGCTGGTTTCAGAACACTCTTATTGTCCCACCACTGATATTCTGCATCTTGGTGATCCTCCTTGTTAACACTGAAAAATCATACAGCAAAATATGAAATTAATTAATGTCAAGCCAAAGGATTTATAGGGCAGGAAGACATTATGGAATCTAGAAAGTATTTAAAATCTCAAAGGTTTAAAGGAAATCAAATTTGAACTAGTCATAAAATGTTATTTGCGTGCATTATCCTTTGAGAAGAGCACCTTTTGCACGCTTTTTTTCTCGATAAGCGCACATTCCTGAAAGTAGAAAAATGTCGCTATCCGGGACCACACAAAGCAAAGGACAAGTTACTCCTTACGTGATGCTGCCTAAGGACAGCTACCAGCAGCTCCTTAGACACTACGTGAGCAGACAATGGAATCATACCTCTCCCTTGGGTCACCATCCACCATGTACCAAGGGAGGGAAGGAGGATTTGAAATCCCCTATATAAAGCCACCGTGAGATGAAGAATGGGTGATCACATTGTTATGCTGGCCAGAATTTCCCAAGCAATACCAGTAGTGTGTGACCTAGAGTTGGAGATAGAGGGGGATCTATTTTTGGCCATCCAACAATATTAGTACATCACAGCAGAGAGAGAGGGAGATTTCACCGATGTGAGCTTGGAAAACAACATCCTTGCATCGGGACCTAGAAACATTATCTAGGGGCCCTTTGGCAAGTGGGTAAATTTTTTTCTTTGTATAAAACGCTTAATACGAAGGGGCCTAGAGCCACCATTTGCATTATTATCATTTGACTCTTCAATAGCTTCTGTATATTTGTGTTTTAGTTTTAGTTTAATTTGAGTATACATTTGCATGGTTTTTACTCTAGATTGTATTCTTTTGAAATCCACCACTTTCTGCTTGTTACCAATAGTTTAAAGGGGTAAACCACACCCCTTAAACTGGTGTGATTTTGTACATCTGTGCACCAAATCCACCACAACAAGATTGGTGACTCCACTGACGTTTTACCAAGTTTCTGTGGTTGTGCCTTCTTTTGCAGGAGACCTTTTTCTATGCTGGAGAGTGGAGCTGATAGTCCTCTGATCTATCTTGCAGTCCCTAGATTCACCTTGAGTGACAGACTGAAGAAGAGCAACTCCTAATTTTTTTTCACTTGCAGGAATTTGTGCGTGTTTTTTCCTCACAGATGCGCATGGTGCGCGTTCAGTACTGACTCGTGCGTAGAAAGCACACCTGTCACGGCCTTTTGCGCACAATTCACAGAATGAGAAATTTCTCCCAAGATTCTATCTTTTTCTGCTTGTAAGGTGCTTGGCAGCCCCTAATGTATTTGTCAGCACTTGTTGTGATACCGTACAGCTTGTTAGAACTCACTTTGAGCTGCTTTCTGTAGGCTTAGAGTCAGTTTTGCTTCAAGTTGGTTTTTGCAAAATCTTCACATAGTTTAAGTAGGGGGGAAATTAACTCGTGTTTCGAAAAATTGATGTTTTTCAAATTTTGGTATTCACACCTAGATAACTAGTCCAAATAAGTGGCCCACGGCCACGCATGCATAGCTAGTTTTCTTTTTTCTAGTGTAGAAATTGTTTTGTTTAGTTCAATTTTTGCATTAGGAATTGTGGGACTAGGATTGAATTGTTTATAGAAGAGCAAGTAATCACTGCTAACTTTGTAGCCTCTGGTGATCCTAGGTAAGCATATGAATGCTCCATATTCACAATTCCCCATCTCCTTATAGTTAGTCACATAGATTAACTAGGAAAATTTGAAAGCGGCCCATTATTCACACATGTTTTCCATTTGAGCCAGGAACAATATAACATAGTTTAAATAGGGGACTTTGTAAAGGATCAACGATATCCACACGTTCAAACTATGCGCTTGTTCACCTTATGCTCACACACACTCACCCACTAAGCAAAGCAAGACACCTAAAACTAACTTAACCAAACTCATTAGATTCTCCCCACAGGGGCCACAAAAGAATTTATAGCTTAAGTTAGGGTCAAGGGGGTAGGCATCCAATAATCCGCCTTGATCATACTTCATATTGAAACATAGAAGTTGTGTATTTAGGGAGCTTCAAATCCACCTATCAGACCACGACAAAGAAAACTTGAGCGCGGCAGAGACCCGATTCAGAGGGGGTTAGGCTTAGGGGCAGTGTGTGTAGTATCAGTTGGGGCTACTTGACTCGACTGATACTCGGTACTGTTAGCTAATTACTACGAATCCCAAGACTCGAACACTCACGTGGGACGGTGGTTCTTAGTGGCCAAAAACTAGGGCATCCTTTACCCTATAGGTGATGGTGCAGGCAAGTGCCAGAACCTCTACCCTTACCTTGGTGGATTCTCTTCGGCTGACTGGGGGCATCACCAACTCTTACGGGACGTTGTGCCAGCACTCTCAAGAAATCTTCTCAAGGCCCAATTACTTTTGAGTGTGTGAGGACACAATAGGTCTTCTAGGATTTTGAGTATCATACGCAAACTATAATATTCCCAATTAGCCCTAGCTAATGGGAATATACAATTTTGTTTCATTTTCTTATTGCAAGAATAAATGTGTAAAGGATGATAATAAAAACTCCTAAAAATAGTGAATAAATCAATGCCCAATGAGAACAAGGTTAAATCTAGGCTATTCTGATAAAATACCCTCATGTGTGGAAGGGATTGAGCTGTTTGACTAGGTCAACCATGACCAAATCAACAACGATGTCTAGATGCATTGAACCTCCTAGATGCACAACGAAGTTTTGGGAAGGAGGTTACACATGTGAAAGGAGATAAATCATTGAGGTGGTTTAAGGTATGCAAGAATTTCATCTTATAAAAGGGAGAGGAGGCCAGTAGAAGAAGGTTGTTGAAGATATTATTTCTGAAGAACTGTTTAGACATTTCTCATTCTCTAGTTGTTTAGCTGAGAATAGTGTTGTTTAGCACTAGGGTGTTCCTAATCAGGAATCCCACATCTTTTATTGAGTAGCTCAAGGAGGAGTCTTGTACATCTTGTCCACTATCAAGCATTTGGCCAAGCTTCATCTTCCAACTACAATGCAGATCTTGTTGAGGGTTTGGTTGTCCTTGTAAGTTGCAGCAAGTGGAGGCTAGATCTATTCAGATCTAGGCCAATATAGAGCTCCTTTTCAGTGGGAGAGTCCTCTATCCCATTGGCAAGAGTGTTCTAGACCTTTGGAGCTTTAGATCTACATCTTGGCATCAGGCCAAATTGTTCTTCAAGCCTTCAACGCAATCCCTCTTCCTGAACTGCGTTATCTGCAAAGAGGAAAGTTGCAGGGGAGTTTTGGAAACTATTAAGGAGTGATCTCTAGTGTTGGGGATCTGCCCTTCACTGTGGTGGTCCATGGATTTTTGTTCTTATCCATGTCATATTCAAATATGATCTGAATACTCATGTATATGCTTCAGAAATTCTGAATAGATTTGCAGATCTGCAGCATAGAATCTTAGATCTACTCCTTGTGCTTCATGTATTGCTGAAAACCCCAAGGGGTATATAAAGTAGAGACATTATAGTGTATGGACCTATCATAGATCTGACTGTTCATGCATTATCTTGTCCTAGATCTAAGTTGTAATCCACTGTTGCAGTATACTCAATAAAATAACGTTGTCAAGCCTTTTGCAGTCAATATATGTGTTGCAACACCTCTTATTGAGGATTTCTTCCATTCTTGTCTTCTGTTTCCTATTGTAAAATGTATGGGCCTCATTATGGATGTGATTTGTTGTTATATACATAAATTTTGACCATGTTGGCCTCTGGCTATTTCTTAGAAAAACTGCGTTATTTCTGAAGCAGTTTTGTTGCATAGTGTTGTAGTCCCATTTTTGGGCATTTTCTAGCTGCACTAGGTTTGGGAGACTTGTTTAACCCACCTAGAAGTATTTTTTTTTTATCCCCTCTTGGATTCAGGTCTTAGATATTCATATCTAAGGGATCCAAGGGTTGGTTCACAATATTGTAGCATACATTCCTGAAAAATGCGTTTTTCAGGCATGCCTTGCTAATAGTCCCTATTTGGGGATATCACAGTGGTATCGAAGCAACTTTCTTGGCACAACCTGTGGTTTCATTGAAGATCCAAAGCCAATATGACTTCAGAATAAGATGAGCCTCTTACTGACAGAGAAAATAGGTATCTAAGAAGAAGACAAAAAAATATATATTTACATAGAAGACAAAGAAAATAAAGGTGAAACCCCTTTATTTGGAAGGACAAAGAGAGAAGAGTTCTCTAACACTCTTTCTCAAGCTATGTATGAGATGAAAGAAGAAATCCAGGGAATGAGGAAGGAAATATTTTCAGATCCTTCAAGAATATCTTCACATTAAGAAATCCCCAGTACTTCTTACTATGTGTGTGAGCATTCATCCACACAACCTGATCTACAACGTTGTAACATGCCTACTTTCTTGCCAAAGGAAGAAGGAGAAGGAGGAGCACCAAGGGAGGAAAACCTTGGTGAATATCTCCAAGAGTATGAGTCTCAATCAAAGATATTCAAGGAGCATCTCAGTTTCCCAGAGTTCTGTCAACTTAAACAAGAAATATCCAACAACTACAGTAGAAGAAGAGGGTGCATGCAACACACTTTGGGTAGATTCTCTCTACTTACTTTTGATGGATCACCTGAGAGCTTAGTCAAGCCTTGGGTAAGGAAGCTTGACACCTATTTCTAGCATCCTTTCTATGGAAGACTCCTTTTCTTCACTCTGTGGTAAGTTTTTAAAAATCCCGAGTGTCCTCCTAAAGGAGAGGTGTGCAATTCCAAAATAATATTTTGTTTTAGTTAGGAATTATTGCAAATATATAAGCAATCTTTGTACCATAAGGAATCATTTTTCCAACTAAATGTATCAGATGCACTAGGATCTTGCTGCAAATTTTGAATGACTATCCACACTTCTTCGTCCTTCTTCCATTCATCCCTTGCTTCGGTTATCCAATCTGGTTGGATAATAGAAATGGCACAAAGCAATGCTTCCACCTCTTCATCCTTCCTTGAGAGTGCATCGGCAACAACATTTAGCTTCCCTTTTTTGTAGATGATTTCAAACTCATAACCCAACATCTTTGTGATCCATTTTTTATGTTCTTCTGAAGATAGTCTTTGTTCCAAAAAGTGTTTAAGACTATCATGATTATTTTTTACCTTGAAGTGTCTTTCCATTAGGTAAGGTCGCCATTTCTTTAGTGCATGTAGTATTGCCAAGATTTCCTTCTCATAAATAGCCTTTTGTAAATATTTTCCTTTGATTGGATGACTTTCAAAAGCCATGGGTCTTCCTTCTTGCATTAAAACAACACCAATTCCATTTCTTGAGGCATCACATTCCATAATAAAGGTTTTTGTGAAGTCTGGAGTAGCTAAGATTGGTGCTAGGCACATTTCCTCTTTAATATGTTCAAAGGCCTTAGTAGCTTCAGGAGTCCATGAAAATGCATCTTTCTTCAATAATGTTGTTAGATGGGCTACTATTCTCCCATAATTCTTAACAAACTTGCGATAATACCCTGTTAACCCGAGAAATCTGTGCAACTGCTTTATGGTTGTGGGGACTTTCCATTCCTTAATGGATTTAATTTTGTTAGGGTCTACCTTAACACCCTCATGAGATACAATATGACCCGGATATTCCTCTTGTACTCCAAATAAACATTTGGATGTTTTTGCATATAATTGTTTCTCCTCCAATAGTTTGAGCACCTTGTCAACATGTTGAACATGATCCTTCCAAGACCTGTTGTAGATTAGTATATCATCAAATAATACTAGCACAAATTTTCTAAGAAAGGGTTTAAAAATGGAATTCATCAACCCTTGAAATGTAGAAGGTGCATTGGTAAGGCCAAAAGGCATGACCAAAAAATCATAATGACCCTCATGATTTCGAAATGTTGTTTTCGGAATATCTTCAGTCTTCATTCTAATTTGATGATATCCTGAATGAAGATCCAACTTAGTAAAATAAATTGCTCCATGTAATTCATCAATCACAAGAATGAGAAATTTATCTTTAATATTGAGCTTATTGAGCTCCCTATAATCCAGACACATGCGCCATGATCCATCCTTCTTGTGCACCAATCCTACTGGAGTAGAGAAATAACTTTGATTAGTTTCTTAAAAAATTGTTTGATCATAACACAAATGTGGGACCGGTAAGATATGAGGGTCTGCGTAGGCATAGGTGCCACAGATGACATGTAGAAGGTGCCACTGCTAAGACTGAAAGAGTTCTTCATGTTTTACAGAGGAACTTGGAGAGTTTAACTCGCCAAGTGCCTATGGCAGTAATGGAGGATCTACCAGAGGCCATATAGAGATGTGTGGTAGGAGTACCATGAGACTGCGTGCAAATTTTATGATGGGTGGCAACCGTTGTTGGATCGAGGGGTCCTGACCCAGGTTTGGCATTAAGGTTTGCAAAAAAGCCCCTATACTACTGGCCCTTTCGGCAATGGCCTGCAGAGCAGACCAAGGTCTCACCCGAAGTAGTATGGGAGGGTGCTGGAACTAGTTTTCCGCACAGAGAGAGAGAGAAGTTTAATAAAAGGGGGCACCTTCAGATCTATCAGTCCTGTGCTGAATAAACCCGTAACCCAGGATCTGTAACAATATATCTAACATAATACTTCACAGAAGATAGAAATTAACCAAGAAATTACGTAAACCAGATCTATCCATTCAGAACATCACATCCATGTTTGTATCATTAAAAATCATAACGACGACGATATCTTTAAGCAATAAACGCAACACAGAGATCTCAAAACAATCTTCTCATGCAATTATAACCAGATTCCACTTACAGACTACTTATCGGCCCGCGCACACAACCAGTGGGTCCGCACATAGTAGGACTCAGGGTCTCCGTGCACACAATCAGTAGGAGCCCTTATTGAGACAATTGACGCAACAGATTCGCAGTTAAGAAATCAATTCTATCTCTATTCCTTTCTTACCTCTAGACTCCATTTGTTCATCTATTTATATCATGCTAGCCTGTGCTATCCCCTTGGTTTACCCTTTTGACCCATTACAAAGATTGGGGGTTTTGACCCATCCCTAAACCCCCTGCGCTAGACAAGATATTACAAAATATTACAAAATTGGACAAAAACAAGGCTAGGAGACCCTGTTCCAATAGTCCCCCAACACAATATTGTGACTCGTCCTGATTCACAGCATGGGTTGGGTCTTCATCCTATCTTTGAATTGTTCCATGGCGGCAGTAAGCAGAGGCAACACGAGAAGGCTCTCCGTGGCAACAGTCTGCGTGGTTTCCACCAATTTCTGAGATGTTGGACCCTCCGTGGCAGCAGTGACACTATCAAGAGCCTGGTTCAACTACCGTAATGCACCGTCTATGTCCCACGAAAGCTTTAGGGCATCCTCCGACCAGGGTGTCAGATTTTTGTTGAGGACCTGCTTCTTACGTTGGAGCACAACAATGTCACTGTAAAGTGCATGGCTAGTTTGAAGTGCAAAGCATTAAGTTGGAACAAGGGTGGGCATTGTGGCTTCCATCTGCTCAAAGTCCTGTTCCTTCTGAGTCAACTCCTGATCGATTTGTCGGAGGAGAGGATCGTGTTGTACCTGGGACCAGATTTCCATAGTGTTTTCGAGCAAAGTGACACCTTAGCTGATCTGCGTCGTGATAGTAGTCAAGGCCTTTGTAATTAGCGCAGTTCGCTAGGCACGTATCTCGGGGGGGTTTCAGGTTGGAGCTTGGCCTGCAATGATGCAATTTGAAGTTCAAATTCAGCCTTGAGAGTCGATACCTCAGTCCGGGACACCTTCAAGGCAACGACCAATCTCTTGACCTTGGCTTGTGGCTCGGCGGAAGTAGGAACCAATTCTGGAATATCTTCGCAGAGCTGGTTGATCATCTATTCCAAGGCATCTTGTTGTGCGATAGTGGCGACATGAGCAGCCTGGATATGGGCAGCTTCGGCAACTTTGGTTGCAATAGTTTGTTCGGCCTCGCGGAGGTGTTGCTGTGCACGAATTTCTCAGTGCTGCAATTCATAGGTGATGGTGATAAATAGCTTGCGCGGCTGCTTGTTGGCCAATCGACGAACATTAAGGTTGACTAGGCATCCCCGGACTTGGTTGCACAGGTGAGCAGGTTCCATTGTAAGGGCAGCATCGAGGAGCTGGTAGAGTGGGCTGTCCACAGTGATCATTAGGGCTGTAATGGGGCCCACCTGGCCCAGCTGCATCGCTTGATCCTCGCTTGCTTGATTCTCGCTCGCTTGATCTACGCTTTCTTGAAGGGTGTCTACCTTGAGCCGGAGAGCTCGCAGTTCTAACTGCAACACTTCCATCACATCCTTGTGATTTTCTTCCCAAGTCATCCATTGATTAGCAGTCACGGTGGTGAAAACATCAAAAATCTTATCCAGATCATCCTTCGTTAGGGTAACTTCCATGTTGGTGTCGGTCTTAGTGGATTTATGCTTCTTGCGAGGCCCTTGAGACGATACGTAGGGTTGTTTGAGACTCTACAGGACCGACGTACCTGTGTTTTCTTCATTGCTCATGTTCTGATCCAGTGGGGAGTCTGGTTCAGGCTGCATGGTAGTACTTTTGGGGGTCACCTACGGTGTGACGGTAGGAATCATCGACGCCGTTGCTGAGCGAAGAGGAACGGTTGGTTGGGATACTACATGGTGAACAGTCATACCTGTTACATCCAAGGCAGTGGGCAGGGTGGCGGCCTTCCATTCCGACGACCATGTAGCGATGACCTGTTGAATTTCGGCCTTTGTAGTCATATATGGAAGAGTATGAGAAGTATGCTCCTTATGAGCTCAAATTTTCACATTGTGCATTGTTACCCGAAATGCAGCGATGTGCTTATGCTTGTCGTATACATTTGGGGATAAGCGTGGTTGGGAATAATTTTTTGCAGAGATGGATCCATCGTAGAGTATCCAGAAGGTCTTATTTTCCTCAATCCTCTGGGGGTCCTTAGAGTCCTACAGGTTGGAAAACTGCGCCCCTTCACACATGCTAGGCTCAAGAAGGGGAAATATTGCTTCTTTCAGGGATTCCGAGGTAGCTAATACAATCAATAGGATCAACCATGAGCAGTAGAATGTATTTCCATGCTCCTGAGCCTCAAGCACATTATTGAGGAATTCTTGCACTAGGAACTAGGACCAGTTATAGTAGACGCCCTTTTCACACTTGCCCGCTACTTGAATAACATGAGCAAGAGTGGTCGCCACCTAACATTTCCGTATCATCTTACAAGCAAGGATTTGAGTACCCAAGCACGTTCCTGGGTCATTGATTGTATAAATCAAGAAGCCCCGGTTGTTAAAAAGGACCTTGTACTTGTCCCAGACAAGTTTAGCGAGGTGATGCTCAAATTTCTTGCCCGTGCCGTCCCACAGATTAGGTCCCTACATGGGAAGGCCAGTAATGTGGTGAATGAGAGAAGCATCAATCAGTATGCAGCCTCGGAGCCACAAGCATCCATCATGAACAAGTGCCAGAAATTGGTGAATGACTAAGCTAGTGATGTTGTAGCGACCAAAGTGAGGAAGGCACAATAGGTTCAAACTTCTAGCGTCGTCTAGTCCCTCGACCCAAACCATTGGCTCCACTTTGGGCACACCATCTTCAATGACCTATTCCAAGTACAGGTGCAGAGCTAGCGAAGGAAAAGTGTCCAAGTTTCCCAAGTCATGATCATTAAATGGGATGTGGGCGAGGTGGCCAAATATATCCCTTAGCTGAGGCACTTCTTTGGGGACCAATGGTATATGAAGACAAGAACGGACAACATCCACGTTGGGCATACGTGATGCTGTTCTGCATAGCCGAATATAAGGTGGTAACCAGGTCATTAGAGTCACTTGTAGACCTTCTGCAGTGAGCGCCATGGGGATCGAGGGGATAACAAACGATTTATTATTGGGTAATTTTCTAGGGGAGTGCCGAATCTGGGGGGAAGTGCGAGGCTTCGCCCCCGCCCATTGTGCCTATTTTACCTTTTCTTTGCCTCTTTGCGTGGCTGAGGTGGAAATGACTTCCTCCGCTACAGGGGTTACTTCTCGAACTTCGTCAGATCCCTCTTCTTCAGACGTCATCTTCGGTGGGGGGCCAATGGGGTTGGTAGCAGGCATTCTGGCTTGGAAGATAAATTCAACAGTGCTACTGTCGGATGGAGAAGTTCACGTAGTCATGAGGAAAACAGTTAGCCAGAGAAGACAATATATATAAGAGTGGTCGAAGAGTAACAAGATAGACCAATATGTGACCCCCGCAAGCTGAACATTCCCCATCTTATAGCCATCCCGAGGGAAAAATAGCTCATAGATCCTTAATTTCTCCTCATTATTATGGACACGAAAAAAATTCTTCGTAATTCGCCAGATTAATTTCCTGTTACCTACTCCCTTAAATGGGAAGTGCAGTTTCCCAAGTGTCTGCTCCATTCCAATGGCTATTTTTTCCCACTGCTCACCCCTCCTTCACAGATAGCACATCCCCTGTGCATTATACCTGTGTGTCCATTCCTTCACACCATCCCTACACGTGTTTTTCATTACACAGCTACTCCAGCCATATAGTCATTTGATCGGCACATATGAGTCCCAATAGGGATTCCCAGTTCATTGGCATGTGTCATAGGCTCGACAATAGTTATGTGCATCTGTGTGTAGTGTGGACCACCAAAGTCCAGCCTGTAATATCTTCAGCACAGTGGCTTTACCTGCATAATGACCCCCCACAACTCCTCTGTGCGCTTCAGCTAGAATAGTTGGCCTCTCATGTTTGAGAACATACCTCCGCAGTACCTCATCCGCCCCCAGTTTGTAGAGCAGACCCGCGATGATTGTGATGTTAGCTGTGTGGGTGACTAGATCTTTCTTCTGTGGCACAAAGTATCCATCTAGGGTTGTACCTGTATTCAAGAAGTGGATAGTATCGGCAAAGTTCTCATCACTCACCCTGATAGCGAATAATTGTGCACCAGGAAACCCTTTATCCAATTTAGTTGGCTCTTCCCCATTCTCAATTCTGGATAAGTGGTCCGGTCCGACGTTCAAACTTCCTAGCTTTACAATAATTTCAAAGTCATACTCCTAAAAAAGCAACAACCACCGACAGAATTTTCCCCCCCAAAACCGGCTTATTGACTAGGTATTTTAAGGTCGAGTGGTCTGTGAACATCTTGAAGTACTTTCCTAGTAAATAGTGCCTATATTTCTATAGGGCATATACCATCACCAACGCTTCTCGTTCCGTTGTAGAATAGTTACGCTCCGCACTGGACAACTTTCTGCTAGCGAAGGCCACCGAGTGATCTATATCCCCTTCCTCAGGCTGCGCCAGGACAACCCCCAAGGCAATCCCTAATGCATCCACATGGACATGGAAGGTCTTAGCCCAATCAGGAAATATCAAGATAGGTGTAGTCACCATTTTTTATTTTAGCAGCTCGAAACTTTTCTGACATTCGTCATCCCAGAATAACGACACATCTTTCTTTAGTAGCTTCTCCATCTGTGCAGTGATCAAAGCGTACCCCTGTATGAAATTTCGGTAATAACCTATGTGACCCAGGATGGAGCATAGCTATTTTTCTATGGTCGGAACTACCAAGTTAATGATAATCACAATGTTGGTTGGGTCCATCATCAGCCCTTGTTGACAAACCACGTGTCCTAACAGAATTTCGAATGGGACATAGAAGATGCATTTCTTGATGTTCAGAGATATCTGGTGTTTTCTGCAGGAATCCAACATCACGCGCAGGTTTTATACGTGGTTTTTCACTAACACGAACACGGTCCAATAATAAAAATAAACTTCCAAGAACTTGTGCATAAACTACTTGAATATGGCCACAACAACTCGCGAAAATATGGCAGGTGCATTCTTTAACCCAAAGGGCATAATAGTATACTGAAAGGAGCCCCATTATGTCGTGAAATTTGTCTTGCTGCGATCTTCAAGTGCAACACGTATCTTATGGTACCTTGAAAATCCATCCGTAAACGAATAAGCCTCCTAACCTCCTACATTATCGAGGATTTTGTTGGAGAATGGCGTGGGGAACAGATCATGGATGCAAGCATCATTTAACTTGCATAGGTCGATGCAGATACTTATTTCTCCTTTAGTCTTATTTTCTTGGACTACCATGGGGCTTACCCATTCGGATTGCTCAACTGGTTCAATGATACCTACTGCCACCATTTTCTCGAGTTCTTCCTTAACCTTTTTCTTGTATTTCGGGTTTAGGCGATAGGGCCATTGTTTGACTCACCGCCAATCTGGCTTCAATGTTATCCTCATAACTCCCATATCACCCAAGATTCCTTTAAGTTATGAGAACTTGGTTGGGAATAGGTCCTGATACTCAGTTAGAAGTTCTGCAACCTTTCCCACCGTTCCATCGTCCCAGAAGTCCCTAATCTTAGCCATCTTGGGCTGCTCCTCTGAGCCAATATTAATTTCTTTCAGTTTCAGAGGTTTGGTGACTTCAATATTTTGTAGTAATGGAACTGCAACGACCCGTTCTCCTTCTGACTCCTCAATGCTAATGGTCCAGGGATCTTCATCACATGCTTCTATTGACAAATTTCTACAATTTATGACATCTTGTAGTTGCACATCCCAAGTTGGCACAACACATTCTAATCTAGGGTGGGTTCCACCAAAGTCCAGAGCATCGATGTCTTGCAAGCTTCATCGAGTTGCTCGGTACCTCCTGTTAGTCCAAACATTCATACGAATTCCTTGACCATCATACTCCAATGCCTAGTACATTGATGTAGTTCTGCCTCTAAGTACTAGGAGGTTGGTATCTGTCCCAATGAGTAAACAAAATTATGGACCTATTCATTCGTTGTGTCCTTATCCACTTTTTCTAACCAACGATTCACATGCCTGCATGGATCCCCTTGCCCCAAGAAGAGTTCTATTGGTGGGTTAGTTGGTCTGTGTAATCATAAAATCATCATCCTGTGGCATTCTTCCCAGTCCCAAAAGTTTATTTTATGGGTTTCTCACAAGCGTGCAAGGGTTGCACGCATGGCCAAGTCTAGGGCCCAGACCCACCGTTCCTTAGGAACACTTGCCTCAATTGCTACCAGGAAATATTCAATATTACTAGAGTCATCAAAATGGGGCAGTTCTCTTACCTCTGAAGAAATACATCGGAAGCTCTTTGTGATTTTTAGACACCTTAGTGCGGATACATCATGCAATCGATTTTTCCAGTTTTCAATTTCTTCTTCTGAGTCTGATAAGCACTCACTATATTTTTCCCAACATAGCATACCATCAGCCATCTGGTTGATCCAATTGTCATATCGGGTGATTACTTTGTATATATGATCAACATCTTCCTCTTCTTGAATCGATTTCGTATATCTCTCTCCTTCAGCTGGGTCTAGTGGAACAATTACCATTGTACCCTCGTTTTCAAAGATCATACTTCTCCTTTTTAAATTAAAGATACCTCACGTGTCAATAGTCAAATCCAGACCCAGGAAAGGAGGGTAAGGGTATGCGTCTTCTACTATCTGGATTACCTCAAAATCTGTGTGGACTCTAATGCCTGCAATACCTACTACTACCTTCGTCAATCTTCCTAATGGGATAATATCATGATGATTAGCCATCTGTAGCTGAATATTCAACCATTCCAGCCGAGGTTCTCCCATTCCCTGCTAGGTCTTCTTAGGTAAGACATTAGCATCTAAACCTAAGTCAAGGATAACTTCATCCATTTCATATTCCCCAATCAATGCAATGATGTGCATTTCTCTTCCCGTCCTTTTTTTCTTTTTGTATATCTTATTCAATGTCTTTATTTCAGACTGTGGATCAATTATTCCTGCGCAGTTGTCTATTAGGGCTTGGAGATTTTCTATAGCCTTATGGTTGCATAGCAACTTTATACAAGCATGGAGGAATGGTTTGAATGCCTCTTCCTCCCTTGGATCTACTGCCCCCTTGGCTATTTTTTCATATTTAGTTACCTCCTTTCATGTTTCGATGAAGGTTTCTTTTTCTCTTTGCAGGTTTACACCTTCTGCTTTATCATCAGCCCTTCGGATTAATGGCTTGGCCTTCCCCTTTTCCTCAGCCCCTACCATGGAGATGCCACTACGCGTGATTACATTGATACTTGGCCCATCGTCCCACGGTTCTGCCTTAACTCTTTGTACGTTCTGTGTAGGTTTTTTTTGTTTTTCTTGCATTTTTCTATTAGCACTGGGTAGTCTTCAATGACATGGTCGAACTGTCAGCAATACCTACAAGATTGGTGTGCCGGGTTCAGGCATTCTCGTGCGAAATTTCCCACATATCCACAGTTATAACATATCAACTATCTGCGTCCTTTACTGGCACTGCCCCCTCTTCCTCCTCCCCTTCCTCGCACGGGGGATCCCCCCTACCCTGATGGAGATAATGGAGATGAGGGATTTACCTAAACTATGTATAAGTTGCCTCTATCTACCATAAGGTCAAGGGTTCGGTATTTTTCTTCATCATGGCCTACCAACGAGAAAAATCTGCACCATCATTGCTTTAATTCTGGTACATAAGCACCCAACCGCGGACAATGATCTGTACACCATAGCATCAGGCTGCTAGGGCCAGCCATTTCCCTGGGTCACAGTGGGCTCGGACCCCAGCCTGCATGTAGTCTGATAGCAGTGGAAATTGATCCTTAGAGTGACCTGGTCCCTTACAACGTATGCACCAAATTTCTGGGCTTGCTTCCTTACCACGGTCATTTCGCAAGCTTTGAATTTCCAAGTGCATTGCCTCCAATTGGTTCTGGATTTGAAGAGCTGCGAATTGAATATTTTCCTTGGGCACAACTTCTAACTTCATGGCTATTTCCAATGCTTCCTCTTGAGATTCGATCTTTTGCTATCCCATGGGCCCACGTAAGTGTGGTAATAACATAGCAATGGACCACTCTTTATGTTGCTTATCTTCGTAGACAAATCGCCCATCACTGATAACCTTTTTTAGCCATTGGTCATCTTCCCAGACAGATTCTGTAGGTCCTTGCTTAAAGTATTTTAGTTCAACCACACATTGAGTGTACGACTTAGGCTTCCATAATTGTTGCTTTATGGCATCCTTAATATTTTGTATGGATGCATTCATGTTTTGACCAATGTATCCCATGAACGAGTACAGTGCCCTTCCTTCAAATGCTATGGATAGTTGCGCTCGTTTGATAACAACATTGTTCAAGTTCTGCACAGTCCATATAGATTCAGCTACGAACCAAAATCAATCCATGTCCTCATTCCCTACACCCTTGAAGGTAGGCAGCTTCATGTGCGTGGCCATGTCGTCTTCTAAGTATGGCAGGGGAGGTGTAGGAGAGTTTTTACCCCTGTGAATATTTGATGTTGGTGTAGTTGGGGGCGTGGTTCCCCTTTGCGCAGACCCTTTGTGGTTATGCTCCGATGACTCCCTTACTGGGATGTATATTTATATGCTCCTTCCTAATTAGTCCAATAGTATTTAGCACTTCGCATTGTACTTCCACTCTGATTAGAGGTCATTCACTCGGTGTGGCCACATAAGATACCTTTTTCGCTTAATAGAATTTTAATCAACAACGGCAAGGTTTTTAAGAACTTACCTCTAAATCCTTTGAAAAATATTCGTTCGGCTTCTGAATATGACATGAATTGATCAATAGAAAATTCTATCACGACTTCGCCCAATATACTGTCAACCCAATGATCCATGGTCCTGGTAATCATATTGTTAGTATTCTCCAATTGACGGACTAACTCAGGGGTCCACTGCGTGATCTGATTGTCTTTCCAGTAAGTCTAAAATTCTGCCAATCAAGCTAACCACTCTTGTAACTCATGTGCGAAGGACACAAAGAAGATTTTGTGCACTTCTGTAAAGATATACCTATTCTTCCAATCCTCTGTGGACAGTATTTCGCTTCGATTCTCTTTTATGGAAAATTCATAGATTTGTTTTTCAAACCAATCTTCTAATTCCAATTTTTGTGGCTGCTAATATCCCTGTGGCATTACTCGATCTCTGTCTCAAAATTCTCATGTTCCTGGCAATGGAACCATTTGTTGGCTCGAGGGGTCCTGACCTAGGTTTGGTGTTAAGGTTTGCCAACAAAACCCTATACTACTGGCCCTTTCGGCAATGGCCCACACAGCAAACCAAGGTCTCACCCGAAGTAGTATGGGAGGGTGCTGGAACCAGGTTTCTGCACCCAGAGAGAGAGAAGGTTAATAAAAGGGGGCACCTTTAGATTTATTAGTCGTGCGCTGAATAAGCCCATAACCTAGGATCCGTAACAATAGATCTAACATAATACTTCGTAGAAGATAGAAATTAACCAAGCAATTACGTAAACTAGATCTATGCATTCAGAACATCGCATCCATGTGTGTATCATTAACAATCATAATGAAAACGATATCTTTAATCAATAAACGCAACACAGAGATCGCAAAACAATCTTCTTATGCATTTATAACCTGATTCCACTTACAGACTACTTATTGGCCCACACACACAGCCATCGGGCTCTGCACATAGTAGGACTCAGGTTCTCTGCACACATAGCCAACAGGAGCCCTTACCCAGACAATCGACGCAACAGATTCGTAGTTTGGAAATCAATTCTATATCTATTCCTTTCTTACCTCTAGACTCCATTTGTTCATCTATTTATATCATGCTAGCCTGTTCTATCCTATGGTCCTCAAACCGTGGTTTGCGGACCCTTAGTCTACCCTTTTGACCCATTACAAATATTGGGGGTTTGGAACCATCCCCAAACCCCCTATGCTAAGCTAAATATTACCAAAATTGGACAAAAACGAGGCTAGGAGACGCTGTTCCAACAACTGCCATTGTATTTTTCCCAGATGCACATCTAGGGCACGACCCTCATACATATATTAGAGATGATTAGATATTTTTTTAATAGACATGATTGGACTAAAGCCCTAATTTTGTAGGAAACTTTTTTACCAATTTTGTATAATATGTTGAACATATAACTTTTATCTATATATAGATAGTTTCATGATGTAACAACCCCAAATACAAATGATGTTTTATTATTTTTTATTTTAATGTGATGAATGATTTATATGCCAATATAATGCTTGATTAGCTATGGAATCAACAAATAAGTTTTCTGACCATGGAATATGAATAAATATGATAAAATTAAATGATTTCTGTAATAAACACACTCTCAGAAATTGGTGACATAACTAAGGATCTCTAACACGATCGATGTTATTTAACTGAGACACCACCAATTATGAATCCAAGTATACTACTAAAAAATCAACACCAAGAGATATTGCTTCAGATAGTAGGTTAAAAATAGCATTATATTCGACAAAATTATTTGAAGTAGGACCGATACATATGCCCCTTGAAACCAACAAATGACAGGATGGATATTAAATTACCCAAGCCGCAGAAGCCAAATTCCGAATATGTCAATTAACATCGTCGGTAAATCCTAGATAGACTAGATCATCCATCAATACCTGCCAAGGGAGATCAAAAATATTGATTTCACTATGAAACCTATAGACAGATATGCACAAATATACACAATTTCTACAAAACCAAGCAGATTCTAGGCAGAAGCCTAGGGATAACACTTTTTAAGATAGAGCCCATTTCTGGGCTTTGCCAGCTCGTTTCCATCAAAATAAACCAATTCATAAGCTCCTTTTTTCAAAACCATTTTAACAATAAAAGGATCGTACCAAATGGATTTGAATTTGCTTGCCCCTAAGGTGTCTTTGTCTTGGTCATAGACTATGACAAGGCTGCATTCAAAGAAAACCCTAGAATGCACAACCTTATCGTATTGTATTTTCACCCTCTTCTTATGAGATTCATTAATCATGGTTGCATCTTGATGCTGTTCATAAAGGCGTTCCAAATAAATGAGGTGCTCCTCAAGACTGTTAGTGTGTAGAAGAAGTTCCACAACTAGTTTAAGAGAAGGAATTTCACATTCCACGGGGAAGATCAATTCCAACCCATAACTAGTTGAAAACGAGTGAAACCAATTGCAGTCTTAAATGGAATACAATATGCCCAAATCGCATGATACAACATAATGTGCCAATTGGATCGAGCTTTATTGATTTTCCTTTGCATGATAACTTTCAAGGATTTATTCATGGCTTCCACTTGCCCATTGGCTTGAGGATAGTAAGGAGAGGAATTCTCATGCCATAAACCTAACTTGAGAGCCAATTGGACCATCATCTTGTTCTAGAAATTACTTCCATGGTCAATGACAATCTCTTTCATAATACCAAAATGAGAAATGACTTGGTTGAATAGCAACAGGGTTATTGTTTTACCATCATTCGCGCAAGTGGGCATAGCCTCGACCCACTTAGTAAAGTAGTCCATTGCTACAAATATATACTTATGACCCTTTTCCGAAGGTGGGTTAAAAGTTTTAAATCAATTCCCCACTTTATGAATGCACTGACGGTAATAATAGGAAAGAGAAGAGATGGATGAGCGTGCATCTTCCAAGTATAGACTTGACCAGGATGGCATTTCATGACTGCTTCAACACAATCTTTGAAGATCAAAGGCCAAAAATAGCCTGTACGCAAGATTTTTTGGGCTAGAGCAAGCCTAGATAAATTACCACCACAAGCTCCAGTATGGAAATCATTCAACATTGACTCAACTTCTTCTAGGGTTAAGCAGCGTCTAAGGATTGAATCAACCCCACAATGATATAAAGTGTCACCGATGATAACATAACTTTTAGCCAAGTGTCACAAATTTCTCCGCTCATCCTTCGTAAAAGTGAGGGGAAACTTTGAATTCTGAAGATATATAATAATATGCCCATACAAAAAATCTTGTGAAGAAATAAGGAAAAGATGTTCATCAGGGAATGATTCCTCATAAATTATTTCTTCTTAAGAAGGAAACTCTGAGATTAAATCTGCGAATACTAAATATTTCTTGGATTTAGCTTACCAAAACTCGAGATAGAATTCTTGTAAAATAAAAATCCATCTGTTATATTTTCCCCCAATCACTCGCCTATTGAGAACAAACTGAAATGGATAGACAACCGCTAAGAAGAAAGTTTTTTGAAGCAGAATATAATGTCTAAGTTGTTGGACATCATGGACAACTGCCAAAGCTAATTTCTCTACAGGAGAATATCATAATTCAGGTCCTACCAAGCCTCACCTTAGTTTAAAAATCACGTTCTCACAGAGAGCATCTTCTTCCTAAACCAGAACCATACCAATCATTGATTCTGCCGTAGCGGGATAAAAGAGGAAATCCCTGTGATAATCTGGTGGACACCATAAAGGAGTAGAGGTCAACACTTTTTTCAAAGCATCGAACAAGCTCTGAGTGAAGTCATCCCATATAAATGGAACTTCTTTTTTCAAGAATCTCATAAATCCCTTTGTGATCTCAGCATAATTGACGATAAATACCCTCAAGAAATTTGATTTTCCTTGGAGACTTTGAAGTTGAGGAATGGTAGATGGGGGATGAAACGGAAGTATTGCCTCAACCTTGAAAGGATCTACGCGAATCCCTTCAGTAAACACTATGAATCCCAATAACCAACTAGATGTGACCGCAAAAACACACTTATTCAGATTCAATAGGATTTTATAATAACGACATCTCTTAAAAATCAATTGAAGATAATGAGGATTATCAATTCTCTTTGGAGAACGAGCAGCTAAGTCATCCAAATAAGCTTTGATGATATGTTTGATATCATGGAAAGCATAATACATGGCCCGCTGAAAAGCTGCTCCAGCATTTTTAAGGCCAAAAGGAATATTTTTTTTGAAAAAATCTTTCGGTAAAAAATCACATATGAAAAATATCGTCGACGCGTTTCGAACCAACTATTGTGGTTCATGATCATGACCGGATGATAGCACATATATAGGCTTACAATTTAAATAGATGCAGAGAGAATCAAACTAGCCATTATAGCATAACGACTAGTTTGACTAAATTAATCACAAAATTTACCTAGCTAGAAAATTTAAATTATTTATTAAAAAGTAAGGTTAAGATTAATTTTTAAATTTTTTTTTTAAATTTATTATTATTATTATTATTTTTCTAAATAAATAGATAAATAGATAAAATTAATTAATCCAATATATATATATATATATATATATATATATATATATATATATATCACAATATAAATAAATAAAATAAAATAAAAATAAAAATAAATAAAATATATATAAATAAATAAAATAAAAATTAAATTAAGTTAAATAATTAATCCATTGAATAATTATTTACTTATCTCGTTATATATATATATATATATATATAAGAAAAAGAAAAAACCTAAGAGGAAAGGGCAGGGATCCATCACCTGCTAATGCTCCAACCATCGTCTCTGATCATATTCACCGACCTTTTTTCATTTTATTTTTGTATGCAAAGGTGCCCAGGGGTAGATAAAAGTAGTCTTATGTTGATCTTCAGGACATACAGTAATTTGATCATAACCTGAGAAACTGTCCATGAAGGAGAAAATCTCATTTCCCGCACACTCATCGATAATCTGATCAATAAAGGGTATGGGGAAATTATATTTTGTACAAGCCTTATTTAAATCCCTAAAGTCTATGCACACATGGATCAGTCCTTGTTTCTTATCAATCGAGACTAGATTTGAAGTCCATTGAATCAAAGGAATGGGGTATATGAAACCCGCCTTAAGAAACTTCTCAACCTCGGCTTTGATAGCTGCCGCTTTCCTAGGGTTTACCGACCAAAGATTTTATTTTATAGGCTTAGCATTTTCATAAGTCTTTATATCATGTTGGAGAATTGATGGATAAATTCCAAGCATTTCCTCATAAAACCAAGTGAACACATCACATAATTCTTTGAAAAGATCGGTATAAATTTGAATTTCTTCAAGGGAGCACTCGGCTCCGATGAAAACATTTTCTATTATTTTGGTTTTTAAGCTCATGTGGTTATCAATAATTGAAGAGGCCTCCAGATTTTCCACAGTGTTATAAAAAATTTGTTGACGCTTCGAATCCCGATGGGGATCCATCTTCAGGAACAACCTGTCCTGAAGATGGATCCCCATTGGGATTCAAAATGTCGACAAATTTTTTATAATGCTGTGGAAAATCCGGAGCCCTCTTTAATAATTTTCTATTATATTGGGATCCTTGGAGATGTTCACCGGAATTATTTCCGAAATGATAGACATTTTACCTTCAACAGAAATATTTGTTGGAGCGAAAGGATTTAGAATTGTGTGAACATCACCATTTGATGAAGGGCTAGAAAAACTTGAATCTACGTTTCACAAGGCTAGGAGAAAATATGACCAATGATGAAAATCATCCCACGGTCTTTCTACACCCATCATATCTTCTAGTATTTCCTCCTAAAATGGTAAAGAAGTATCAAGGAAGTCCATAGAAGAAGTAGAATTAAGGGTCCAAGCTGGAGCCACATATCCATCCAAATCCTCTGGTGAAGGAGGATTAGGATCCGAATCTGCAGTGTTAACAATAAACTAATAAGCAATTTCAGTTGCAGACATGGAATATGCCATTCCGTCCACTTTTCCTTCTTCTAATATGGTCGTAGAAGAGGGTAAGGGCCAAGGGTCCGAAAAATAATGAGTTCTAAAGAACTCTATTTGAAAAGGGGCCTTGGATGATGAAATGGCATTTATTCGAGCGGTAGGAGAAGGAAGATCAGAATTACCCATCAACGAGGAATACACTCTGACTCTTAAATTCTCTATAGGTTTCTTGGAATTATTCACCAAGGGAAAAATAGATTCAGAGGATGCATTGGAGTATTTCGGAGAATAATCCATCTGATCAACAGTAACAGTTCTCCCTTAATGGGGAAAGCATAGGATGTGAAATAATGATGATACGATGGAATCCATTTCATAAATCCAATTTTTTCCCAATAGAAGGTTATATTCCAAATTAGCATCAACTATTTCTACCTAAATATTGACCACCTTGCCCCAAACACAGATGGAAAAGGTTGGTACAATTCCATGTTGCCTATGAGAATGACCATCAAATGCAATCAAGAGAGTAGGTGAAGGAACATCTTGAGGAGATATGATCACTTTCCAACATGCAATGGACATGACACATGTGTAAGCTCCTTCATCAACTAAATTTCAAAAAATCTTCATCTTTAGATATGTATATTTAATCTGGAAAGCCATGTGATGAGGGAGTCTCTTCTTAATATTTGACATGTCAAATGTAAAAATAAGAGAATATTTCAGATCTATTTCCCCGATCGCAGTGAGAAACACACTCCTTTGTGTTGGGCATGATTGGAGTACCTCTAGCACAGACATCACATAAGGAATTTCAGCTAGATATTCTACAATGGAGTAGTTATGGGCTGCCTTGGAATTAGGATTAATACTCGAACATTTTTCAGAGCCTTTCGGCATCCGATGTATAGGCTCAAATGTGAGCTTCTCAATATGGAGTGGCTCTAAAACATCAGGAGCGGCCTTAGCCTTAGAGGATTTTGGTTCACCATAACCATGTGACCTTGTCGCAACGTCAACATGAGAACTCATCATGCATACATTTGATGGATTTTCCCCTTCTTGGTTGCCTCATGTGGGGGTTCCAGTATTAGCATTCGCACCAGCAAGAATTTGTTGCCTTTGGGGAAAAGGGTTAGTCAGAACATCCTAGGAGCTAGAAGAACCTTGCTGAGCTAATAAGCGTTGAGCATCCTAAATCTTCGGTAAAATATGAATTAAATGGTATCCAGTGCACAATTTGCAAGGAAACTTAAATTTAGTTTTTAAATCTTTTTACTCTTCCTAGCATTATTATTGGGTTTGTTCAGATTACCCTTCCCATTATTATCTTTCTTCTTATTACGTCCCTTATTCTTCCCATCAGATTGTTGATTTCCTTTGGGGTTAGAGGATTGGAAAGCATTAATATTTAATGGTTGAGAAGGCATAGACACTAACGAAGATGCTTGAATCGAAGAAGAAGTTTGTAAAGGCAACTACTACAATTTATTCAAGAGGTTGGTCATATTGTTATCAATCGATTTGACTAGCTTGTCGGCATGGGGAACTGACTTCATTTTGGCTAAATCTATATTGGATCGAGGAGCATCCAGCAAAATATTATAAAGAATCCAAGATTGAGAATATCTAAGTTCTAACTGCTGGGCTATGAAGATAGCCTGCTCTTTGGTAAATACCCCAGAGAGTGATACATCCTTTTATATTTCTAGCTGTAAAGATTTAAAGAACCATTCCAAAAGGAATTAATTAGGAATATAGGCTTTAATGAGCCTCTTCTTTCTTCGTTATTCCTGAATATGGTCAGAAATGTGGGTTGCCTCGTCATGTTATAAACTAGCCAATAGCTCATTTCCAACATCATATCGAACATGCAACGGAAAATGGTTCAAGAACATAGTAGCCAATTCACCAAATGAAGCAAAGGTATTCCCACTAAGCTCTATGTACCACTTGGAAACATTTCCAGTTAAGGTGCGTTGAAACAATCTCAACATAATTGAATCACCAATAAGGGAGTTATATGAACACCATAAATGGAAAGTTGTTACATGGTCAGTTGGATCCTCCCCAGACTTTCCTTCAAATTTCAGGATATCTGATGGAAGTTTGGTAGGAAACAGAGACCAAGTCGAGTTATATCGAATTGGATCATTAGTTAATTTTGAAAGATTTGGAAAATTTAGAGTTTCCAAGATTGGTAAGCATGGAGGACCGTGATAACTCCACCTATTATCGCTCTATAATTTGTAAGATTGGCAAGACTAAATTATAAAGAACAACATCAAACCACTTTGGAGCCTAGGATCTAGCCCTCCTTGACTCAGAGAGGGATCTCTCTATAAGATTTAGCATTGTTTTTAAGTTTTTTTATATTAGGCTAGTTAAATTGAATGTGAGGGTTGTTTTTTAATTAATAATTTTGGTTGGATTAAGGGATATTTTTAAACTGTTTCCATTGGGCTATGGAGTCGATACAGGCTTGGTGTGTGCATTAATGTTCCAAAGCAATTGCAAGGCAAGATAGTTGTATATACTGGTGTTTTATAATAGAGAGAAAATATGAAATGGATAAAAATGATTTTAGTATTGGTTTAAAAGCAATTAAGTATTCTTAAACCAGACATCAGAGGAAAAAATTTAAATTGTAAAAAACAGTCAGACTTAAGGCGATTTGTGTAGCAAATCTTAAACTTGAGATTTATGTTTTACAATTAAGAAATGATACATTGAAGGAAAAATAGTGGAAACATTAAACATAGTAAAGAAAAGACATCACCAGGAAAGCACAGCACATGAATCTTGAAAAATGGTCTTTTTAATGATGCACGAGCTCCAAAATTACAAATGCTCCAGTGAAAAACGCTTACAATTCTAGGGTCCAACCCTTAATACTGAATTGAAATGCTATATTTAAACTAATCTCTACTGATTTCCATATCAAAAGAGGTAATCTACTATTTATTACAATAATAACTGATTATTGACATTTGTGACCACTCCATGGACACGTTAAAATGGTTTTGATAGATGGCTAAAGTCTCCATAAAGTCGTTATTGAACACTATAGTGGTTTGTTGTGCTGGAAATTTCGATGCTGATGTGTTGTATTGATACACTTGGTCTGCTGATGTGTTGTACTAATACACCTGGTCTGTTGATTTGAATGATGCCCTGAGCTAGCTGTTCTGTTGTCATGTTGAGTTGTCATCATTCCTGCAAGTCACACAATTTCTCCCATTCCTCTAGACTCGGAATCTTGATCTTGATTAATCTTATGTATATCTCATCAGTTTCTATGTACTTCATAAATATTGGCTTCAACTGAAAGATGTGCTTGATTCCGTGCTGTATAAATAAATCATTACTAAGAACTTCATAGAAAGCCCTCCATGTCATAGTGTTCTTCATATTAGCGTGCTTGGATGCATCCTTTGAAATATCTATGATATTTTTAACATAATCTGTCCTGGATATCAACTTATCATTTATCACAAACAAGGAAGGGAACCCTTTTTTGTTCAGGGATTCAATCTCGTTAAAAAATCTACTCACTCCAATCTGAAGCTGATGAAACTTCTCTTCAACCTGTGCAACTAAACTTTTCTTGTTCAACACTTTCTTGAATTCAAGTATAGTTGTTGTCATGTCTTCTACTCCAAGCGGTTCCAACTCAAAAATGATTTTGGAATTGAGAAACTTAATGATGTTATTAACAGTTGTTGGCTTATCTCCTAGTTCTTCATTTGCTTTTTCTATTGCAACACTTACCAGATGAATTAAATCTCTCTCCTAAAAAAATATTGAGATTGATGGCCATATCTCATTCATGGAGCCAGTTACACTCAGCCAGATAATTTCTTTCACTCTTCCTACCGTGTTTCCAATTGAAGGCTCCAAAAGAGACTTCTGCAAACATTCTATCAATTTCTTACTGATCTGTAACTCTGTAGCAAGTGTTGAATCATTCCTCTTTATATGACCTTGTAGTGTAGTGACTTGGTCTTGCATATTTTTTATTTCAGCTGTCTACAAAGACATATTTTCCATGGCCTTAGCTAACTTTTCAGTTGCTCCACCTGATTTACCTATAGCTGTAGATTTTTTTGAAGGTATGACAGAAAGAGGGACTGCTTGTAATGGGATCATGGCCTTGGCTACTTCTTTTGCTGCTTCTTTTACTGCATCTCTTACTGCTTTTTGTATCTCTTTTATCATTTTCTCCATCTACATTTCCATTTTCTTGACTTACTCAACTTGTTCAATGATCAAATGCATCATTTATGCCTTCTGTGTCTCATTTTCCTCTATATCCTTAGTTAGAGGATCTTCTGTTGCTAGCATTTTGAGTTGCTTCCTCAAAGAAATTATATCTGCATTCTTCTTCTTTAAAATTTCTTCTACTAGTGCTAGATTTGATGGGTTGTACCCAATTTGTATTACTAACTCCTCTAGGAATTTAATCCTTGTATCCTTAGCCATGGAGGAAATTTTTTCCATTTTCAATTGTGACTGTGTATTGGACAATGTAACCTTTAATTTTGATAGACTCATGGCTGTACTGGTTAATGTGGAGGAGATCATTTCTCCTCTCTGCTTATGCATTTCCATTTGGTCTATTGGATGAATTTTCTTCACATCAAACTCAAAAGAAGCCTGCTTATAGTCTGTTGCAGCTTTGGGTTGAGGAATATGTGCTTCCAAGAAATCCATCTTCATTCTTCCTTTCTCAGTGTCAAAGGACGATAAAAGCCTTCTCTGGGAACTACTTTTTTGTTTCCAAAAGTATCTCATTCCTTCTTTTGATCTCTTTAAATGTATCATATATATCATCCTCCTTTTGGCATGTAGTGGTAGTAGTTGTAGGAGTCTGCACATTCTGCTGTTGGAAAGGAGTGGTGGCAGAAGATGTTGAGAAAATATTTTGGCCACCTGCTGGAGAAGAGCTCGGTGAATCTCTGATTGTAATCACTATTTTTTGATATTTCTCACTGCTCTGGTCAATGTTCATGTGGAATCTGGATCTCTTCCTGTATTTAAATTTGAAATTTTTGGTGGATGTGTCAATATCCATGTCAGTTTGATCATCCCTTGTCCTCTTGCTTCCTATTTCCTTCTCTGGTTCCTTTCCCTTGTCATCTTTAGCTCCGGTCACTTTTATTTCTTGTGGAGTTGGTGTTTGAATCCCTGAGGTGGAAATCACCTGCTCTTCAACCTCTTGCAATGTGTTGGATGCCCACTCTTCTTTATTCATGTATCTCTCTATCTCCAATCTGTGTGTGTGAATGTATGGTGTGGATTTGTTTTCCACACTCTTCTTGGAGATGATCCCCATTGGATCATAGGACCAAGTGAATCTATGGGTTAACTTCATCTCCTTTAGTATTCTATTTTCCTTCTCCCCTGCTGCTCTGCTGTTGTAAATGAATGGACCAATCTGTGATTTGATCCTGAATTGAGACTTTTTCTTTGCAGAGACAAAATTCATTTCATCTTCATTTATCGTTTTACTTATATATTCTAGTGCAACTATCCTCATAGAGAGGTACTTTGGCAGTTTATAGGGTGCCAATTCACACCCGTAAACCCTGATCTCTATGTAATTTTGGTACAAGTACCAATATGTTGTTCTAACCTGATCTGTCAACTGCATAACCTTCTTAATTTTATCACTAACCCTTGGCTCTACTACACTTTTGATGATTTGAAAATGGGTTGGATAACTTGTTATGCTTTTCAAGCACCTCCCACTCAGTTAAACAAATAAAATATCTAGCTTATACTTGACTTTTTGTGGAATTATACTTGAAACAGGTGTATGTTTTTTTACTGTTTAAGTGCTTTAAGACCATTTTTTTGCCGATGTTAAACATATGCATCAGAAAATAAAAATCAACACATAACAACAAATTTGATATAGGAGTCCACTCGAATATGGTGGGCTATGTATCCTTGAGCTCTTGTCATCTTGATTTGGCTCTTTGGAATTATGGAAAAATTTCTTTTACAAGTTACAAAATCAACTCCAATGGTTAACTTAATCGAACCAATGGGTTTAAAATACCATTATACCCTTTCCATGGCTATCATCACTCTAAAAATAGATCTAGGATTCCTTAGACTTGATTCCTTCTGTTGGAGCTCTTGAGTTACACTGAGCTTCTCTATGGCACTAACTCCTTCAGAATTATTTTTTTCTGTACCTGAAACCTCACCTAATATCTCCATCACATATCATACCTCCAAAATAGACTAATCTTTTTCTCAAAATAAGCACTGGCTCCCCAATTTAGGCCTCCTTCCACGGTTGACCCTTCGCTGCTAAAAACTTCCCTATAGGTTCTAGACCTTTATAATTCTTCAAATGACTCTAAAAATCCCTTCATTGGATTCATAATGTCAAAAATAGTCAGAATAGACTATTTTTCACTGAAATTTCCCTCTGGCTACTTCGGTTTCGCCTCCAACACCTGGTGGCATCCCCTGGCTCTCGGGTCAAAGAAAACTTCTCTGTAGGTTCTCGACCTCTAGAAGTCCTAAAAATATTTTTAAAACTCCTCCATTGGATTTAGAATGTTCATTACAATTAGAAATGACTATCGGTTTGCTGAATAAGGCCTCTAGCTGCCATGGCTAGGCCTCAAACTGCTGTTGGCACTTGCTAGCCCTGGTGGCCCCTAGAACTTCACTGAAGGAAAAATCTGCTCAAAATTCCCCTAATTTCTCTGCAACCCTCACCAATGAGTTTGAAATGTCTGATACAGTCAAAATTGACTATTGGCACTCCAAAATGGGTCGAATCTAGCTCAAGATAGAGCCTAAACTCATTTTGCCCAATGACCCCTAAAAATCCTCCACCAAATGTGGAGAACTACAGTTAAACTGCAGATAAGTTTGGCGATTTTTGAAAATTTAGTGGGCACCCGCTAGATTAACCACTTAAAAGACCGCACATTTATTTGTTAGTCTTTTTCATGTGAACAACATAATGCAACCGTCGGCAGAGGTGGTTGGGGTTAACAAACCGTAACATTTATTTGTTGGTCGTTACGTTGGACACATGTCTTAAAAAATTTAACCGTGCATTTAAATGCCAAGCAGAACCATCAGGCAGATCATTGGCACTTGGTTTCGGGCTAAGGTTCTATGGGGAGGGGCTGGCCCCTCTGCTCCTCCATATGCAAATTATTTAAACCATATAACAAACCTGAAAACATTATGGTTAAGATTCAACTGGTAGACAAGTTGGTTAAGACGACCGCGTATGTGCCTGAGGTCATGGGGTCGAGTCTGGTTGGCTCCCAAAAAATTTGTAGCACGAAATTAGGCCACATGGCGGCCTTCGGGCATGCCATGTGGCAGCCTCCCATTGGCCGAGCCAAAAAAACGTCAACCAACTACCCAATGAAACTATGCCACATGTCAGCATATGAGTGGTCCAAATGGAATATTTCGAAGAATATTTTGAGGAATATTCCAGGAATATTCCCTAGAATTTTTATTTTTTTTTATTTTCCAAATCTAGTCAAACTCAGTCAAAGTCCAAAAGTTGCAGTTTACTGGACTTTTCAAACTGTGATAACTTCTTCATATGGTGTCGGTTTTTCAAACCATTAGTGGCATTGGAATTAGGAATATGAGATCTATTCGGTCGCTCAAGTTCGGCACACTTCCGAACACTTTGAAATTTTATCTATCACTTAGGTCCTTGATCCAAATCTAATCAGCTAAGTGCACTGATTGCTGGATGTACAAATAAGTCTACAAAACTATTGTAGGAGTAATTATTCTGCTCTTTCATCAATAAAGTGGTCCAGAAAATAACTGATTGTGGATGGGATTCATCATTTAATTTTCATCACATCAAACTGAAACCTGCTGGATTGAAAGTAGAATAACATATACACCAATACAGAAGTGTATTTGAACACATATTTTGTCTGAAACTTTAAGAGTTAGTTAGGGATAACATCAACAAGTAACTCAACATAATTGGACATGACTGTGGGATTATAATATGAGGAAAGAATAGACAAGAAACCAATCATGGTTTTGTCTACCCACTGGTCATTGTCATACCCTAACAAATATGATAAAATAGTGACAATATGTTGGGTCCTATCAGGGAAGATAGATGAAGGATATGGTGGGTTCTTTGTGGGCATTGGGGCATTAGTGGCCGTGAAGATCTCTAAGGTTTTAGCCCTACTTCAAAGCCTAGATTTTGATATAATTACCTCAGGGCCTCATAAGAAAAAGTGATGGTGTTCTCAACAATGGGGGCCTTCATCATCCTTTGTATATACTGGGCATCAATAGAAAATAATATCTCTCTTGTAGGATTCAATATAGCTCTTTGGTTGATGTAATAATAGGATTGGAATTTTCTGATAAATTCAGGGTGATTATGGGTTTTGGGAAAGATATAATGAGGTAGCTTGGTTTCCCACATGCCTATGTCATCTACTTTATCAAGTAGTTTGTCATCAAGCCAGTAGTAGACATCGAACAAGTCAAATTCAAACTTTGTCTTGTGGATTTTGAAATCTCTGTCTTCTAGAGCCAAGTGATCCAGGTCCACCTGAGGGGTTATATAGTTTTAGGGACTTAGGATAAAATGAAACATGACATAAAATATGCCATATAGCCTTTGAAGAAAGCTCAAGTCCCAAACTTTGGAATTCATCCCTTAAAATTTTTTTTTAGGATAATAACCCTTTGTATTTTGATTTTCTCCTTCACCATAGAAAACCTGAAACTTTTAAACTGCACTTTATAGGAAAATTGCATAATTTCCTCCCTTCTTTCTTCTCAGCATATCTGCCTACCCAAACTATATATCTAACATATTTTCTTCTTTTGCAGGGTGCATTTGGACTTGTAGACCCTTAAACATCCTTTCTTTTGAACTTCTAACCTAACATCTATCCTTATTTTAGCCATTGACTCAAATTAAATTGTTGAGTCAACTTCATTTTCTACCTATCTACTAATATGCCAAGATTAAACAGTTTGGCAAATCTTTATTTTCTAACCAATCAACAGAAATTTAAAATTATTCAATCATGATTAAATTGTATGATTGAACAAACCTATCTAATGAGTAGTGGCATTTTGATTTGCAACACTTTCAGTATTATTTATTTTTTGGAGTTTTCTTTCTATTTTCCTTTTTTTGTTTCTCTTTTTTCTTTGTTTTTTCTTCTACCCTCTTTTCTTTCTTTTCATATTTTTTTATTGGAAATCATTTGAATATTGAAAAAAAATTTCAATATGGAATTGCAGAGAATATGAAATATCCAATCACCTTGAGATCCTATGGTTTATAGGATACTAACACCACCGACCATGAGAAGGATTCCCAACATTTTGAAAAGAATAACCTGGATTTGTAGAGGCACCAGGTTTCCAAGGATTATTCGTAGAATACACTGAACCATAAGGAAAACATTATGGTCCGGAAAATTTAGGAGTATGACCTCCTCCTGAAGAAGGGTTACCATAAACAGGAATATTTCCCCCAATCGAAGTACTGAAAGGAGAGGAGAGCCCTTGGTAAGGCTTCCACGCATTAAAAATGGGAGAAAAACCCTAAGTGGTTCATATGGATGAGAAAGGCATGTTCCCCTGTTGACCAGAAACAAAATGATTCCCAGTTCCTAAACCACTAAAAGTAGGGTTAATCCATCCTTGAAATGTATTAAAGCTTTGACCTCCTTGAAAATTATTAAAACCTTGACCTTGAGCGAAGAAAGGCAAAGAGCCTAAAGAAGGATCAAAATGAGGTATATCACCACTCCCAAAAGGAAAACCCTGGAAAGATGTTGAAACACTAGCCATAGAAGACATAGGTGTGGAAACAGCAGATAAAACATTTAAAGGAACTGAGGGAATTGCACTAGAAGGCATTCCAGATGAAAAGGAACCATTGTGGGAATCAAAATCTTGGGTGCCCCCACTCGAAGATGGAATGGAGGTAGAGCCAAATATTGCAGTACTAGGAGTGATATTTGATATAGAAATTGTACCTCCTCCTTCAACAAAAAGAGGAGTATGGTCACTAGAATTACTCATTACCGAAACCGTGCTCCCAACAGTGGTCATCGAAAGAAAAGAAGGAGAAATAGTAGGGCTTTCCGACCTGTGATTCGAGGTCCCAACGTATAATAAAACATCTAGAAAATTAGGAGAAAGAGGTGAAGAAGGAGTCACAGGGGACTTAGAAATCTCTTCAACCTGAACCTTGGCTTCCGACTGGAAGAGAACACTAGAAAGGACTAGAGTGCTCCTGTCCAAATAACTACTTACACTAGGACCATCCTGTGAAACTATAGCCCTAAGTAGAGGATCACACTCTGATGCATTCGCCACTATTGATTGAAAATCACCAGCAGAATTGCTCCTACGCATTCTAGAAGAAGGCTCGGCACTTGCAGGTGAGAGCCCACGAAGCCTCCTGGACCAACGAGCTGGTTGATCAACCACTCTTAATTATTAAGAGAACTTGTACAGACTCAAAAAATTATAAAGATATGGAAAAATAGGAGCAAAGAGCACTCACAGAAATGTCCCTAAATATCAATAAATCTACTTTCAAGTATTTTTGCTCTGCGTGATTAAGACCGGACACCAAAATACAAGAAAGCAAATATATAAGGACCTTCTAAAAATAGTCTGGGGTAATTACACCTCAGGCCTACTAGCGAAGGTAACAGAAGAAGTTACACTGACCTCCAGACAAAATTCTTTGTCATTTCAAGTACCCAAGCTTCGCAAGGGCACCCTCCATAAGTACTAATGAACGTGATGCAATGTCTGCCTTAGGTACCATGAGTTTTTCCCCCAACAGTCACCCATGCGATACCTAGGAATGGAAACTAAGGTCACTAGTTTGTATCAGTAGCCGGGTGGAACAGTCATTGGTCGGGATCCAACAAGTAGGAGAGGGGTATCTATTTTCCCTGGTTTTAATTGCCCTCATGATTGAATCCATTATAAGGAGAGCTTTCACGGACAACTTAATGACACTGGATTTCACTATTTCAATCAAATTCTATGTTTAAATTTAGAGTGGCCTTGGAGAGTTAACTCTCCATGCACCTATTCCAAGGCCCTAATGACCTAGACTAGTTGATGTATATAATGACAAATAAAAAATATTATAGTTCATTTTAGTTTTAGTGCTTGATTTAATGGTTGTTATTAAGTCAGGGGTAATATGGAAGTGCAACTTATGGTGTTATTGGATGCAAGAATAAACCAATGGAAACCTGGCTACATGCAGATGCAAATTTTTCTTTGATGAAAGAGATTTCTACGAAGGGTACTGTGAAAAAACTAATGAAAAAAAAAAACTTTTCTTTCTCAAAATACACGCTCACACACTCAGAATCTACAAAAAGAATAAAAAATCTTACAGTGCAACTATTCTAATGCAAACTATGAATGCATAATGCAAGATTCTAGGATTACTCTAAAAACAAGCAAGTGTATTTCTCAATAAAGATTAAGAGGCCAAAACTTAACAAAATGAGGAACAAATTAAAACAAGAAATTTCCCCAAAATCAAGAAAATCCAACCAAATGAAAATATTTTACACTTTCTCAAAGATGATAAAAAGACAAAAAAAAAAAAGGCAACATAAAGATGTTTTTATATTTTTTATTTTTAAGGACACAAAGAGTTATTGAGGAAACAAAAGCTACCAAAAGACTTCAAGATCACAAATTCAAGCATAAATAACCTCAAATTCCATAAGCCATATAAATCATTAACATGACAAGACTTAAAAATGGAAATAAGTTACAAAATCAAACAAATTGATCTGAACAGCGGTATGAAAAACTCCAGCAATCAAGAAAATTTCAAGAAGATTAAGAAAACTTTTCAAGATTGCAAGAAGCACCTTTCTCAAAATCAAGAAAAAACCAACAGGACCAAAATTCAAGAAATAAAATGCGAAGTAATGGAAAGGATGGGTATAAGAAAATTAGGACCAATTCTCTGTTCCAAATACTCAGAAAAACCAAGAACTTTAGTTAGAATCCTTGAACCCAAGCACAAAAACTAACACTTCACCAAAAAGGAAAACCCTAGGTTGACTAGGTTTTTTCACCAATAGAGATGGGAAACTTAAAAATTGCAAGAAGTAAGACTCTCCCAAACCATCAATGACTAAACATAAGCAATAAAAATTAGGAAAAACCCTTTAATGGACTGAAAATCTGAAAAATCCATTTAAAAATAAACATACTCAGCTTGGCAGTAACAGACCTACGTATATACACTATTGTACTCAAGGAAACATGCATATATGCATGTTTCTTTGGACAAAAGCGGGTGCATGCACAACTATATGAACTTGAAAAAGTGTATATAAAAGCCAACAAAGAAAAAAAAAATTAGGGTCGATCTAGAAGACCAGACTTTCTTCCCAGATTAGAAATAAATCAAAGATACTGAAAAAGTTAATAAACCAAAAAAGAAAGCCCAGATCAAGAGAGAAACAACCCAAACTAGGAATTACAATAATGTAATCCCCAGTGGAGTCGCCAATTATTTTACGGGATAAAACACCCTAGGGTCTTGGTTGAAACCCTAACAGACCGACGACAGTCATTCAGAAATAAGAAGCATAAAAGCAAGCAGTCTTAATGCTTAAAATGCTAAAATAGGATGAATGGATAGTACCTGTAGGTCCTACGTTTGAAGGTGATCCCACAGGGTTCAAACCCTTTGCTTCTTCCAATGCTTCAAAACATGCAACTCGTTCAAGAAAAGCATATATACCAACAGTAGTTCAAATCATGTTCAAGATATTAGTGTTAGATCATGTTAGAGTCAGGCTTTACATCCCTTCGTCAGAGATCATTTCGCTTTCTGCATTTCATTTTTAGGTGTCTCGCTCGATTCATTCAATTGCATTTCGCTAGGGAGCATGCCATAATCTGACGGAAGGGCCTTGTGTCATGTATCTGCTGGTGTGTGTCTGACCATTAAAGTTCATCAAAACTCATCGAAGTCAATGTTTTAGTCATTCATAGTCATGGATGGTCTTTGGTCAGCAAAGAGTCTTTAGGTCTAGGGTTTAATGCCAGCAGGTCAGAGGGAAGTTTTAAAGATGTTTTTATTCCAGAAATTTCAATGTCATATTGCTGGACTATGACTTTTCTTCAAAACCCTGTTTTGAAGAAAATTCATCATTTCATTTTTGTAATAAATTTCCATGTAAGTTTCCAATTGCCAAAATCTTCAGGCAGCCCTGGTCACCTTGCCAGTTTTCATGCAGTTCCTATCCCTGCAGAAAATGAATCAAGAATTCATCGTTCAAAGCCAAAAATCAAAGAATAAACTTGAAGAACAGAGTTGAATTACAAGTGAAATAGAGCCAAGCCAAAACATTATAAAACTGGGTCTTTACAAAGAAAAATCAAAGCCATAAATTTATGAAGATATTTCTATGAGTATCAATGTCATTTGTATTCAAGAGATCATTTGACAGTCGACTCCAGCTATGGAAGGGAAAAAATGTTATTTTCAAAACCAAGACTATGTACGCGGCGCATTGGGAATAGGCGCGGTGCACCCACGCAACGCGGCGCGTAGAGCGTTTTTTCACAGTGCAAAATTGCACTGGCGCGGCGCCTCCAGCCTGCGCGACGTGTTGGGCTGGAGCGCGGCGCACCGAAACTCAAAGCCCAAAAATTCATCACTTCTTCCTAGTTTTTTGAAATCGATCAACTCTTTTGCTCCAAGATTGAATCATAGCACGTCTTCAGCAACCCATTCCAGTAGCCTTAGCATTTTGCACATGCTTTTTCGAAGCTATATCTACAAAGAAGAGAAAAAATATGCATTGGGCAGAAATATTGGAGAAGGTTTGAAAACATCAAACATGAGTGCAGGTGGGATCAGAAATCAAATTTTGAAGGCTGTTGCATCTGATCCACTTAAATGGGTCAAGCAGGTGCTACATCCTTTAATTGCTACGGACATTCCTATTCCAAGTGGGTCTGGACCAGTGAAGGAAGCTGTTTTGTCAGTGTTGAAACAGTATCGAGATGAAGAAGTAAGTTGCAAATAGACAACCAAGGAGACATTCTGCGAGAAACCTGTTAGTATTCAGGAAACAGGCAAGACAGATGAAGGAATCCTTGAAAATGAGTCTAGAAGAAATACTTCTGGTCAAAAAGCAATTCCACCTTCTGAAGTGATCACGGAATGTTGTCGAAATGAGTTCTAGGATATTACTAAAGCAGGAAACTTTGCAGATCTTTGTACCTTGATTCATGATATGCAACAAATTTGGAAGAGAGTGCGAGATATCGGTTAGGAGATGATTAACCTTGCAGAAAGTCTTACACAGTATTCTCAAGCCTCTTATAAGAAGCAGGTGTCTCGTTTGCTTGAGGGAGAAGCTGAAGGAAATTTCAACATCACTCATATAGACATTACTACGAGGGCAAGTATCAGTGAAGCATTTCTTGATCGCGATGTTCTAGATCAGCAGCCTCAGGAAATCATTGATTGTTGCCACAGCAGTAAACAGACTGACAAAATGATGCGAACTTCAAGAGAAGAAGAGGGCTGCAACCCATGCATATCTTTGAGTAATGTGCAAACAGATGCTCATAATAGGGAAGTTGCCAGTTGTATGGAAACTGCTGAGTTACCAATTATATCAAGGAATCCGAGAGTATGGTAGTGTGTCAAAATTAGAAAAGTTTGTTGAACAGGTCAAATATTATCCAATGACAAGAAGGATGGACTATTAAAGCCATTTTCATTTAAAAATTAAGCTTTTATTCAAAAGGCAAACGTAAAGTGAAAAGTCAAAGATTGAAACTTAAAATAGAACGTAGATATCAACCATAGCAGAGAAATAGGAGTGGATAGTCTATTTGTGTCTTCAGTTATGATTTAGAAGGTCTACGCTACAGGTTCTGCCTATTCATTGGTTATCAAACAGATTTCATGTTGAACGCTGCTCCCTTCAGAACATTATGATTGGATTTTCAGCTTTTGTTTGTTAATAGTGATTAAACAACGCCCTATTTTCATCAATTTGTTATCACACCTCTGAGTTTATTTATTCTTGTAAATCATTTGTAAAAGGGATGAGTTCTGGGAAATTGTGGGGAGAAACACTCAGCACTTCACTGTACAGCTTTGACAGAGAATTAATGAAAGGTTGCAGCTCTGATTTATGAGATTCATGTGGTGTGAGTTTATCATATGTTTCTTCTTTCTGTTTCATATGTTTCTCGTTATGTTTTACTGTTCATTCATAATCACTGCTAGTTGAATGCTTTTAAGTAGGAAAGGCAGAATCCATGTTTATTTCTCTGCCTTAGGAAAGCGTTCATTTTTTTTGTGTGTATCTTCTTTTGACTGAAAAGGATTCATTATATATGCCTTTTTCAAACCTCTTAATAGTCTTTCCACTCCATATTATTTTTAAATCTGATTGCTAAACTTTCTTCCTGTCTTGCCTTATGAAACAATCTGTGTCTTTGAGTTACTTTCTCAGCTCATGCTGTTCTTTGCCCCATACATCCCAGAAACCCAGTCATTCATCAAAATACCTCTTCCATATTTATTTACTAGCCTAAAATCAGCGTTCATTATAGGTCATCTCAGGCCTTATTGGACATCTTTTACTGAGTTGACCTCAGAGAGATCCCTCTCCTGTCCTCGTAGGGCTAGCTACGAGGTTGAGCGTGGTATGATGTTACCCTGAATCTCGCCTTATTTCAGCTTAAGGTGGATTTGGGAACTAACATAGTGGCAACCATACTGGGGACAAAATGGTCTAGCCGGTGAAACGTGACACTCGACTTGTAGATTGTCTCGCCCCAGTACGTGTATCAAGTTCAGATCTGATCGTTGATGGTGAACAACGATCAGACATTAGAAGGCTGAAATTATTCACCTGGCGATTTCACTAAAAAATACAGAAATCAATCCTTCATGGTGACTTCACTGCAGAGAGATCAGTAGCTTTAAGATTTTCAAGATGGATCGAGTTGCAAGAAGATACGCTCCTATGAGCCGAGATCACATCCCAGGTTTTCCAAATAAAATGCCCAAGGTGGATTGGCTTCAGAATTTGCCTATGTTCAGAAATGTGGAAGGTAATGACACTGCTCTTCATCTGGTGAAATTTCACATTCATGTGCATAAATTAAAGATCCATTTTCCTGAAGACTGTTTGATGAAGATATTTATGGCAACTCTGGAAGATGAAGCCCGATCTTGGTATGAAAGTTTGCCGGTTGCTTCTATTTATTGTTTAAAATATTTTCATACAATATTCTTTGAAAGGTATAAAGAATCATATCCATCCTTGACTTTAGTTCAGAACTGTTGTAGCCATGGTCATTGTTTCATTGAATATCTTAAGAATTTTTATGGACATGATGACTTCATGGATGATGAAATCATGGAAGCATTGTATGAAAGTCCATTTTAGTAGCACACAAGAATCTTAGAGGATACTTATCAAGATCAGCAGGTTGAAGATTGCAATATGATTGAAGATCTTTCCATAGAAGAAGACAGTAGGTAGGGAAGTCAAGTTTCAATTTCAGAATGTGATAATGTCCAGTCAGCTATTTCAGATCTACATTCAGAGTGTGATGACCAAGAATACCTTGTGCTAAAATCTGTTGTTGAGATCATCTGGAATGAAGAAGACAGAGTTATGGATCCAACAGTTCTCATGTCATCAGAACAAAGCCTTCATAAAGAGGTAATCCAGTCAGTTCATGAACATCAAGGTGAGATCTTTGTTCAAGTAATTGAAAAATTTTCCTTGGATGAAACGTTGGTAGATGATAGAAATTTCATGTTTGAGCATCAAGAATCAGCTGAAGTTTCTTTTCTTATGATTGATGACTGTAATGAGAATCTGGCTGTCATATCATATGAAGATGACCTACAATATATCCAGACTACAGAAAATCAGGCCATTCAGGATTCCCTTTCAGATTCTTCTTCATATGTCTCATGTTTTGAAATGTTTTTCCAAGAGGAGATCTGCTCATCCCGTTGTTCAGAATTCTTTGAGGTCCAGGAACATACTTCTACTAAAGTACATTTTGAAGGAAGATCAGAAGCAGGAGAAAAAGACACCTTGTTCTTTTAGCAGGAGGAAAATCTTCATGTTTTTCAGGATCCGATGGAAGATTTGTTGCAGTCAGCAGTGAAGGTGATTATTGTCGTATTCAGTGATGAAGGAGATCATGGTCAATTATGTTTTTGGATGCCCAGTTACCAGTATTTATTGTTGACCAGGAGATCTAATCGAGAGAATCAGTCAGGAAGGCATCTGCTTGATTGGTTACATTGGAAAGCTCATTACACATGATTGTACATATTTCATTAGTATGTAGGTGGTTGTCATCATGATTTGAAACCCTTGAATCTTGATGGACTGTTGCCCTTCAAATAAGCTTTGTAAGTTCTTGTTTTAGTTAAGTCAGTCATGAGTCATTTGTGAGTCAGTCTTCAGTCTTGTTATTAAGCTAGTTTATGTCGGTTTTCAGTCATGCATTTTAGCTTGAGTGGTGACTCCATTGCCCAATGGAAGAAGGCACTGTCTGCTCTTCCAAAGATCTGCAGTTCTTGGCACCTCCAAGGAGCTGCCATCCCCATTGGAGCCAATGTTAGAGTCGGGCTTTACATCCCTCCGTCAGAGATCATTTCACTTTCTGCATTTCATTTTTAGGTGTCTCGCTCGATTCATTCAATTGCATTTCGCTAGGGAGCATGCCATAATCTTACGGAAGGGCCTTGTGTCATGTATCTGCTGGTGTGTGTCTAACCATTAAAGTTCATCAAAACTCATCGAAGTCAATGTTTTAGTCATTCATAGTCATGGATGGTCTTTGGTCAGCAAAGAGTCTTTAGGTCTAGGGTTTAATGCCAGCAGGTCAGAGGGAAGTTTTGAAGATTTTTTTATTCCAGAAATTTCAACGTCATATTGCTGGACTATGACTTTTCTTCAAAACCCTGTTTTGAAGAAAATTCATCATTTCATTTTTGTAATAAATTTCCATGTAATTTTCCAATTGCCAAAATCTTCAGGCAGCCCTGGTCACCTTGCCAGATTTCATGCAGTTCCTATCCCTGCAGAAAATGAATCAAGAAGTTTCAAAGCCAAAAATCAAAGAAGAAACTTGAAGAACAGAGTTGAATTACAAGTGAAATAGAGCCAAGCCAAAACATTATAAAACTGGGTCTTTACAAAGAAAAATCAAAACCATAAATTTATGAAGATATTTCTATGAGTATCAATGTCATTTGTATTCAGGAGATCATTTGACAGTCGACTCCAGCTATGGAAGGGAAAAAATGTTATTTTCAAAACCAAGACTGTGTACGCGGCGCATTGGGAATAGGCACGACACACCCACGCAGCGCAGCGCATACAACATTTTTTCACATTGCAAAATTTCACTGGCGCGGCGCATCCAGCCTGAGCGGTGCGTTGGGCTGGAGCACGGCGCACCGAACCTCAAAGCCCAAAAATTCATCACTTCTTCCTAGTTTTTTGAAATCGATCAACTCTTTTGCTCCAAGATTGAATCATAGCACGTCTTCAGCAACCCATTCCAGTAGCCTTGGCATTTTGCACACGCTTTTTCGAAGCTATATCTACAAAGAAGAGAAAAAATATGCATTGGGCAGAAATATTGGAGAAGGTTTGAAAACATCAAACATGAGTGCAGGTGGGATCAGAAATCAAATTTTGAAGGCTGTTGCATCTGATCCACTTGAATGGGTCAATCAGGTGCTACATCCTTTAATTGCTACGGACATTCCTATTCCAAGTGGGTCTAGACCAGTGAAGGAAGCTGTTTTGTCAGTGCTGAAACAGTATCGAGATGAAGAAGTAAGTTGCAAACAGACAACCAAGGAGACATTTTGCGAGAAACCTGTTATTATTCAAGAAATAGGCAAGACAGATGAAGGAATCCTTGAAAATGAGTCTGGAAGAAAGACTTCTGGTCAGAAAGAAATTCCACCTTCTGAAGTGATCACGGAACGTTGTCGAAATGAGTTCCAGGATATTACTAAAGCAGGAAACTTTGCAGATCTTTGTACCTTGATTCATGATATGCAACAGATTTGGAAGAGAGTGCGAGATATCGGTCAAGAGATGATTAACCTTGCAGAAAGTCTTACATAGTATTCACAAGCCTCTTATAAGAAGCAGGTGTCTCGTTTACTTGAGGGAGAAGCTGAAGGAAATTGCAACATCACTCATATAGACATTACTACGAGGGCAAGTATCAGTGAAGCATTTCTTGATCGCGATGTTCTAGATCAGCAGCCCCAGGAAATCATTGATTGTTGCCACAGCAGTAAACAGACTGAAAAAATGATGCGAACTTCAAGAGTAGAAGAGGGCTGTAACCCATGCATATCTTTGAGTAATGTGCAAACAGATGCTCATAGTAGGGAAGTTACCAGTTGTATGGAAACTGCTGAGTTACCAATTATATCAAGGAATCCGAGAGTATGGTAGTGTGTCAAAATTAGAAAATTTTGTTGAACAGGTCAAATATTATCCAATGACAAGAAGGATGGACTATAAAATCCATTTTCATTTAAAAATTAAGTTTTTATTCAAAAGGAAAACGTAAAGTTAAAATTCAAAGATTGAAACTTAAAATAGAACGTAGATATCAACCATAGCAGAGAAATAAGAGTGGATAGTCTATTTGTGTCTTCAGTTATGATTTAGAAGGTTTACGCTATAGGGTCTACCTATTCATTGGTTATCAAACAGATTTCATGTTGAACGCTGCTCCCTTCAGAACATGATGATTGGCTTTTCAGCTTTTGTTTGTTAATAGTGATTAAACAGCGCCCTATTTTCACCAATTTGTTATCACACCTCTGAGTTTATTTATTCTTGTAAATCATTTGTAAAAGGGCTGAGTTCTGGGAAATTGTGGGGAGAAACACTCAGCACTTCACTGTACAGCTTTGACAGAGAATTAATGAAAGGTTGCAGCTCTGGTTTATGAGATTCATGTGGCGTGAGTTTAGCATATGTTTCTTCTTTCTGTTTCATATGTTTCTCGTTATGTTTTACTGTTCATTCATAATCACTGCTAGTTGAATGCTTTTAAGTAGAAAAGTCAGAATCCATGTTTATTGCTCTGCCTTAGGAAAGCATTCATTTTTTTTGTGTATCTTCTTCTGACTGAAAAGGATTCATTATATATGCCCTTTTCAAACCTCTTAATAGTCTTTCCACTCCATATTATTTTCAAATATGATTGCTAAACTTTCTGCCTGTCTTGCCTTATGAAACAATCTGTGTCTTTGAGTTAATTTCTCAGCTCATGCTGTTCTTTGCCCCATACATCCCAGAAACCCAGTCATTCATCAAAATACATCTTCCATATTTATTTACTAGCCTAAAATCAACATTCATTATAGGTCATCTCAGGCCTTATTGGACATCTTTTATTGAGTTGACCTTGGAGAGAGCCCTCTCCTGTCCTCGTAGGGCTAGCTATGAGGCTGAGCGTGGTATGAGGTTACCCTGAATCTCGCCTTCTTTCAGCCTAAGGTGGATTTGGGAACTAAAAGATCATATAAGCATATAGGTATAAGAGATGAAATCATTCATAATACGGCCATAACATGAGTTAAAGCATAAATATCATAACTATCAATAACAGGACAAATATTATCTATTGATATTTGCAAATAAATGTGGAGGAATACCGCTTGATTCAGCCACGACTCCAAGTGAAATGGTCCTCTGGATCCGTCCAACTTGTTAGTGTCAGTTTTTGCATCCTATCACCAGTGATCAAATGGAGTCTTATCATGTTATAATAGGGTCCTTAAGTCAAATTTTTGTCATTTCATTAGGTCATCATGCAGAAATTTTGTCACTGGATGTAGATCTAGGTTTTTTTTTACTCTTCTCAAAGTTTTACTAATTGCTGGTTCATTTCACCTCTCATCTCAGTGTACTGTTACACTGAAATTTGTCACCATGACGTTTTAGTGTCTATATGAGTTCATCGTTACTCATATATTACTCCCTTAGAAGTCTACAACATCAAAGTTCCTAAAATCAAGCCTTGAAATTCGGAGAAAAGCTCATAAAAGTCTTAAAAACACTTGTACCGCACTTTTTCTTAACATTGCCTATGGTACCGCAGCTTTTGTGAAGGAAAAATGCGGTACCTACCGCACGTTTTTTGTATTAAAGGTGCAGGCCCCTATAAAAGGTAAAATGTAGGCGGAAAGTAACATTTAGAAGCCCAGTTATCAAATCTGGAAGCTTCTAGAAGCAATTATCCGGTCGAAGGTTCGCTCCTATCATGTATGCTCATTCCTCCATTATGGGAGCCTACCCCTTGGTTTATGGAGCTCAATCCCTTCAAAAGAGGATTCTATCCCCTCTTATGTGGAGCTGCAACCTCTTCTCTTTTCCTATAAATTGAAGCCATAGTGCAGCCTCAAGGGGGAATTTTGGGGGACTTTTGGGAGTTAGACTTTGAGAATTTTTGAGGAGAAATGCTGTAGAGACTCAGAATCTCTTAACTGATCATTATGTGGGAATGATTACACACCCACGTGCATTTTAGCTGAGAGAGTGCAAATCTTGTCAGAGTAAAGGAAACACCTGTTCCGAACCCCAAGAAGGCATGTACGACATCAAGGTGGACACGGTTGTAAGGCTTTTCTTCATCAAAGATAATGCGAATGAATCTCGTTTTCTCAATGAGTTCTTTAATTAAGTAGCTTGTTTATCATGTTTTATCAATGAGTTATTTAATTAATTAGCTTATTTCTTGAATTCCTTGATCATCTTGATAGATATATAATTTGTGAATTAGTTTATCCTATCTAGGTGCTATTGATTTCTTCATGTTTGTGATTGCAGATCTTTAAAGACGATCCTTTCAAAGGAGCTGGAGAGAAGATTATTACAAATAGCACTGGACTACAGGTAGGTTCTCAAAACTCCTGTTGTCACACTAATTAATGAATCGAATGTTTTCTAGAGAAAATGGTTTTTATTTGTCTATTTGTTGCTAGATGTTCGCATGACACTTGGGAGGTCTGTCTTGTCCGCAAGAACGACCTATCCATCCAAAAAAATGGCGACTCCGCTGGGGATTGGATCTTGAACTTTGATTTCTTTTATTTTTGACTTGTGAATTTATTTTTTCTGATTTTGATTGATTTATACTGGCTTGGCTAGTTTATCCCTGTAGAATCCCTAACAAATGTTTTAGAGTTTTTTATCTTTCTTTTAGTTTTCTGGTATCCGCACTTTTCTTTTAGAAACAATGCGGGCATCTCCGCTCTTTTCTTGTATAAATGGTGCGGGATCGCACCTGTTTACACTGAACCCTGTGAACCCTGTGAAAATTTTTAGAAAACCTTAAAATTCTCTTTTTTGGATCAGTTTGTTAGATTCTCAATATATACCCAGACGTGTATTTTCTGTTAGAAAGCCTTGTGTGAATTTCTTTCAACAATTTTACAATCTCATCAGTCTCTGTTAAGTTAATTGGGTGTTTTGAATTTTATTTTTTGGAGAAATTCTTAATTTGATTTCCTTTGCTCATTACTTTGAGGTTTGTCTCAGTCTCTTAACAATTTTACATCTTTTTTCTTTTGTTTTACAAAACAATTACCCCCTCATTCGTCCGGGGGGGCTAAATTGTGTCTGAGTGTTAATCGCCTTTGAGTGTTTTTATTTTTTGATCTTTGGAACTCTCACCCAATTTTCTTTACTTGCACTTGATTGGTTCTTAGATTACATTAGAATCATCTTGTGTTTGAGAATTATCTTGCATAGATCACATTTGTATAATTAGAATTCTCATTTTCAGAATATGAATGAAAAATGTGCATAGATTACATTTGCATCCTTTTCAAAGTGAATTGTGCATAGATTACAACTGCATAGTTTACATGATGGAAAAATCAATCGTAGATTTAGATCAGTTTTCTTTGATTTTAATTTACATGTTTTTATGCTTGTTTTAAAAATATAAAAATTAAAAATTTTGGAATTGATTAGCATTAGTTTTTTTTTATGAAATTAGTGCATTAGAATATTTGTTATATTTTCTCTTATTGATCAATTTTTGCATTGTTGGAAGTGAATGGAAACTCTCTTCTTACTTTAGTTAGGATTCATCGAATTGAAAATATTACATTATCATATTTGATTGCATTCAGTTTTGGGTTGGTTCATAACACCATTGGTTTCATATCCATTTACCCTTTGAGTAATAACAACCTAAATAACACAGTGCTTAATAAAATTCATCTAGTAATTTTTACATTTTTAGGGCTCTTTCCACCAACTTAGCTTAGGCTAGTGTCTTGGAATAGGTTTTAGTTAACTCTCCAAGACAGTAAAAAAAACAAGTATTCGATCTTGCATTAGGAAAATTCCAATAGTAGCATGTATGTTCTGGGAAGCTCCTCCTAAAGGAGTCAAGCACGAGATCATATCCGAACCAGTGAGGTAATCAATCCTTCCTCATTGGAAGCGATAGAAGATATACACATATTAACAATGGTAAACCTCGAATTGACCATTGTCGAGGAGCCTAGGGTCACTTGTCAGTAAACCTTGGATTATGTCAAGGAGCCTTCAAGGGGATTGAGCTTTGTTACTCTACCCTTGTGTGTGTGTCGGATCGTAGACTGTTCCCCTAGGTATATTTGTTTCTGTTGGTAATTTTTAGTGGCCATAATCTATAGGATTCTTTCCTAAGGTGACGGTGGAGGGAAGATCCCACTGTACCTGGAACAGATGTCGACTAGACTCACTTGGACTCTCCGGAGGGTTATCTTCACTCGAGATGGCATAGTGGAGAAAATTGCACTGGTCTGTTTCATTAAGTAGGTTATCGAGGTAACTGTTCCAACCACCATTTATGCATTAAAATTCTATGATGTTGGATTTCATCACCAACTAGTGTAGTGCAGGAATCTACTGTTTGTGTGTGGTTTGACTCCTAGATTTGATAGCGTGTGTTCATTTGTTTGTTTTTACTGATTAGAGAACATAGGTGTGAATTGTGAATTTTAATTGTTTAGGTGTGAATTGTGAATTGTGAATTTTAGTTTTAAATTGTTAATAAAACTCACTGAAGTTGAATATAATGGCAACTGTTCTGGAATTTACCAACCAAGGGACCCCTATTAACGAGAATCCTAGTACTTTTCCTTGCTTTGGAAATGTTGGTCCTCCTTATATGGCTACATTGTCATTACCTGGATTTACAATAGGTTTACCGATATGGTTATTTTCAACTTCGTTGGCCCCGAATACTCCAATTGTTCCACCTCAACCGAATACTTCACCTCAACAGAGTTCACCATCTCAACATCACCAACCTTCTATTGACCCTTTACCTTCTTCGCCCAATATTTCTTCCTCCCTTTCTTCCTCTTCGCTTGGTAAAAGCCTTGATGCTAGTAACCGGTGACTAAGAAGAAGAAGAAAGGGAAGAAGAAGAAGAAGAAGCAAAATAAGAAAGAAGTCAACCAGTCAACCATGGCTGTAAATGTTAGTAGTGTTGAAGAAACCTCCAACATGCATCGTAAACCCAAAAACCCTTGCAGGATTTTTAAGGGTGACCACTTCCTTATCAATTGTCCTAATATTCCAAAGGTCTTGGAAGTATGGTCAGAAAAATCTCGTCAACTTACCATTGATCCATCAACCAGTGATAGTCAGGTTCCTGGGAAAAAGGGTAAAGTTAGGTTTCCTTGTAATTTATGCAAAGGGAGTCATCAAACTCACATTTGTCCTCACATGGATGAAGCCTCAAAATTGTTAGAAAACCTTACTATTCCACAACAAAAACTTCCAATCGGTTACCGTAAAATTTCTCCCAACCTACCGTCAATTGATGGAGTGATTGATCTAATTCCAAGTACAATCAATCCCACTCTTCCATTGGAGAGTGAAACTCATATCACTCAGGTTGATGATCCATTTGTTGATCAAGTGGTCGACTCGATTTCACATTCGGTCGATCCCATTCTCCCTGTAGAGAGTGAACTTCATACCGCTCAATTTCTTCTTGTTACATCAGATTCTTCTACGCCAGCGGGCATTACACCTGTTCATATAGATCTCCCTCCAAGTACCGAGGTCTTTTCCTTTGATTGGAATAGACTGATAGAACCTCGTCTTCCTTCTTCCATCCCTTTCCAAATAATTGTGCAGGCTTGTCTTAAGAATGTATGCCGCACACATGTAGATGAAGGTGCTTCTGTTAGTATTTTATCCTCAACTGCTTGGAAAGCTTTGGGTTCCCCTCAGCTTGTGCCTGTTACAAAGAATTTGAAAGCTTTTAACAGAAACATTAGTGAACCTTTAGGGATCCTTCCTAAGTTTTCTATTACTTTGGAAGGTAAAACTGTCTACATTGATCTTATGGTAGTTCGAGGCCCCTTGGGTTTCAATTTGCTATTTGGGCGAGACTATGTCTATGCAATGTAAGATATCGTATTGACACTCTTTTGCGTGATGTCTTTGCCTCACAATGGGAACATTATGACTGTTGACCAATTTTCATTCACTAGTCTTGATTCGACTACCAAAAATCTGACACCCCTAAATGTTCCTTATACTAAAGTGGTATCTACCCCACCACGGGTTAATTATGTGGCAACCAGTCCCATGTTTTCAGTTACCGATGCAAGCGAGCCTCTCACTATTTTCTCGACTTCCTTTGACTTAGATCCGGTAATTGAAATCGAAAAATCTATGGGATTATTTGAACGTGATGTTCCTATCCCTTTTGAGTTGTTGGTGTCTCGTGTTTTGATAGTTTGGAAAATCAAAAGACAAGGAAAAATCAAAACCAATCTTTAGAGTTCTAGGATTTAGTCCTCCTGTTTTCAGAGAGGGATCTCTCAAATTATTTTTTTTAGCAAAGGTTTATCTTGTGTGCTTTGAATATTGGTTTTTAGACTAGTTATTAAGTGTACGTGTTTGATTGTTTGTTTGGTTGAATTGATACAACAGAATATGAAAGGTCTAGGAAAGGTAGGTAGAAAGAGGAAGTATTAGCTTCATTGGGCAATGGAGTCAAAAAGAGGTCATGACAAACTTATCAATGGACATGGGATATCAAAGGGCAAATATAACTTGGCCACAGGATCCTTTGGTTTTGGAATGAGATGGACATCAATGATTTGGAAAGAGAAGTTTAATTCTCAACAATGGGAATTTTAAAACACAATTTGAACAATAAAGAGCTATTTGATATACAGGGCTAACCATGAATTCTACAAATCACACTTTTAAGAAAATAATGAGTTCAAAACAACTTTAAAAATGAAATCTAAGATTCGGGGAACACCCTATTTCCTCAAAGATTTTATTTCAAATGATTTAGAAAACATAAAAGATTCACTAATAATTACGGTCATAGAAGAGTGAACACCTAAATACATCTATGATCACAATTATAAAGACCTTTAAGCCAACTGTTCAAGCGAGGACAAGGGGAAAGATTAGAACAGACCTCCTTGGCTCACTGTAAACAAGGAAACTTCTAAGGGAGACTTCAATAACAGCCTTTAAGTGGCAGCAGTCAAGCAGGGAAAACCATAAATCATGCTGAAACCAACTATTCGAACTATTAAGGAAATAAACAAGGTTGAAGACTAAAGAGAGAGATTAAAGACTCTAAAATACTTCAGCAAAAGAAAACATAAAACACTGAAGGACGAACAGGTCTAAGGTGCTTCCAAGAGTCATTTCTTAGCCTAAAACTTTCATCCTAGTGTAGTAAGAAATTATGGAACAAAATGAAAACAGGAGAAAACATTTAAATGGTTCAGAATACTTCACCAACAACCAAGCTCATGGATCCAATGATAGAGCCTTCTAAAAAACAAGCATGCAACAACATCATCGGGGCTTCCAAGACTTCAATTTATTCTTCAACTTCAACAGACTATGTATTATTTTAGAGAGTTTCAGTATTACAACTAGTGATCAACCAACCAAACAACCAACAATTCCTCACCTTCAACAAAAGTAATTATAGAAGAATGAGGAGGTGAGATCTGATAAAAGATCTCCGAGGGTAATTAATACAGACTAATGACTTCTAGGCCTTTGAGGGGCTTGATGAAGAAGCTTACATACGTGTCCTCTGTATTAAATGTTTTACAATTAAGATTAAAGCTCGGTGGGAGCTTTTATTGACTTTTAGGCTCTGTTTCAAGATGTAATAACTCTGCTGATATTTTTTGCATTAAGTTCCCTTAGCAGAATTAAATATTTGGCTGCGCTGAGGCAAATATCTTCGTTTGATCAATAACTTTGACCTCTGTTTGAATGATTTGAGGCATAGGTAGCTTTGTGGTAGCCGAGAGGATTTAATTTGCCTCAGATGCGGTGGTGGAGGCCTTTCTGTCTGATAAACACTTATGATTTTCTTTAAACTGAGTTTTAATTTGGAGGATTAGGCTTTTGATAATCGATCTTAGTTGTAATCCTCACAAATTTGTCTTCAATCTTCTATTCTGGTGTGTTTCGTCTTCAACACTGATACTGTTTAATTTGATCAAATAATATTGTGTCTTGTTGATGTGCAGGGCCGCGCAGGGCTCACAAGGCATCAATGCCCATGAAGCATCAATGAGAGGTGGAGTTTGAACCTTGTGAATGGTTTCCTTTTATGAATCAAAGGCATGAGAATCGTCATTCCCAGCCTTCGGTTTTTCCTTCATTATAATGGACAAAACCATTAATCACCTGCAAAACACGAAACTAATTAAGAAATCTTGCGTTATTTGGGGTAAACTGCTTCTGAGGGTGTGGGGAGGAGCGTGGCCATTGGATGGCATCATCCAACGGTGTAGATTCGTTAGAGGAGGTCAGAAAGGAGAGCAGAGGGAGAAAATATGTCAGAACCATTGATCGCGCAGAGATCAACGGTGGGGATTACATGTTAAAATCCTCTGGGTGGAAGGTGGAGGGCGATGAAACCATGAGGGAACGATTTGGGACCGTCTGATCTGGAAATGTGGACGGTCCAGATCCAATCGGAGGATCGCAATTGGTGGGGGGGGAGAACAAAAAGTTAAAAACGCACCTGATAAAAAGTTCCGATGCGATTAGATGAAGACCGTCGATCTGCAGATCAGATCGACAGTGGGAAATGAATCAGAGATCGCAATCGGTGGTGTTGAATAAAAAATTTTAAACGAGCCAACAGAAAAAACTCCAATGCAATGATTTTGGGGTTGTCGATCTTTTTAGACTCCTATACCAATAGGTGTCATTTTTCATGATTGTCTTATTGAACTATGCAATATGTTAAAACCTTTTTCTTGTGCAAAGGTGTTCCATATTCTTAAAAAATCAAAAAATTTAAAAAATGTAAAGAGGGTATACCCTAAAAGAAAAATCAAAGGGTAAAAAGAATAAAATGGTCAAAAAAGTGAAAGAAATGAACCCCAAACAAAAATAGACCAGGAAGGTGTGCAAGTCTAAATGCCACTACTATTTCATTTTCTGTAATAAACAAAATTGTGTGCAATTTGTCAAAACTTTTGCCACAATTTATGAAGGGTCAAACTGTTTAAACTTGACTCATTCATTTTTCAATTCATGCTGTAGAATAGAGAATAAATATCTGAACAAACGGTTTAATCTTGGATGATAAGTAGATAGGTAGAGTTAATAAAAGGTGCTCAACAGTTTAATCTGAGCCCTTGGATGTAATAAGTGTAGACTTAGATAGATTTACCATGTAAAAGAAAAAGAAGATTGTTAAGGGTTTTCCAGTCTAAGTGCACCATAATAAAGAAGAGAAAATGGTAGAGTAAGTAAGTAGGGTAGGAAGATGTTGTTATTGAATTACATGTGATGAATGATGGTTTCACAATGTTTGTAATCTTTTACTTTCATCACCAAGTGCAAAGGTAGAACACACTACATTGGAAAAAGTTTCACAGCAGAGCAAAGTCAAAGTTATTAATTTCCCCTTTCATTTTCCCTAAAGATTTCACTAATTTCCCCTAAGTGCTAAGGTATTTGAAGATTAAAGGGGCTCAAGACATTTCCTTGACTTTTGGAGGGACCGGACCCTCGGCCCAATAATTGAAAAAGACCTAAGTACTTGAAGTTATCCATTATCACATTCATTCACCTCTCAAAATCTTTTCCCAAGTAAAATCCTTCAATTTTTCATGAAAAACCCTCAAAATTACTTTTTATTCTAAGTCTAAGTGATGAAAGTATAATAATGATATTTACTTTTGAATTCTCACTTTCTTGGTTATATTTAAGTATTTTGAGTTTACATTTTCCTTTTTCATATTAACTCTAATTTATTTATTAAATCCCTATTGAAAATACCTTATCCTATTATCTATAACTCCCTTTGATAATAATATCCCCAAAACCCTCTTACTATAAGTTTTTAGCCAAAGTATTTAACCCACGTGACTAAACAAAAATCCCACATTACAATGCCCTTTGGCTAAAAATATATCTATATAATTATCCCTGTCCCCTATGGTAAGTGAATCATCTTGGTTTATTACCATATAATAAAAAATATTCGAAAAAGGGTTTAAACATATATTTTTATGTTTTAAACGAAAAATAAATAAAACCCATAGACTTTAAACCCATTCATTACCCCGACCCGTCATCATACGCAAAGAGATTAATTAATCATCCGGATTAATTAATAATCTAATCCCGCCAATCAAATGCCTCTCGAAATGATTAATTGATGTTAATTACTTTGGGCCCGCCTTTTAACTCCCCCGCCAACTTCTCGTCATGTCAATCGTTGGATTGCTTCATCAGAGATCCACGGCCCGCATTCATTCCGCTGGCCCTCCCTCATCCGACAGCTAACTCGCAAAATCGCAGTGGTTTTCGAATAGTGTCGGGGCCACGCGTCAGTCAATTTGTTGAATCGCTGCCGATTCACATAAAACCACCCTCCTCCAAAGGTGGTGCGGAATAAACCGCTTACCACCGTTCCCCCGTGACTCGCCTCCCGTACGCTGACGTCATCCCATAAAATAATAAAATATTCCCCACCCATTTGACTTTGTAAATAAAACAAAAACTCGCGCATTTTCCATTATTCTGTGTGCTGAAAGCGACTTTTTCCTCCATGCAAAGAAATTAAATCAGTGATAGCTAATATTTCAAACTGAATTCTCTTTAAGCTATACCTCCACAACTGTTCAGGTATTCCTGTCACTAATTTGGTACATGTTAATCAGCTTGTTCCCCTAAAACCCGAGTATTTGCTCATTTAGAGCACGAACTGCGAAAAACTCCAACTTTCCTTGTTTTTCCACTAAAACGAGTTAAAGTTGATTGCTAGTTCATTTCATGATCCTAAAAGCCCATGAATAATATTCTGAACATAGTGTACGTTTTAGTCGAAACACAGCAAATTTGCTCAAATTTTCATAAAAACCTCTGAATTTCCGTTTTTTGAATTTTCATTTTTGAATCCACAAGAACCAAAAATGGAAGTTCCTGTGGCCTTAAATGTTGCTCCATTGAACGCCCCCCACAGAGATTTGGATTACTTATCATTAGTGGACAAAGATTTTCAAATCAAAGACCTAGTTTTTGATGATAGCCCTCTTCGAATTTTTGGTCGCTGCAGAGACAATTATTTGAAAGGCTTGGATATTATTGGGTTATGGGAGTCAGGTCTTCCTAGGTACCTTTTTCCCTCTGTCCATATTTTCCCTGAAATAATCCATTATTTTCATGCTAATTATGATCCAAAACAAAGAGCAGTCTTATCCCCAAGCCAGAATATCCTTTTTCCCATTACTGCTCAGTCCATCAATGAGATGTTACATTTTCAGCCTGGTGAATCCCTCACTCCCTTGTCCATGGGAGAATTACTTGAGAAATCCACAAAATTATCCCAAGAGGAGTTAACCCACATTTTCCAAACTTTCATGTGGCCAGATCACCAGCCCAAAGGCCCTCCCCCTTATGCTAATGTTTATTTCACTCAAGAAGGTCAAATTATTTTGAGTATGATATCCTTTATAATGGGTTTTAATACCAGTGAGTATGTTGACCATTTAACCCTGGTGTTATTATCTATTTTCACCCCTGGACAGCCTCTTGCTGTTAAATATGACTTTGCATCCTATATTGCAGAAAAAATCCATGATCAATTCATGAGATTAGAGAATGAGAAAGTATTCAAGTACTCTTCTATCATCTACCATCTCATACTCTATTACCAGTCAGAAAATTTCTCTTTTTATACCAAAAAGCTTGATGCCAAGGGGAATCCCAGGTCTGTTATTTTTTGGTCATCCATTACTCATCGTTCCCAAGATTCTCCCTATTCATATAATGAGTTCATTGATATTTTCATACACCCTGCAACTACCTTGTTGACAGGAGTTTCTCCTCCAAGACTCAGCAATGAAATCAAGAAAACCTTACAGCTGTCAAAACAATACAAAGTTGGTGATTGGTATTTATATCAGAATCATACTGAAATCAGAATTTATGGATGTGAATTGTGCCCTTTCAAGTTACCCAGATATGTTCCAATGAGACTTTTTGCACTTGAGTATTTCAGACAAATGAACAATTCAGATATAATTCACTTCTGTAATGCCAAGAAAAAGGCTCAACTCAGGATAAAGAGCCAATTAGGTCCATTTATTTGTAACTCCAGGGATGGAGGGGAAGAAGCTAAAAAGATATTAGAAGGCCATCTCAGACTAAAAAAGAGTTTCTATTGGGCACCTTATGACCCATTCAGCTTCATTTGTGACAAAAGAATGAAAAATAAATCAGCACCATACATACATTTTAGAATCCCAGAAATTGAACAGTATGCTAATAAGGATGAATGGGTGGAAGGAACATTAATTGAACAGGATAGTGAAGAGGTCGATATGAACAATGTTATGAAAGATCTTGAGAAAAAGTTTGACTTAGAATATTTTGGGCAAGTGCAGGTACCAGATATTGGCCCTTCCTCAGTAGGGAATCTTCAACAGATATTACAGGAAAATAATCCATCAATTGCAATTGAATCCAAAGGAAAAGAGAAAGAACCTGAAATACAAGTGATTGAAACATTCAAAATGACAGAGCAACCTCAAACTTCAAAATAACAGAGTCATGCACATGTTTCTCCTATTCAAGTCAATCAGCCTGAAATTTCAAATTTGCAGACTCCACTGAATGTGGAAAAAGGGAAGAAAAGAGAGGCTGAAACATCCACTCCTGTTGGTGGATCTACAGAGCAACATAGTACTAAAAGGCAGAGACTAAATCCACTTCCAGAAGTTGAATCATTTGAAGAAATCATTGATATCCCAGAAAGGGAGGATAGTCAGCTAACTGGTTCAGTTAGTGAAACATATACTGGTCATAAAGGAAAGGAAATACAAAGACAACTAAGTACTGAAGTGTCTTCATTTAAACAACCAAAGACAGATGCAGGAGATATAAAGAAGACATTCATTAGTATAAAAGCAAGGAATGATCCATTGAGGATGCAGGTGTATAATCAATACTTGAAAATGGCTCCAAAAAATCAAGAGAGATTAATGTCAGCTTTTGACATTCAACAGGGTAAAATGCTAATGAGCCATTTTAAACCCAAAGTACAACAACCACAGACAGCTGCTGATTACATCAGGACTAATTTTGAAGTCCTAGCCAAGGATATTCATCCTTTAGATCAGATTGAATTACACAAGCAGACTGGAGAAATGATCTATTCTACATTTACTGACAAAACAATGGCAGCTCATCAATTGCAAGATTCTTTGAATAATACCAATACCCAGTTGCATATTGAGAAAGCTTCTTCCCAAGAAAAAGATAACAGGATAAAATCTTTGGAGGAAATAATTATCAGTTTGGGTCACAATCCAAAGGATTTCAAGGGCATCGAAGCATTGATCAAAAAGAAGGATGATGATATTGATGCATTAAGGAAACAATTGAAATTACCAGTTTCAAGGCACCCTCATACTAAAGAAGTAATGAAGGAAAATTCAGAAGAAGAGGTGATGGACTTACTTTTGAAAATGAATGAACGACTTACTGAAATAGAAAAAGAACTTGAGCAAGCATTAAAAGATAAAAAGTCCATTATTCCAGCAACCACAACACAGGCAGCCACAGGAACATGTACATCAATCACAGGCCAACAAGCAGAGCTAACACAGGTGAACACTTCTGATAAGAGTTCTGATGAATTAATCAAATCAATGAATGAATTAAAAATACAAGTGACAGAACTTCAAAGCTTAAGGTTTGAGCTTTCTACTCTGGAAAATAAATATGATCAATAAAAAATGAGTGTTGCTGAGAAAACAAGAGAAATCAAAAGACTAGAAAAATCAGTGAAAGCATTAGAAAAAGATCTTACAATGGAAAAACCTTTAGGTGAATTAAAAGAAATTCTTTGGAATAATATTATACAGTCAATAAGGGATGTTTGGTATTCTACTCAAATAATGCATGAACAGTAGGATTTAGTCAAATTGGCTCTGGAAGAAATTGAGAGAGCAAGAGAAGAGTTAGGGAATATGCCAGAAGAAGCCAATAGACTTATCAATTTTTTGAATACCCAGAATAAGCAGCAACTTGCAGAATTTGGAATTCAGGACAAAACAGGAACCATCTTGGAAATCAAAAGAGTTTTTACCAAAAGAACTCTTATGCAAAATCTTGAACGAAGGTGTTCAGACATGCAACAAGAAATTTTTTCCTTCAAAGAAAGATTTGATGTTGTGTTAAATAATGGTTTGCCCAGTCCTGTTAATGCAGAAGATAAATTAATGGATTTGGAAAGATTTGTTACAAAAATAAACAAACAGGTTAATGATCAAGCCAGTTTTTCAACCAGTACAGCAGAAGGAACATTGCCAACAGGGAAAAGTCTTTATGAAAAATTGGAGAGTTTATTTTATCTTGAACATGAAATAAAACATTTGTTTCCATATCAGCCTAATTTTTTCAAATACACTGAAGCTGATGAAACATTGAGAAAATGACAAAGGACCAAAGTGCCAGAAGTTCGATGGTGGGATGAGATGATGGAAATTTTATAAAATTTATCCTTGGGTAAATTTTTTTCCTATTTTACTGTGATATATCTTGTGTAAAGGGTAAATGGATGAATAAAGGTCAAATAGTATCAGTTCAGCGGTTAAAGTGTATCAGTAAGAATAAAGAGTATCAGACAAGCAAGGCAATCAGAAAGGAATTATTGAAGAAGACAACAACGAGCTAAAACATAGGAACTGCTTCCAGCACATTCACAAAAGGAGGAAACAACATACCAGCAGTTATTCTTTTTCCTATCTAAGAGACCATATGTCTCCATGTTTATTGTAACATATTCATTAGTCACCCTAGATTATATCTCTTTTGTTATGAGATATTTTTAATATTTTTTTGTATAAATAAGCCCTCGAAAGGAGTATTGATGGTGGATTCTACTACTTTTCTATAACATTGATCTTTTGGAATAAAAGTGCTTTGGAGAAATTTCTTTGTGGCTTGCTGGATGATGATTTGAAGCTCAAGACTTTTTGCAGGATTCATGTGTCCGACTACAGTTCAATAAGTCCTTTCTATCCTATGTTTTAAGTTTTATATCTGTTTATAATTTCACTGTGTTCCATTTCTGAGTAATTGACAAAAAAGAATAAATCAGAAATTGCTTAAGTGTACTTTGATTTCAATTGTGATTATTCTAAATGTTTTCTTCTAAACCAGTTATAAACAATGAATTCTTAATTGCTCTTGTTTCGCTGGTTTAAAAATTTTGATTACTATAGTAAAGAATTCTTAACTGCTCTTTATTTGTAATCATTCACTTTCTTTCTTTTGAACATGTTGAAAGATTCTTAATTGCCTTTCATCCCTTCAAAATCCATTCCATTCAGTTTAAGATCTAAAATTTTTCTCTGTTTGGCTATCTTGCCCTGCAAAGCCATCTTCTGTGTAGAAGATTAATCCAGTAAAGCCATCCCTTCGACTCCATAACCCAATGGCCTAAAAATACATCAATCTTGCCCTCAGTTGGCGGATTCCACCATTCAAATTCAAACCAAATTTCTTGGACTTATAACTAGCCTAAAACATTCTAAGAACAAAGCTAAATTTTAAAGAGAGAGCCCTCTTTGGATACAGATTGGCTAGATTCTGTATCTGAAGGTTGGTTAGTGGTTACCTCGGGTTTCTTTCCTTTTCTTACAACTTCAAGGAAAATCTGAGTGATAACAGATCTGCAGATCAGATCAATGGTGGAGGATGGATCGGGGGGGGGGTTCAAAAGGAGGGGAAAGACTTGTGATCGGAGTGAACGAGGGCTGTTGGATCAAAGGAAAGGGAGGAGGTGATCAACGGCTGACGATGGATCAGGGAATTTGTCAATTGGAGGGGAGAAACAACATCCATGAGAACGCGCTTTTGAATATTTCCGATGTTATGATGTGCAGGCCGTTTGATCGATCCAAGATCAACGACGGAGATTGCTTCATAACTTGTATCGGCGGAAACGCTTTATACTTTATGAAAACCAAAAACTTAATATAAACAAAGGTTTATATGCATCGGGGAGGGATATATGTATGAGATGAATGGCGCCCGATTGTGGGGCCGCTAGGTGTATGGAGAAATAATATGATCGGGGGTTATGAATCAGAGGGCTAATCGCATCGGAAAACTTGTGAGGCAAAAAGACTTGCGCGCTGCGAATTGTTCCAATGAGATAAGCGCTGAAAGGCTTTAGCACCTGGTTCTAGGGTGCGGGCACATGGAGGGGAAGTGGTTTAAGACTTAGCCCAAAGGGGCTTAAGTATTTATACAAAAAATATGTATTTTTTATGATTTTTTCCAGTTTTCAAAAGGATTTTGAGGGTTTCGATAAGGCAAAGAAAGAGTCTTAAACCTTATCAAAGGGGTTTTGACGGAGGGGAAAGGGGAAAAATATGAAAATGAAGGATTTTTATGGGAATAAAGGGGTAAAAATGAGGTTAGTTTTGGAAGTGCAAGGAGGGGAAAAATGGCCTTTGGAGCAGTATTTCTTTTAATGAAATCAACAGAATTTCAGAGCTTTTAAGATGGAAACAGCAGTGAAGATTGAAACAAAGGTATGATGTCTTCAAGAGGCTTCAAGAGATAACATTTTTTGCAATAAAAATGTTTCTTGAAGGCTCCAAAATATTTTGGCCACCTTTTGATATAACAAAATTTTATAGGTGGCCAACAGTGTCTCCACTTGGGGGATGGTGCCTTCTTGAAGGCATCAAGAAATTCAGACTGGCATTCTCTGGGAGGCTGATTAGTGCCTCATCCATTGGGCTGCCTTAATTTAATTGAATGATCTTATTTTGGTTTGAAAACATATTAGCAGCCATGGAAAACATTGGAACTTCATCAATACAAGCTTTCTACCTACCCAATCCTACTGATCTAACATTTTTTCTTCTTTAGAGTGCACTTGGATTGGCAAACTCTCTTACAACATTTTATTCTTTTGAAAGCAAGAAACTAATATATTTCTATCCTTATTTCTTCATGAACTTAGATTAAACAATTGAGTTCATATACTCCTCTACCTAATCTACTAATTTGTTAGGATTGAACAGTCTAACATATTTTTATTCTCTAATTTCTAAAACAGAAATTTAAAAACAGTCAAGTCAAGATTAAGTTGTTTGACTTGCTGTGATCTATGGCATGAAAAACAAGCTGCACATAGATATTTTTTTGTAGAAAATCAAATCAAATTTGGAAGGCTTAAGATCCAAAAGTTCAAAGCACTTCCTTCATCCTTTTACAGCTTTGTTTTTACTTTTGTTTGAGCTTTTCCTTCTTTGTCTGACTGGTTCAGATTTTGAGCTAATTAGAACTAGATTTACCTTTGTTTTGACTCAGAATTTGAAACAGATTGGAGTCAATCTCCTTTTGAAAATCTAGGTTCAGATTTTGAGCATGTTTGAACCTTTAATTTCTAGCCTAATCTACCTACTGATAAGCCAATATTAAATAGTTTGGCAAATCAAATTCACTATCCTATCAGCAGTAAATTTAAAAATAATTAATCAAGATTAGGTTGTTTGACTAACTAGAAGTGTGTTTTAGTAGTGGCATTTGAGCTTGCACACTTTCAGATTTTGCTTCTCTTTTTTGGTATGGGGCGGTACCTTTATTATTTTTACAATCTGCCCTTTTTTCTTTCTTTTACTATTTTTGTATTTTTATTTTACTAACTTTGAATGCAACGTTCAGACTATGATATTTACAATGAAAAATAAAAATGCTTTGAAACTCATGATTCTTGGCAGAAGTAATGCTTTAGCATCCTACCATTGATAGGACCTCCATACAGATCTTCTTCATTTAATTCTTTCAAGAAAAATGCATTGTGACCCCTCTCAGCATGAACAATCTAGGGACCTTTCCACAAGTTCTCAAACTTGCCATGTTTTCCTTTCTCTTCTCTCCTTGACTCCCATTTAAGAACAACATTTCCAACCTGGAAATTGTTTGCCTTAGTCCTCTTATCAAATAGTTTTTTTACAATTTCTTGGACTAACTGCGTTCTTTCATAGACTTCTTGTCTGGTCTACTGTAAATGGATGGTTTGATTGATTCTCCTTTGCGTAACATTCTCTTCGACCTGCAATTCTTGAAGGAGCTTCATGACTGGCACTCCTAATGAGGTGGGAAAAACTGCATCCATACCATATACTAGCTGATAGGGGGACATATTTATTGACTTCTTTGTAGTTAACCTATCAGCCCATAAGGCATGAACCAACTTACTGTGCCATGATTTCTGATTATGTTCCAATAGTTTTTTGATGATATTGATGAGGCTCTTGTTGGAGGATTCATCCAATCCATTTTCTTGGGAATAGTAAGCAGTGGAATGGCCCAAGGTTATGTGGTATTTGCAACAGAAATAAACCATCTTCTTGGATTTAAAAGCACCAGCATTATCTGTTATGATTTTTCTGGGACAACCAAATCTGGATAGGATATTTGTTTCAAGGAACTTGATAATGACAGAGTCATTAGCCTTTATAGAGGGTATAACTTCTATCCACTTGGTAAAGAAGTCAGTGGCCGTGAGGATCCACTTATGTTGGGCTGAGGAGGATGGGTGAATTTCCCCAATGAAGTCTAAACCCCATTGTTGAAAAGGTGCCTCAACTCTGATAGGAAGTAAGGGTAAGGGAAGAATTTTTCTTTTTCCATAAAAAATTTGACACTTATGGCAAGACATGACCAAATTTTGAGCATCTAGGAAAAGGGTAGGCCAATAGTAACCAGATCTAAGAATTTTGTTCGTTGTGGCCTTCCAGTAAAGGTGTCCTCCACATTCTCCATCATGCAACTCATGCATGATTTTCCCTGCATCATCTTCAAGTAAACATTTAAGAAAAATTCCAACAACATCTTTCCAATATAATACCCCATCTAAGATGCAATAACTCAAAGCTTTTTGTTTCAAAAATCTAGCTTTAGTTTTAGACAAAGAAGGAGGGGTATTTAAATATAAAAGCACGTAAATAATGTCAACATACCAAGGAGAATGGAGAAATATTTCTTCAATGAAAAGAGCAGTAGATTCTTCTATTTCTTCCAACACATCTACCATATTCATGTCTAGTGCTTGGAAGTTAGACTCAGCCATAAGTTTCGCTAATCCTTGCCCTTTAACTAGTTTGGTGGGCCTAATTTCTAAGTCGTACTCAAGAATAGTTGCAATCCACTTTACCCTTTTACCATCAGGGTCTTGACTTAGAATGTCATTGACAACAGTATGTGGAACAAAAACAATTTTGTGAGAGTATAAAATATAGACCCTAAAGTCTTTTAAAGCTTTCACTAATGCTAAGGCTTGCTTCTCCATGATGTTATATTTGAGAGGAGCATCTCTTAAGGCCCTACTAAATAAGGATATTGGTTGTTCTTGCCCCAATTCATTCTCTTGAAGTAACACTGCAGCTATTGTATGCTTATATGCAAAAGAAAAGATATAAAAGTCTTTAGTAAAATCTGGACTAATCAGGACTGGGGTTTGAGTGAGAGCTTGTTTGACCAGTTCAAATGATTATTTATTTGGTAAAGTCCATTTTACACTGACATCTTTCTTAAGCATGTTTGTAATGTTTTTAATAACTCAGCAAGGTTGGGGATGAACCTCCTCAGAAAACTGATTTTTCCAATGAAAGATTGTAATTCTTTGAGACTTCTTGGATGGCTGATCTGCAATATGCCATCTATCTTTGTGGGGTCTATTTTGATTCCCTCTTCTGAAATTATATGGCCAAGAATTTTACCTTCTTGGAGACCAAAGAGTGTTTTCTTAGGATTCAGAGACAAACCAAATTTCCTACACTTCTAAAAAACTTTTCTCAAGTGGATCAAACGTTCTTCATCAGTCTTCGAGAAAACAGTTATGTCATCAAGGTAAATGATAATGAAGTAGCCAATATATTTAGAGAAGGCTATATCCATGGCCCTTTGGAAGGTGGCCCCTGCATTCATTAGTCCGAAAGGCATTTTGACATACATAAAGGTGCCCCAAGATGTGGTAAATGCGGTTTTGATTTGATCACTTGGGAGCACTAACACCTGGTTGTAACCCGAGAACCCATCTAAGAGGGATATCATTTTTGACCCAACTACCCTTTGAAGTATATGGTCCATCTTGGGTAAGGGGTAGTTGTCTTTTAAAGAGGCTCTATTTAAATTTCTGAAGTCAATACAGAGCCTGATTTCCCCTGTTTTCTTTCTAACAGAAACTAAGTTTGATACCCATTCTAAATATCTAATGGGTACAATGATCCCAGCATCATGCATCTTTTAAATTTATGCCTTAACTAAAGGTAATAAAACAGGGTTTGTTCTCCTTAGTTTTTGTTTAAAATGCTTTCGATTTTCCTTCAAAGGGATTTTATGCTGGATGATGCTGGTATCATACAATTTTAGGTCTTTGTATCCCCAAGCAAAACATCTTTAAACTCTTTGAACAGCTCTATGTATTGCAATTTTATGTGAGCCGGGAGAGTGTTGGATAGTTTAATCATCTCAGGTTCTGCTAGACTACCTATGTTATGCTCTTCTACATTCGTTTCCACAGGCTCCATTCTCGGTTCTTTGGCTACATCGTTAAAATCAAAAAGGTGTTCTAAAGGTGTGAGACCTCTTGGAATATTATCATTTTTGCATTGTAAAACTTCCAAGTCTTCTTGGTCTGCGTTGTCAATTATCTCTGCTTCAAAAGGATTCTCATAATGATTTATATCAGCAGAATATGTCATTTCAACTTATGGGATTCGTTCAATATACAAACAGTTTTCTTTATGGCTGGTTTCTGATGTTGGTATGTCGAAATCATTTTCCAATTTTAAGAAATCATCTATGTGTTTGTCAAAGTCAAACACTTGCCAGTGATCTTCATTATCAGGCACAGCAGGCCTGTGTTTTACCTTTACGCTAAGATGTTCATTTATCTCAGGTATTTGGCAATTGCTGGCATTGAAAGCGAGTTCATTTTCTAGATGATTTAGTGTTCTTGGAATGAAAATAAGTTCACACTTTTCAAATGTTTTCAATAGATCAAGGGAAAAATTTTGATATTCCCTAAGCCTTGGATTTCTAGCTGAGTATTCTCCTTTGATTTGTCTTATGATAAGTTCAAAATCTCCTAGGATTGATATCCTTTGGGCTTCTAACTGTTTAAGTAATTGTAAGCCTAGGAGAAGTGCTTCATATTCAGCAATATTGTTAGTGCATGGGAAATCTAATTTATATGAAAAACTCTGATTTGTATTTTGAATCCAAACACCTTCCCCTGCACTTTTTTTATTACAGGATCCATCAAAGTTTATTGTCCAAAGTACATTTTATTCATTTCCATTTTCTTGTTGTTGTTGATTTTCAATGTTTTGAATTTGATTCGAGGGAAAATTTGATTTTTCTGGTGAACAGATTGGGTCTATGTTTTCCTTATCTTGTTGAGTGATTTCATCTTCGTTACATAAGATAAATGAATCTAAACTTGATTGAATAGAATAGATTGGAGAGTTGTCTGGTTTGTCTACGTTGCTCACCATGTACTTCATGTGAGATTCCCTGTATAGTCTTCTATTTTGGTTAAAAACGGGAATGGTGGCATAATACATGTCCATTTGAAGGCTTCCCTGAAGTTTGGCTCCCCATGATATTGATAAGAGCATGCCATACTTAGGGGGAATGTTAGCTACAACTATGTCCATCACTAAACTCTTAGCAGGAATTTGAGCTAAATTAACACATAAATCTTTGATTAAGCCCAAACATTTGACTCTGCTTGAGTCAAAGGAATACAAATCTTTGTATGGTTTAGTAATTTATAAGCCTAAGCTTTCCATTACTACCTTGGGCATTAGGTTGTGTGAAGCTCCAGAATCTAACATGGCATTATGTAAGATTTTCTCATGTATGTTCAAAATAACATAGACGGGAGGAACAACCCCTTCTTGGTATTTTCCTTCAACCTCTGGACCAAACAACAACTCAGGTTTGTCATCTGTCAAGTTTAGGGTGTCAGAAACACTTCCTAGGTTCAAAGCTTTTAAAACTTGGTTTTTGTACACTTCTTGGGTTACTAGTTCAGCTAGGGGAATGGTAATTTTTATCTTGGCAATCTCTCCCTCAAGGCTGAAAGGAAAAATTGACTTGTTCATATTTACATCTGTCTTTTCAATTGAATTCTTTTCAGTAATTTTGATTTGCTGAACCTTTTTTGGACTGGTAATTGGGACAGTTTTATTAGGACCACTAGCTGAAGTGCTAGGGGTACTCTGTTCAACATTTGGTTGGACACTTTTGTCTTTGTTTATGTCTGGTTTCTTGGCCAAATGTTGGGTTTCTCTACTATCTTTTTGGGATGAGTTTTTGTTTTTTTTTTATAGCAGTATTAGTGTTCTTATCCTTTGAATTATCTATGTTCCCCTTGCTCCTAAGATCATATAGTTTGTGCACCTCCATGATTGCATTTTCAAACCCCAATCTATAGTCATCAGAATCTTCATAGGTGTTTACATTTTGATCATAAGAGAAAAAACCTTGTTCTTCTTCAGTGAGGAAAACATCATCCCCACTGTCTGATCCAATCAAGTTTACATGAGATTCTCCCAACCTTTCCAACTCCCTATCTTCCTCATATTGATCCACATAGTTTTTCTGGAAGGGAGGTCTAATCTATTGGTCACTTTCCTTTTGCTTATCTTGATTGTTTTCTCTTCTATAATTCTGATTTCTATTTCTGTTTTGGTTATTTTGAGGTTCTCTTGGTGGCACTCTATCATTCAGATTTATCTTTTCAAGCATTCTCTCCATCACCTTCACTAGGTTGTCAATTTTTGTGTCAGAAGTTGAGGTTGAGGGTAGTAGGTCATCTTTATAAGTTACCCTCTTCTCTAATATCAACCTATTTCTTTCTCAATTATGTTTTCTTCTACGCTCACAACTCATTTTTGCATGTCTTCTAAGGTTAAGTAATCTCTCTCCCTTAATTAATAAGTCATTTCAGCATCAAGGCCTTCGGGATACCTTACCAAGGCCATGCCTTGAGGAGGTTTCATGTGAGGTGGAAGAGCATTGTAAATGCTATTGAACCTAGTGGAGTAGTCATGAACACTCTCTCCTTGATTTCTCTTGAGGTTGCTATACTCTACTAGTATTTGGAGAGGGTTCTTTTTGAGTTCCCATTTGTTGATGAATGTTTGATGCAAAGCAGGGAGATCATTTATGCTATTAGGAGGTAGGTTTTTAAACCATTTATCTACATCCCCTCCTCAACTTTGGGCGAATATTCTCATCTTCACAGTTTCTTCTTCTATCTCCATGTAATCGAATGCATCCTCCATCATATCTACATGGTGTTGAGTTGTTGTAGACTCTTTTCCGGTGAAATGAGGGATTTTGGATTGGTAATCATTTGGTAAGGGAAGCATAGGTTGTGGTAACAATAATGGGGCATACCACATTGCCATGGCTGGAAAGAAAGGTAGATTTACAAGGTTGGGTTTGCGAAAGGGAAATTGGGTTGTAATGAAGTGGTTTGGACAGTGGATGTTGGATGGACAGATGTGGATGTACCGGGGATATATTGTTGAACTGATCTTGGATGAGAGATACCTAAATTGAGAAGGAAATGTAAATCAGGTGGTGCGGTTTCTCTACTACCAGGATGTTCACTTTTTTCTGGGGATGAAAGTGAAGACTCGGAGTCTATCTGAATTATATCATCAAGCGACCTATTTCTACAAGGATTTCTTAAGTCGACTTGTGATTGGTGTAGAGCTACAAGATTTTCAGGAACTGAATTAGCTCTCAAGGGTGATTTGAAAACAGTTGAAATTTTAATCTTAGAAGACTCCCTAAGTATACTTTTAGGGTTGTCAACTATTTCCGGTGGGTTTGGGTCAGGGAAAGCTCTAGTATGAATCTTTCTAGGAGCCACTATATTGTGTTTTTCGAACCAGCTAAAAGAAAAGTTTTAACCAAATATGACAATCTTTAAGAGGCTAACTGATCTTTTAAAAAGAAGAAAAATTTAATCCTAAAGCCTTCTAACTGAGTTTGTATGATGTTACAAAGATTATGGATCTTCCCAGTGGATTCTTAAGGTCTGTTTAGGATTGTGGAGTCACCGGGTGGAAATTTTTAGCTCTTTTGGAGGTAAAAGGTTTTATGGTCCACCACCAAAATTATTATGAAGCCAAACTGAAATTTTTTTGGGTTTTTCTGAGTTATTTTGGTCTTATAGGTTATGAGAGTGTCCTAAATCTGATTTAACACTTACCTAAGGTGTTTAAACATACAGAGTTCACTCTTATGGATTGGTAACTGATTACTTCAAGGTTTGATAAGGTCTTGCAGGAATCCTAAGGGTTAATAAGTTTGTCACTGATTCAATTAAGTCCTATCACGATTACCATTTTTGTTAGGTAGTGCTTGAAGAAAGGCTACTTATGTTATACTGGACAGGGAGTTTTCTATTTTAATGATTTTACTCAGTGTCCCACCGTGATCGCCATTATGTTGGTGGCGATGAGGTGGCTAATAATCACTGGATATTCTTGAAAATAAGGGATTTCTGGAGTCCTAAGGGGTACTTTGATTGTCAGTAACTCAGAAGGGTCCCACCGTGATTGCCTTTATGTTGGTGTCTCGTGTTTTGATAGTTTGGCAAATCAAAAGACAAGGTAAAATTAGAACCAATCTTTAGAGTTCCACGATCTAGTCCTCCTGTTCTCAGAGAGGGATCTCTCAAATTATTTGTTTTAGCAAAGGTTTATCTTGTGTGCTTTGAATATTGGTTTTTAGACTAGTTATTAAGTGCAGGTGTTTGATTGTTTGTTTGGTTGAATTGATATAGCAGAATATGAAAGGTCTAAGAAAGGTAGGTAGAAAGAGGAAGTATTAGCTTCATTGGGAAATGGAGTCAAAAATAGGTCATGACAAACTTATCAATGGATATGGGATATAAAAGGGCAAATCTAACTTGGCTGCAGGATCCTTCAGTTTTGGAATGAGATGGACATCAATGATTTGGAAAGAGAAGTTTAATTCTCAACAAAGGGAATTTGAAAACACAATTTGAACAATAAAGAGCTATTTGATAGACAGGGCTAACCATGAATTCTACAAATCACACTTTTAAGAAAATAATGAGTTCAACACAACTTTTAAAATGAAATCTAAGATTCAAGGAACACCCTATTTCCTCAAATATTTTATTTCAAATGACTTAGAAAACATAAAAGATTCACTGATAATTACGGTAATAGAAAAGGGAACACCTAAATACATCTATGATCACAATTATAAAGACATTTAAGCCAATTGTTCAAGTGAGGACAAGGGGCAAGATCAGAACAAACCTCCTTGGCTCACTATAAGAAAGGAAACTTCTAAGGGAGACTTCAATAACATCCTTTAAGTGGCAGCAATCAAGCATGGAAAACCATAAATCATGCTGAAACCAAATATTTGAACTATTAAAGAAATAAGAAAGCTTGAAGACTAAAGAGAGAGATTAAAGACTCTAAAATACTTCAGCAGAAGAAAACATAAAACAACGAAGGACGAACAGGTCTAAGGTGCTTCCAGGAGTCATTTCTTAGCCTAAAACTTTCATCCTAGTGTAGTAAGAAATTATGGAACAAAATGAAAATAGGAGAAAACATTTAAACAGTTCAGAATACTTCACCAACAACCAAGCTCATGGATCCAATGATAGAGCCTTCTCAAAAACAAGCATGCAACAACATCATCAGGGCTTCCAAGACTTCAATTTCTTCTTCAACTTCAACAGACTATGTATTATTTCAGAGAGTTTCAGTATTACAACTAGTGATCAACCAACCAAGCAACCAATAATTCCTCATTGTCTACAAAAGTATTTATAGAAGAATGAGGAGGTGAGATCTGATAAAAGATCTCCCAGGGTAATTAATACAGACTAATGACTTCTAGGCCTTTGAGGGGCTCGATGAAGAAGCTTACATATGTGTCCTCTGTATTAAATGTTTTACAATTAAGATTAAAGCTCGGTGGGAGCTTTTATTGACTTTTAGGCTCTGTTTCAGGATATAATAACTCTGCTGATATTTTTTGCATTAAGTTCCCTTAGTAGAATTAAAATCTTTGGCTGCGCTGAGGCAAATATCTTCGTTTTATTAATAACTTCAGCCTCTGTTTGAATGCTTTGAGGCACAGGTGGATTTTTGGTAGCCGAGAGGATTTAATTTTCCTCAGATGCGGCGGTGGAGGCCTTTCTGTCTGAAAAACACTTATGATTTTCTTTAAACTGTGTTTTAATTTGGAGGATTAGGCTTTTGATGATCGATCTTAGCCGTAATCCTTGCAAATTTGTCTTCAATCTTCTGTTCTGGTGTGTTTCGTCTTCGACACTGATACTCTTTAATTTGATCAAATAATATTGTGTCTTGTTGATGTGCAGGGCCGCGCAGGGCTCACAAGGCATCAATGCCCATGAAGCATCGATAAGAGGTGGAGTTTGAACCTTGCGAATGGTTTCCTTTTATGAATCGAAGGCATGAGAATTTTCATTCCTAGCCTTCGACTTTTCCTTCATTATAATGGACAAAACCATTAATCACCTGCAAAACACAAAACTAATTAAGAAATCCTGCGTTATTTGGGGTAAACTGCTTCGAAGGGTGTGGGGAGGAGCATGGCCGTTGGATGGCATCATCCAATGGTGTAGATTCATTAGAGGAGGTCAGAAAGGAGAGAAGAGGGAGAAAATATTTCAGAACCGTTAATCACGCAGAGATAAACGGTGGGGATTACGTGTTAAAATCCTCTGGGTGGAAGGTGGAGGGCGATGAAACCATTAGGGAATGATCTGGGACCATCTGATCTGGACATGTGGACGGTCCAGATCCAATCAGAGGATCGCAATTAGCCGGGGGGGAGAACGAAAAGTTAAAAACGCACCTGATAAAAAGATCTGATGCGATTAGATGAAGACCGTGTAGAAATTTGAATAATAGATCACTTATTCACCAAGATTATCCTGATTACACACTATTTGAGCTTCATGCATAATACATAATCTCTTCTACCATTGATCATCAATTTGCGGAATTAGAAGCAGTCGCATGCACACATTAAAAACATAACCAAGCACACATATAACACAGTATGTAATGGGGAAAGCTTACAGCTAAAAACCCCCAACTATTTGTATATTATAATGATAGAGAACATGTAACAATACATAGCACAATCTCCTCACAAGCTCTCAACACTATCTCCAATTGTTACACACTAACTAGCTCAGATATGAACAAGTCACAAGTTCAAATCTCCTCCACCTGTTAGCCTACCTCTACTGCGCAATCCAAGATGAATAATGATGAGATCCAAGTTCTAATCCCACTGGCTTGTACTGTGCAATCCTCATTCGAAATCTCAATCAATGTGTGTGCAAATCTCATGCACAGCTATAGTCACAACTGATAGTAGACTCACCCTTTCACCCACCTCTAAAACTGGTCTCCACTGAACTGTCCATGCACTGCAGTCAACTGATGTATTATTTAGTTGATTTATGAGTTAATAATTAGTGAATTAATTAATAATTAATTCACACCACTCACTAGTGTATTTATTAGTTAGACTAATTGTGTTCCAACTAAGTTAAACCGAACGCTCAACAAGCTAAATATATGACTCACCAATTTTTCTACGCACTTGAGTTCCCAGATCAACCATGCAATGACTCCTTCAACACAGGAATAGCATAATTTCATGCAATGATTCGTATGCCACGTGTCTTTCAGACTTCTACGTGCTCCAAGAGAATAAGTTAATGTTTATAGTCCAAATATTATTAAGAGCTAATAATATTCGACATATCTATTTTTAGACTGGAAATCTAAAAATAGATTCCGCCCGATATGTCTAAAAATAGAAGTCCATCTATTTTTTCCGACTTGACCAACCATCCACAAATAGCATCCTGCAACTCATAGAACATGATCCATATGTCTAGAAATAGACATAGTCTAAAAATAGACTTTGCGCCAAAAATCACTGTGCTTATTCACCTAGTTTTAGGTGATCACTTTCCAACTAGGATGGAAATATGTTTGAGATGCCTCCTCCAACTGTTTCTTGTTGCAATCTTCAACACTCCCTCTCAAACAGAAAGGATTGTCTTTGTATGCGACATGAAACTCCATGCATTCGCCCTGCAACCTTCACAAGCGCCATGCAACTCCATGCATCTGCTCTGCAACTCCTCTGAAACTGAATAGGCTCCAAACAACTCAATCAGTCTGATGCGCCATGCAACTCCATGCAGCTATCATCAAAGTATTCGACTTTTGCTGGGCCCAATTTCACATGTCATCAGGAACCACTACGTTGTTGAACTCTTGCACCCATGCACTCTGCACTTGCTGTCAACTCTGATTCGCACTCCAGTATCTGACACTGTCACTTTGATCTGCCTGCATCAATCCAACTGATCATGATACTGCTGCGCTGTGGGCACCTCGTAGCCAGGTTCAATTCATGAGATCCACACCATCTCATGAATCTTTCCCAGAAATCTCCTCTTGGGATTATTCATACATGTCGCCCCACCTCTCACCTGGTGGGTGTCATTTTCCTCCCCTCTGCCCTTGGCAGCAAATTTCTCTGCACTTGAGTGGTTCTTCATATGATCCTCATCTTGTGGCTTCTCCACATCCCGAGGTTCACTATTACCTGCATGCAAAACTTTCTCCCTCTCAAGCATCAATTGCATGTCTTTCTTGCACTTCCCAACAGTAGGAAGCTTCGTAGACATCCCATCTACTTCAAGTCTGTATAGATTCTTTGCTCGAATCCCAACCTTCTTGACTTGTCCCATTGCCTTGTGCCGAAGGTAAAATTTTCCTTCACTGAAGACAACTTCATACCCTTTATCCTATAACATTGCGACTGAGATCAAATTCTTTTTTAAACCTGGAACATGCACTACATCTTGTAAAAGAATGAGTTTACCTGAATCCCTCTGAAAGGTTATGGTACCAATGCCGGTCGCATTGTATCGTCCATTGTCGCCCAACTCAACATGCAACTGGAGATCTTTCTCCACCAAGTCACTGAAAATATTCACAACTCCCGTCACGTGAAAGGAAGCGCCACTATCAAAATACCACCCCAATCCCAATGCACTAGACACCATGCATGTGATCAATGAGAAGTCCAGCTCAAATTTCAAGGCAAGAGCCTCACCAGCTGTAGCTCTAGCAGCCTGCTTGTTCTTCTTCTTCTGTGGACAATTTGTGGCGTAATGTCCATGCTCGTGACAGTGAAAACACTTCACTTTGGACATGTCACGCTCTTTACCATCCACACTGGATTGAGAAGCATTCTTCTTGCCCTTCCCCTTCCTTCCTTTGGCAGCCAAAGCGCAATCCTCTTCATCAAATGCCTTTGATGAAGATCCGTCCCTGGTACTCCGCCTTATCTCCTCTTGCACAAGATCCGACCAAAGTCGCTCCCATCCTGGCAATTTCTCCCGACCATTGACAGAGTCCTTATAGGAATGCCAACTCTTCGGAAGCCCAAGGAGAGACAAGCTCACCAATTCCTCATCATCCACACTAAATCCTACACTCCCAAGCTCATCCCTGCAGTGGACAAACTTTGTCAAGTATATTGGAATAGTGTCATTCTTCTCCATCTTTATTTTCCTGAGTTTATCCTTGAGCGCCAACTTCCTCTGGTCGCTCTTGCTTTGGAACAAATCTGTCAAAGCTTTCCACATCAAGAATGGAGAAGATTTACCATGTAGGCTAGATACAATGTGATCCTTCACGCCCTCCAACAGAATCCTTGAACACTTTGTTGTCTTCTTTTGCCAAGCCTCAACTTGAGCAACATCAGTAGGCTTTGGGACTTCAGCATCTATGAACTCCTTCAACCCATTGTCATCTAACACCGCCTCCATCCTGTCCTTCCATGCAATATAATTCGAGCTGCCCTCAAGGGCATACTCCAATCGCAATCCGTTGAAAGACATTTTGACTTCGACACCAAGAAAACACTGCTGCAAATTCGAATTCCACCAGCTCAAAACTCAACCACTTCTGATCTGTGAGAACAAAGTATTTCTAGCACAGAGATCGACTGTAGGGGAATTTACTGGATTTTTCACCTTTCAAAGAAAGTATGAATCCAAAGGCTACCTGGCCCTCTTACAGACTCTGTCTACCGAAATAAAATGTAATCACTGTAATAGATCCGATGATCAATTTCTCTCTGATACCATGTAGAAATTTGAATAATAGATCACTTATTCACCGAGATTATCCTGATTACACACTATTTGAGCTTCATGCATAATACATAATATCTTCTACCATTGATCATCAATTTGCGGAATTAGAAGCAGTCGCATGCACACATTAAAAACATAATCAAGCACACATATAACACAGTATGTAATGGGGAAAGCTTATAGCTGAAAACCCCCAACTATCTGTATATTATAATGATAGAGAAAATGTAACAATACATAGCACAATCTCCTCACAAGCTCTCAGCACTATCTCCAATTGTTACACACTAACTAGCTCAGATATGAACAAGTCACAAGTTCAAATCTCCTCCACTTGTTAGCCTGCCTCTACTGCACAATCCAAGATGAATAATGATGAGATCCAGATTTAAGTCTGCTGACATGCTAGCAATCCTGGTGGCATCTCAGTATGTGTAATCATACTGACTATAGTCTGGCTTGGAAATGTAGACTCACCTGCCCACCTCTATGGTCTCCATTGATTATAAGCACTATGATCTAATTTTGATGTATTCTTTAGTTGATTTAGCAGTTATCAGGTATTAGATTAATTAATAATTAATTCACACCACTCATCACTAGTGTATTTATCGATTCTGAACTAAATACAACTAGTTCAACTAAGTTAAATCGAACACAACTCCAACAACTGTCTCATCAACTCCACCAAAATCTGCCACATGAGTTCCAACTGAAGTCAACCATGCAATAGCTCAAATAACCCCTAGGAATAGCGTAATTCCTTCTGTCAGCTGCATGTGCCACATCCGTAGCTCGAACTGAAATGCTCCAAGAGGATAAGATAATGTTTAAAGTCCAAATATTATTAGGAGCTAATAATATTCGACTGATCTATTTTTAGATTGGCAGTCTAAAAATAGACTCCGCCCAGTATGTCTAAAAATAGAGGTCCATCTATTTTTACCATCTTGACCAAAAATCCACAAATAGCATCCTGCAACTCATAGACCATGATCCATATGTCTAAAAATAGACTTTGCGACAAAAATCACCTGTGTGGCCCCCCACCTAGTTTAGGTGATCACTTTCCAACTAGGATCAAGAGAGATGTTTCAGGATGCCTCATTCACTATTTCTTGTTGCAATATTCAACAAACCGTCGATCTGCAGATCAGATCGATGGTGGGAAATGAATCAGAGATCGCAATCAGTGGTTTTGAATAAAACTTTTTAAACGAGCCAACAGAAAAAACTCCAATGCAATTATTTTGGGGCCATCGATCTGCACATCATATCGACGGTGGAGGATGGATCGAGGGGGTTCAAAAGGTGGGGAAATACTTGTGATCGGAGTGAACGAGGGGCGTTGGATCAAAGGAAAGGGAGGAGGAGATCAATGGCTGATGATGGATCGGGGAATTTTTCAATCGGAGGGGAGAAACAACATCCGCGAGAACGCGCTTGTGAATATTGCCGATGCGATGATGTGCAGGCCATTTGATCGGTCCAAGATCAATGGTGGAGATTGCTTCATAACTTGTATCGGCAGAAACACTTTATACTTTATGAAAACCAAAAACTTAATATAAACAAAGGTTTATATGCATCGAGGTGGGATATATGTATGATATGGATGGCGCCCAATTGCGGGGCCGCTGGGTGTATGGAGAAATAATAATCGGGGGTTATGAATCAGAGCGCTAATCGCATCAGAAAACTTGTGAGGAAAAAATACTTGCACGCTGCGTATTGTTCTAATGCGATAAGCGCTAGAAGGCTTTAGCACCTAGTTCTAGGGTGTGGGCACGTGGAGGGGAAGTGGTTTAAGACTTAGCCCAAAGGGGCGTAAGCCTTTATACAAAAAATATGTATTTTTTATGATTTTTTCCAGTTTTCAAAAGGATTTTGAGGGTTTTTATAAGGCAAAGAAAGAGTCTTAAACCTTATCAAAGGGGTTTTGACGAAGGGGAAAGGGGAAAAATATGAAAATGAAGGATTTTTATGGGAATAAAGGGGTAAAAATGAGGTTAGTTTTGGAAGTGGAAGGAGGGGAAAAATGTCCTTTGGAGCAGTATTTCTTTTAATGAAATCAGTAGAATTTCAGAGTTTTTAAGATGGAAACAGTAGTGAAGATTGAAATAAAGGTATGATGTCTTCAAGAGGCTTCAAGAGATAACATTTTTTGCAATAAAATTGTTTCTTGAAGGCTCCAAAATGTTTTGGCCACCTTTTGATATAACAAAATTTTATAGGTGGCCAACATGAGTCCCTTGACATGTGTTCCTTTCAGAGAACTTTTCTTCCATCTGATGAAGACCTCTTGGAAGCCATGATCAAGGTGCATCCCTTGACATGTGTTTCTTCTATTTTGAAGCCATGATCAAGAATTTTGTGAGGATGGTTCCTTTTACTATGTCAACCTCGTTAAAAAATGAAACATGTCGGCGAGGAGAGTTCCTTTTACTGTGTCTAACTCGTTAAAAAATGAATCAGTGAGTCATGAGGAGAGTTCCTGTTACTGTGTCAACCTCATTAAAAATTAAACATGCTGCCGCGAGGATAGTTCCTTTTCCTGTGTCAACCTTGTTAAAAAATGAAATAGATTCTAAGAGGAAAGCTCCTTTTACTATGTCAACCTCGTTAAAAAATGAATCAGTGAGTTGAGGACAGTTCCTTTTACTGTTTCAAACTTGTTAAAAAATGAATCTGTGGGCTAAGAGGAAAGTTCCTTTTACTGTGTAAACCTCGTTAAAAAATGAATTAGTGAGTTTGAGGATAGTTTCTTTTACTGTGTCAACCTCGTTAAAAAATGAATTAGTTGGACGGCAGATAGTTCCTATTACTGAGTCAACCTCGTGAAAAAATGAATCAGGTATGAGGACAGTTCTTTTCCTGTGTCAACCTCATTAAAAAATGAATCAATAGGTTATGTAGGTAGATTTTAGAGAGTAGATATGAGGACGGTTCTTTTACTGTGTCAACCTCATTAAAAAATGAAACAGACCCATGAGGACAGTTCTTTTCCTGTGTTAACCTCATTAAAAAATGAATCAATAGGTTATGTAGGTAGATTAGAAATAATAGTTTGCGAGGATAGTTTCGTTTACTGTGTCAACCTCGTTAAAAAATGAAACAAATCCTCTCCTATTATAGTCGAGTCTTTCATTTGATCTCGTAAATGAACCTTCATTCCATCCAGATTTTAGTAACTAGTAGTCTACTTAGTTGAATAAAATGAAGCTTGGGGGGCATGCACTCTAGCAAGTTACGCTTGGGGGGCATTAAAACCTATCTCAAGCATGATTTTTCCTTTGTTTCAAGCTTGTGTAAAAATGAAACAAACCTATCTCAAGCAATTTTTTCTTTGTTTCAAGCTTGTGTAAAAATGAAACCTATCTTGAGCCGATTTCGGTTATTATTTTCAAGACTCGTTAAACTCATGAAAATACAGAGATTATTTTGTTATTTTTCATTCTCGTAAAACACATGAAAATGCCGAGTTCTTTCCATCTTTTCCTGTTCGTAAATTAAATTGAAATTCGACCACAGGAGTATATTTTTATCCCTTTTTAGAACTCATTAAAACTTACGAAAAGGCGAAACTATGAGTACATTTTATCACTTTGTCGAACTCATTAAAACTTATGAAAAAACGAAAACCCTAGAGTTCTCTTTTAAGCCCTTTTCAGACTCTCTAAATATGAAAATATTGCCGAGTACTTGACTATTCTAACTCATTAAAGGAAATGAACAGTCATCCCTTCAGTATAAGTTTACCCCTTTTCTGAACTGAAATGGACTATTTACGAAAAAGGTATACGTTGACTAATCATGGTCAATAGAGTTCTCTCCTGTATTGTTTTATCCCTTTTCGGGCTTGAGAGACTAAATTTACGAAAAATTACACCCACGGAGTTTCCTTAAGTTTTTCTTCTAACTCCCTAAAATTGAAAAACACCGAGTTTCTCCTATACTAGACTCATTAAAACTTAACAATAAAGGACCTATCGATTACAAACAGGAATGGAGCACTCCTTCTTAGGGTTCAATTTTAAACTAAGTTGGACTCATGCAAAGGATGAGCTTATAAACAAGCAAATTTTATCCTCCTCAAGCCTGTAAAAAATAAAGAGGTACTTGCCAGAAATGGTGGGGGAAAAAGAGAGAAAACGAATCCATTTGTTACACTTTGATTTAAAAGCAGTATACCACTCTTGAACACGACACTTTTTGTCACATTTCTATCTGGGTTGGGAAAATCCTTTTCCTATCAGTTAATCAAACCACATTGAAGGTCTTTAGCCAGTTTCTGGGTATTAGCTTAGGGCAACTGTTACCAACCATCTGCAGTATCGTTATGTGTTCAAGAGGATAGTCAAACAAACCATTCATCTACAAACATTTGTCTCCATTCGCGTTGACCATCCCTGAGTCAGTCCTTGCAAAAAATTTCTTCAAAACTTGATCTATGGTTTTGTGTCGTAAGCTTGTTTACAACGGATCACTTTCTATCGACGACAGCTCTTCATCTAGGAAGTTGATCTAGAATCTGTCAGTACCTTGAAATATACATGCCTTAATGGTAGATTTCTCGCCTTTGACGACAGGTTGCATCATTGACCTTTGATCAAACGATTTCGTAAAATGTTCGAATTCTAATCACTTATTCACGTTTCATGGATTGTATTGAGTAATTTGAGAACCATTATCATTATTGGTGGTTTCTTTCACACTTGTTAACAGTTTACATCATTGACTGATAATTAAGTGGTTTCTACCATGTTCGACTTCGACACATTTAATCACATGGATAGAATCGTACTAGTTTGGGAAGAAGAAATCAAGACCCTGGATCTAGTTTCCACCATCCACGCTGCGAGGAGTATTATTATTCATTATTCAGTAGATTATTCATTACAGATAGCTGCGTCCATGATGTGTCTACACTATTGATGTAATATTAAAATCATTTCTGTGTCAAAACAAGTTTAGTTAATTTTGATATGAGTATGGGAATGCCTACCTCAGCGATGATATATATATATATATATGTTTTGCATTGAATTTTTTTACAGGGTTTCGACTGGGGTGTCCATAGGCTAATCTTTGAAATGATAAAGCACTTCACTCTTCAAATTATCTCAGACTTCGTGCTTTAGGGGGCAATATGTTACACTAAAATTTGTCACCATGACATTTTAATGTCTATATGGGTTCATCATTACTCATATATTACTCCCTTAGAAGTCTACAACATCAAAGTTCCTAAAATCAAGCCTTGAAATTGAGAGAAAAGCTCATAAAAATCTTTAAAACACTTGTACTGTACTTTCTCTTAACATTGCCTATGGTACCACACCTTTTGTGAAGGAAAAATGTGGTACCTACCACACGTTTTGTGTATTAAAGGTGCAGACCCCTGTAAAAGGTAAAATGAAGGCAAAAAGTAACATTTAGAAGCCCAACAGACAAATCTGGAAGCTTCTAGAAGCAATTATCCGGTCGAGGGTTCACTCCTATCATGTATGTTCATTCCTCCATTATGGGAGCCTACCCCTTGGTTTATGGAGCTCAATCCCTTCAAAAGAGGATTCTATCCCCTCTTATGTGGATCTGCAACCTCTTCTCTTTTCCTATAAATTGAAGCCATAATGCAGCCTCAAGGGGGACTTTTGGGGGACTTTTGGGAGTTAGACTTTGAGAAATTTTTAGGAGAAATGTTATAGAGACTCGAACTCTCTTAACTGATCATTATGTGGGAATGATTACACACCCATGTGCATTTTAGCTGAGAGAGTGCAAAGCTTGTCAAAGTAAAGGAAACGCCTATTTGGACTCCAGGAAGGCCTGTACGACATCAAGGCAGACACGGTTGTAAGGCTTTTCTTCATCAAAGATAATACGAATGAATCCCGTTTTCTCAATGAATTCTTTAATTAAGTAGCTTTTTTATCATGTTTTATCAATGATTTATTTAACTAATTAGCTTATTTCTTGAATTCCTTGATCATCTTGATAGATATATAATTCGTGAATTAGTTTATCCTATGTAGGTGCTATTGATTTCTTCATGTTTGTGATTACAGATCTTTAAAGACGATTCTTTCAAAGGAGCTGGAGAGAAAATTATTACAAATAGCACTGGACTACATGTAGGTTCTCAAAACTCTTATTGTAACTAATTAATGAATCGAATATTTTCTAGAGAAAATGGTTTTTGTTTGTCTGTTTATTGCTAGCTGTCCGTAGGACACTTGGGAGGTCTGTCTTGTCCGAAATAACGACTTATCCGTCCAACATGTACCATCATTAAAAAAATTTCATCATCATTACATTCATATTTATCATGGTTTCATTAACTTCAGAGTCTCCATTAGGTCTTTAGGGTTCCAAGGTCATCAAATCATCATTCCATGCATAAAGTCTGGCAAGTGGAGGAGTGGCAATAAAGTAATTTCATCAATAAATTTTATTTCAAAGAAAAAAAAGTAATTTTATGTTATTAATTTGCAATAAGTACTTAAGAGTTCCAAGTAGCTGCAAATTCTCAAGTTCCACCAGAAAATTTTCAAGGTTCCAGGAAGAAGTTCAATGTTCCAAAGCCACAAAAATTTCAAGTTCAAATAATCAAGTTTCAAGGTTAAAAAAAAAGTAGATGAAAGGTTAATTTTGAAAAGGAAAATGTGAGTCCATGATCATTTGATGATTTTAATCCAATTTTAAAAGGCCCTAAATGACCAAAATACATTCATTCTTACTCTTCAGCATTGATCTCCCAACTTGAGAAATTCAAAAAAACCAATTTTTTACTTCAAGAAATCGAATTTTTGGTGCAGCGCTGCGCTTTTCCTTAACGCGCTACGCTTTTCTAGAGAACGCTACACTTTTTCCAGTGAAGCTATGTTTTATGTATTGGAGGTAAAGAGTGATTAAAAAGGGTTTCTTCAACTCTTCTACGGTCTTCAGGTTTCAAATAAGTAAGTATATCCATTTCACCCCACCGTTCATTAGTTCTTTCATGATTATGTTCAAGAAATAATTCATCCCTCCATCGTTGCACTTTTTCTCAAAATAACTACGCTTTATGGTGTACATTGTTTTACTGGCCTACAAAACATAGGTTCCTTACCCTAACTACTTTAAATCTAAAATAATCCCTAAGACCCCAATTCCCATCCAAATTTCATCTCCTAAATCCTATTCCCTAAAACCCTACCCCTACGCTGCGATTTTCTAGGCAGCTAAACTATATCCATATAAGTAAATTCCCTAGCCCATTTCCCTTGTTATTTTAACTCCCCTCCACCTCCCTAAGGTCCTAACTCCCCTACACCCTTCCCTAAATTTTCCCACACCCATACCAACACCCTAAACCCATCATCCCATTCCCTTTTCCTTTCCCCTCTCCCCTAGGGTTTCTATAAAATTAAACACCATGGAGGAAGAGAGAAAAACCTACAACAAAGGAGGGAGAGACTAAAGGTTTGAGCCATCAGACACCAAGGAGTTGATGACTAGAAGTCAAATTCTTCCAACATGTGGGTTGTTATGAGTTTTGTGAAATGGTCCAAAGAGTGAAAAGCCATCCAGATTTGACTAGAATCTTCATCACAAACCTCTAGAAAGACCAAGTCACCATTGCAGGGGTGACATTCACCATTTCAACTGATATTATTACAGCAGAAATAGGGATACCTAATGTAGGTGAAAAGTGGTTCAAAACTCAGGAATTGGATGCCCAATTGTATCAACCCTACCTCAAACCACCATACAAAGATAGCATCAAGAAAATCTTCCCTTTTTGTTAGCTAATTGATAAGTTTTCTCCCATGATGAAAATCATAATGAAGTATTTCACTTGTGAGGGAATATTATCCAGGCTATATAGCTACCATATTAGATTACTCATGTATTTCACTAGGATAAAGCTTCTCAAATTCCCTATTATTTGTATAGGAGCATTGACAAGATGGCCTACAAGGTACAACACAGATAATATCAGCTCAAAATGAAGAGTCTTTTCCATCACTCACTTATAAAAACCATTGTTATTCACTATCTCAAACAACTGAACATTGCATGGGAAAATTTTATTGAGGCAGAGGTCTTCACATCTCCATCCAACCAACCTGCTAGACTTATTCCACCATCAGCACCAATTATAAAAATAGAGGTTGGGTCATCTAGCAGGGTTGCAGTTAAGAAGATAAAAAAGGAAAAAGAGGTCGGAACTTATTAGAGAGGAAATAGGCAAGTGTTTGCTCCACAAATTATGGAAGGGGCCTTGCCTTCTACATCAATAAAGTAGGCATATTATAAGCAACATGAGACAGTTGTCCAATAGAAAGAATCCTTTCACCATGACATTGAGATGGTGGCCTTAGAGTCCCAAAATGAACAGGAAACCCTAAATCTAGTTATAAAAGAAAAATATTCCAAAATCAGAGATCTACAAGACAATTTGGTAAGGTCCAAGTTTGTTATCTCCCTCCTTGAGCAAGAGAACAAACAGTTAAAGGAAAAGTGAATACTCTTGGAAAAGGACCTATTTAAGGCTACTAGGAAAGATTTCAAAGGCAAAGGAGTATTTATCAGTAAAGATGAGGCCCTGACCACTAGGAAAGGACCAAGAATAAGTGGCCTAAAAAGAGCATTGGAGCTGGAAAGATAATAGGAGGCACTTCTTGTAGAGGAACTCACTTTTGAGGAGAATATTTCCATGGAAATCAATGAATATAGGGAATTTTGGCTTGATAGAGTCAAAAAACACATGGAGAAGATCCTTCACAAAGCAACAAGGATAATAAGATGATGAGTCACATGTCCCACTGTTGGGCCAGAATTGTAATCTATGGATAAATTACGCTTCCATAGATAGGTGCTAGTCTAGAACAACAGGTGAAATACTATACTACTATTTCTCCTAACTCAGAACAGATACACAGAGAGGATTGGAGGCTTACTTATTTTAGTCACTTCCAAATGGCTCCTTTCTGTCGCTTCCACTACAGCTTCAAATTCAAGCGGTTTTATTGGCTGAATGCTTCCTGCAAGAAAGAACACTGAAATAACAGAAGATGCAATAATATAGATATCTATTCAAGCTAGTTAGCTAAATCAATTAAGCATAAACTACATTCGTCAACCAAGATCTTACAATATGTAAAATCAAAGTTAACATAGATGCATGTAGGGAAAAACAAGAAGTACTCTTTATTGATGATAGAAGGAGAGGTTAAAACCTAGTGACTGATTTGAAGTGACCTTCTAGCAGAGTTCCCAAGTCTCATCACAACATAAATCTCTCTAGCAGCAACTCCACAAATCAAACTCTCAATTGAAAATTCTCCAACATTTCTCTACTCAAATTCTTCCTCATCAAACATTTAGATCTGTGTTCAATTTATAGAGGAACTGTAGGTTGTTTTTCAATCAATAGCATTCCAAAAATAGGAAAGACATGTTTCCATCCATGTAGATGTCAAATGGACACTTGGATCCGAAGCTTGACACATGTGAACCCTTCTAGAAGACACTGGCCAAGTGGAGATTCCAAAACAATGATAATTTCTCTCCCAATGTGACCAATGCACCTTTGAATGTCGGGAAGTGCTCTATAGAGTAGCCTTGAATGGGGCTACCTGCATATGCAATGCACTTAGGCCCCTTAGAGCTTGCGTTGGTGAGCTCTCATATGTTAAATAATAAGCTTCAAACCATGGAAACCTTTGCTTGATGAAAGTCTTGTTTGATTTATGTTGTTTCCTGTCTTAGGGCATATAGTGACTGAGATGATAGGGAATGATAGACCCTTGATCATCGGTCCTGGAGATGATGCCCAGTTAACCAGATCATTGGGAATGGTGCCCAAATTGATCTATAAAAATTTCCCCCTAAATCATGAGATCCAAATAATAAGAACATTTGATTGAGATGCTTTACACTGTGATGAGCCTAGAAACAAAGCGGAACGGTCACCTACATCAATCTTAAAATACATTACATCATGATATATCCTCTATTGATCATAATTACTGAGGGTAGGCATTCTCATAGTCAGCACATAAAACAATCTAATAACATGTACATAATTCAGAAAGTCATCTACATTGGAATGTTGCCCATATGTAGACACACCTACAGATATAGGCCCATGTTTGGATGACAATCTGCATGTAAGGTCACCGTACAGATGATGTGTACAACAATCCTAAAATCGTAGCCCGGATGGCTGAAACTGGATCCGGGGGCTTCTTATCTCATTCACTCGATCATTCGGGTACAAGTCTAGCCATGCGAATATATGATTTGTCGTCGAACATGAAAGACATCGTTTGATTACCATCCAATAATGTGAGTTGTTAACAAACACAAGAGAACCACCATTAATTTCAATGGCCCTCAAGGTACTGCAGTACATTTCGTAAGGCATGAATAGATGATTTGATGTCGAATGCCAAACAAAATCTTTCGGTCAAAAGTCTGGAAGTGAGGATCTTGTCGATGTTGTAACAAGCCTCATGGTACTGGAATCTGATGTTTCTAAGTGAACTTCCTGGATATTGATTTGTCGTCGACAGGAAGTCACCTTATTGCAAAACTGGAGTTACTGATTTCGGAGACAAGGGTATGACTTGATATAGAAATTTTCAAGGATGACGGTCATGAAAATGAAGGTTTATGAGTATTGCAGATGGATGAGTTCTTAATCCCTAGATGACTTCTCTTGAACATATCGGCGACACTGTGATGAGTTGGCAACATTGACCCAAAACTGAAGTGAAGGTATGATCAACCATAGGTGTGAATAAACCGTCAAGATGATTACCCAACCAAAATAGTCACATACATGGAGTGAAAGAAGTGTCATGTTCAAGAGCAACTTGCTACCAAAACGAAACTTTACTTTCTTTTCCCAAATTTCCCTGGTCATTTGTCAACTAGTGCCTCTTTAATTTTTAACAAGCTTGAGGAGGATAAAATTTTCTTGATCTATAATTCAACCCTTCGGGCGAATAAAGTATCATTATTTAATAATTTAATGAGTCTAGCGATGAATGAAACTCGATTCTTGCCATGATCGACAAGCCCGTCACTATTTTATGTTTTAACGAGCTTAACGACAGTGATATCCTGGTCCTTTTTCATATTTAGAGAGTCTGAAAAAAGAGGACGAAAGAGAAATCCAAAAGTACTTTTTCGTAAATTTGTCACTCAGATCCGAAAAAGTGTAAAATGACATCTGAGAGAACCTCTTTGGTCATGTTTAACCAAGGTATTCCTTTTTCGTAAATAATCCATCTCAGTCCAGAAAGGGGTTAAACTTATACTGAGTAGATATCAATTCATTTACTTTAACGAGCTCGAAATGACAAGTGCTCAGAAATCTTTTCACATTATCGAAGTTTGAAAAGAGCTGAAAGAAGACTCCAGGGGTTCCTTTTTCATTGTTATCAAAGCTCGAAAAAGAGATAAAAATGCATTTCAAATCCTTTTTCGTTTTTAACAAAGCTCGAAAAATAAGGAGAAAAATCATGCTTTGTGGTCAAGTATTTCTTGAAATATATGTGCACGACTAACCTGTTCGTCAATTTTATTTCATGTTCAGAACAACATCAAATGGATTAAAAATACCTATTTCATGATAAAAACATAATAAAACTATAGTCATAGCAATAAATTTAACTTGAAAACAATTAAATGACTATAAAAAGCAGTTTCACTATTAATTTTTACCATTCCATGGTTACCATTTATATTTTGAAGCTCTGAACCTTATTTTTCCCCCAAACTTCAGTCATTGATTACGGTCGTTTCTATGGACGGATTTCATCGCCGTTTGATCTAGGTTAGTAGCATGAACCTCCTCTTTCTTTCAGTATTCATTTCATTATCATTCCTGGCAATTTTTTAGGGTTTTAAGGCCTCTAGGGTAAATTATGCCCAAATTGAGGGCAACGCACCCATGAATGTCGAAACCTGCATTGCATAGCAGGTACAGTGAACTGTATCTACATGTGCAACGCACTGTCTCAGCCCAGGGTGTGCGTTGGGCGTAGTTGAAGTTTTTGGTTTTCATGCTGTATCCAAAATTTGCCTAGTTTTTTGCAATGAATGGTATCTAATGGATCTTATGGTTGATTTTTAGGTTTCCATCAGATTATAATGACGATTACATGGAGAGAAAGAGAACATGAAGAACAAGATATGATTGCCTTGAATGATCCAGGTATTGTAAGAGCCTTAAAAGATTGTGGGCTACTTAAGTACTTCAAATTGTCGGGAATGAGGTGACAAATAGAACTCCTAGAATTCCTTGTTTGAGCATGGGATCTAGCGATAGAGGCATTTCACATAAAAAATCAAGTGTTGTCCATAACAGTTGAGGATGTGTATTTTCTCACAGGTTTGTCGAGGAGAGGTTTTCCCATTTCACTCATAGGATCTGTCATTGGAGGAGAAACAGTGAGGGATTATGTTATGCAGTATTTCTATCCAGGGTCAGAACCTAGCAAAGATGGAAAAATAAACATTTGTGATGTCATGGATTTACCTTTGAGGACCATCCTATTCACAATCGCTAAACTAGCTGGCATCGTTACACTCCATGTAGCGAACAGATCGTATATGCAGTATGCGCTAGAGTGCTTAGAGCCAACAATCTTCAACCAGTCTGAAGTTGTTCTATCTCAGATAAAGGAAAAATTGAATAAAGAAAAGGGAGGAAGGAATAAAAATTTCAATTATTGTTCCATCCTTATCTCTTTTGCTTTGGAACGGATTCCACTGATGCAGCCACAACATGTAACATTGGATATATCTAGTCCTAGAGATCCTCGAATGTAGAGATGGGTAGAACTCATGGGTCGGCATTCAGGCCAATCAACCATTGTGTTCTCAACTGCATTCTTTTCCTGGTTCCATCGACAGATTGTCGCCATCGATGAGTATGCATATGCAGGCGTCGACTTCTGAGGAGATCCAGATCTAGTTTTACTAGAAGGTTCTTGGTGGGGCGCAATAGGTAAGAATGATTTGACCATGTTTTTTTATTTTTATAAGGTTTATAAAAATGTTTTTGTGTTTTGATTTCTTTCCAAGACTAAAATAGATTGTTTAATGTAATGCAGATATTGGTTGCGTTCAACCAGTAGAGGAACCAAAGCGTGAAGCGGATGCGCCAGCAGAGAGGGCTGTCGGGAGAGCAGTCCTTCATGATCTTGATATAGCTGAGACTCTTGCTGAGCTCCAGTAGGACAAAGAGGGGTTGAAATTTGGGATTTTGGATTGTCGGATCAAAGAGCTTCCCATGCAACTGCAGCGACACATAATTGCGGTTCCTAGCCGTTGAATGCGGTTGCTCTGTAGGATTGCTAGATATATAGCGTGCTATCACGAGCACCACTAGTTTACTTGTGATTTTTGCATACATTTTGAGGTCAGATGACCAACGTGTCTTGGGCACAAATTTTGTAAAAACCTATAACTATCTATCTATATGTTTTCAGAGTTTTTCCTATGTTTAATGCGCAATCCTATTTAATGATGTGAATTTTTTCTTTACCTATATCGCAAATGTCTGCCTAAAACTTGATTAGCTAATGAATCAGTTAAAGTGTTTAGATTTCTGGAAATGTGTTGATATTGAATGAAATCAAAATGACTCTCCAAAAGTTGGACTCTTAGGAACAATCTAAGAAGTGTCGGATTTCTAACAGTATAAATACTAGTAAGTTGTAGTATCACAAGTTGTGAGTCTAACCTTATGATTATGCGATTAATACCAAATGAAATGGAATCAAAGAGAAGTTCGATCAACGCACTATACTTAGCGATATTATTTATCGATCTACCGATACAAATCCCTTGAAAACTCACTAACTCGCCGTTCGAAGTGAAAATGGCCCACGCTGCAGAGGACAGATTCTGCGTACTATGACTAGCACCATCAGCATATCCAACAAATGGTTCCGAAGATTCAGTCATCTGCGATGAAATGTAAAGTGGATTACTAACATCAAGAAAAATCTAAGAAACAAATTAATATAGTGAATGAAAATCAACATCATATAAACAATAAAATACAAAAAATTACTACGCTCATGATTAAGCATAGTAATGTTTCAAATAACCCATTTCTAGGCTATGCCAATGGAATTCCATCGTAATCAACTAACTCATAGGCACCCTTAGCAAGAACTCTTTTGACAATATAGGGGCCATGCCATAATGGCTTGAATTTCCCTGTACCTATTACATCAGCTTCTTGGTCATAAAGAAGGACCAAGTCGCCCACTAAGAAGATGTGAGGCTGGACATTTTTGTCGTATTGTGCCATTATACATCTCTTATGTGTTTTGTTGGCCAATTGGGCTTCACGACGTGTTTAATCTATATGAATGAGGTTAAGGAGACATGCTTCTTCTTCTGAGGTGTCAGGTTACAAGTCTATCACGAGTTTTAATGATGGTATTTCACATTGGATTGGTAAGATATCTTCCAGACCATACACCAATTGAAAAGGGGTAAATCCGGTTGCGTTTCTCACTGAGGTTCGATACGCCCACAAGGCGGAGTATAGTATCAAGTGCCAGTTCCTTTTACAGACTCCTATCATTCATTGAAGCATTCATTTAATAATTTTTTTAATAGCCTCAACTTGTCCATTTGATTGTGGATAATAAGGAGTAGAATTATCATGTGACAATCCTAACTTGGCTATCAATTCAGACATCATATGGTTGCGAAAATGCTTCCCATGATCTATAACTATAGCCTGTGGGACCCCAAACTGTGCAATAACATGATTGAAGAAAAACAATGCAGCTGTTTGTCTTGTGTTGTTGAATGTAGCCATTGCTTCGGCCCCCCGAATGAAGGAGGGTTACAGGTCATGAAATCGATACCCCATTTTGTAAATGGTCCAGCAGAGACAACAAGATGCATTGGCACCGGTGGTTTGCGGATTTTATGGTCATAAATCTGGCATGCATGACAACTTCTAACTGCGAGGATACAATCTCGAAAAATAGTAGGCCAAAAGTAACCAGCGCGGAGTATCTTCTGCGCGGTAGCGTAACCAGATAAACATGCACCACAAGCCCCAACATGGCAATCATTTAAAACTTTTTTGGCCTCCTCATGAGTGAGGCACCTCCTTAAAATGCTATCAACACCATGCCGATAAAGTTTATCGTTGACTATTAGATAATCTTTGGCTTGGTATCGAATACATCGTTGATCAGTGCGAGAGGTATTAGGTCGAAAAGTTTGGGTTTGGAGATAAATGATGAAATATCCATACCAGGGATCAGATGATCCGATCAGAAATAGATTGTTGTCTGGAATACATGGTTCTGACGTAGTTGCATTACGATCAGAAGGAAGGTCACAGAGAAGCTCAGCCAAAACTAAAGACTTCTTTGACTTGGATTTGATGAATTCCAAATCAAATTCCTGCAAAATGACAATCCATTTTGAATATTCCCCCCTAGCAATTGACGTGATAAGATGTAAGTCATGGGATTGCAATCCGAAACTATTGTTGTTTTTCGAAGCAGGATATAATGGCGAAATCTTTGGACAGCTTGAATAGCTGCCAAGGCAAGCTTTTCCACGTATGAGTACTTAACTTCCGTATCATTGAGATTACGACTCAAATAATAGATTGGATGTTGAATTCCATCTTCTACTTGGACCAAAACCATAGCAATGGTCGTTTTAGCCACGACGATATATAGGAAATGATCATTTCGATAATTTGGAGGATACATTAATGACGCTTAGACAAGATGGTCCTTGACAGCATTAAAAGAAGCTTGCGCAACTTGGTCCCAATGGAAGGGAACCCCCTTTTTCAATAATCGAGTAAATCCTTTAGCCATTTCGGCATAGTTTGGAATGAACCTTCTCAGGAAGTTAGCCTTTCCTTGAAGTTTCTGTATCTGAAGTAAGTTTGATGGTGTAGGCAAATCAAGAATGGCCTGTACCTTCAGTGGGTCTATTCAAATTCCTTATTTTGAGACCAGGAATCTGAGAAATTGACTGGAACCAACACAAAACACACATTTGTGCAGATTGAGGCGTATCTTGTAGTGTCAGCAGCGTAAGAAAATGGCTCTCAAATGCATCAGGTGATCAGTCTATTTTCGTGAATGCACTGGTAAGTCATCTAAATACGGTTGAACAATGTGCTTGATGTCATTGAAAGCATAATCCATTGCTCTCTGAAAAGTTGCCCCAACATTCTTTAAACCAAATGGGAGTTTCCTATATGTGAATGTGCCCCAGGGACAGATGAATGTTGTCTTATGTTGGTCATCTGGGCGGATATTGATTTGATTTTAGCCAGAAAATCCATCCATGAAAGAAAATATTTCACATCCAACACAATCGTTAATAATCTGGTCGATGAAGGGAGTAGGATAGTTGTCTTTTGGACAAGCATGATTAACATCCTTATAATCGATGCACACTCTAATGGTTCCTTGTTTTTTCATAACATGAACGATATTGGAAACCCACTTAGTTAATGGAACAGGGTAAATGAAACCAGCACGCAAAAAAATTTCAACTTCTGCTTTGATGGCAGCGGCTTTCTTTAGATGAACAAGACAAAGCCGTTGACGCACCAGTTTGAAATTAGGATACATATTAATAGTGTGTTCAACTATACTAGTATCTATGCCTAGAATTTCCTCATAAGACCAAGCGAATACGTCACAAAATTCACGAAAAAGAGAGCGATATGAATCAAGTTCTGATGGAGAACAAGATACACCGACATGAATATTTTCTACAATGCCAGGTTTAGTTGAAATATCGATAGAAATTGTTGGTTCAATATTTGATAAATTTTGCTCAGATTCAATTGCATTAATAGGAAAATAAATCGAAAATAAAGTTTGAATGGATGGGTGATATAGTTCACTAAGATTATTTTCTTCATAATCAGGAAGATGGGAATGATGATGATAATCTTCCCATGGTTCTCCTTCTACCATCATTGCTTCCAAAATATTTTCATCTGTCAAAAATTTTCAGGAAAATGGATTAGATGGAGTTCCAAAATCTAATGAAAAATCAACCCAAACACTCGGCGACGCTGATTTCTAATTTTCCACCCAAGCCAAATAGATTGATTTCTATTGTAGCTCAATAGGGCTGAGCGATAAAATATCATCCAACGTAGAAATATCAGAATCAACCATACTCTTCCTTAAGCCAGATAGAGTGGAAGAGATCATGTAGCAGGTCTCTATGCTTGCAATTTTTGCCGATGTCGCGGGCGGCGGTAATGCAAAGGTTCTCATAAGAGTGGAATCCTTTAAGAGTCCTACACCAATGTTTTAGATTTCTATTTGGGGTAAGTGAATATATGGAATGCTTCCAGTTACTTGCAAAGCGGAGGCAAAAAAGGATAATTGATTAATGATTGTGATAGTACCTTTATGAGGAAAGGCAACCATTCTAAAATATGTATAAACAATAGCAATCATTGCATATACCCATGGTCTTCCGAGTAAAATATTATAGTCAAGGGGTCCGTCAACAACCTCAACAAAAATACTTACTTTTTTTCCCCCTAATTCAACTTGCAAGTTATTGATAATAGCACAAGATTTATATGTTCTTCCATCAAAAGCCTTCAATGTCGTTGATGATTGCGATAATCATGGCGAGCCAAGTGACTTCCAATAGTTGAGAGATGTAATGCATGTAGATTCTCCCTCATCAATAATAGTGTGATGAACAAGGTGATTGAGAACATTTAATTGGATTGAGAATGCCAATTCTACTGGTAGTTGTGGCAAATAGCCCATATTATTAAAGACGACAAGATTAGAATCAGTCGGATCAATTCCACCAATGGCAGACAATAAAGCCTGCTTCTGGGAGGGACAATTTTGTAATACCTCAAGAGCAGACATAGCTGAAGATGATTGAGCCAAATCTTCAACTATATTATAATTTTGTGCAGCTCTCGCTCAAGGATTATATGTCTCTTTATGAATTACTCCCTTTGGTGGCTTAATCATCAATTTAGGAATAATAGGAGGTGGTACTGATTCATTATATGGATTCATTGTTGAGGTAGTAGGTTGATCAGTGGTCGGACTGCCATAGTCTTTATTCCCCGTCGACACCAAAATATCTTGTGAAGGTTTTGTAGTGGATAACATTAACACTTGGAAACTAGGAGCTGGATCCGTAGCAACCAAATTTGTGTCTGGATTTGGAAATGGGTCTGTCAACACAACTGATGCGTGAGAAGTCTTGACGATTTTTGAGAATTCAACAGGGTGAGGACAATCCCTAACAAAGTGTTCCTCGTTACATATTATGCATGGATAACGAGGTTTCCGTGGTCCTGACGTTTGATCAGATGATCGTTCCTGCGGGTTAGAAGTTTGTTTTTTCTTTGATTTCCCCTTTTTCTTACTTCCTGGTTGCTTATCACTTTTGCCTTTGTTAAATGAGACAGCATTGATTTCGGAAGTAGGAGCAGGATCAGATGCAGTAGTGTTGTGTGTGTTTGCAGTGCCTATCAAGCCGTCTACGGCATGAGAGTCCTTTTTTTGAGGAACATTGAAGTTAGATCGTGATGCATTTGGTATTTTTTCATAGAGTGTGCCAGACTGAGTATAAATCAAGTCTAAATACTGGGCACGAGCGATAACTTGCTCTTCTATGACGACGCCACCTTTAGCCACATCCTATGTTATAGATGGTAACAGGGATTTGATGAACCATTCAGCAAGGTGCTGATCGGGAAAAAATGTCTTAACCATTCGTTGATGGCGACGCCACTCATGAATATGATCGGAAATGTGAGTAGCATTACTCTGTTTGAAGTTGTTCAAGAGTTCCGTTCTAGTTTTGTATCTGATCAGTAACTGGAAATGGTTCAAAAAGACAGTAGCTAAGGTAGTGAAATTTTCGAAAGAAGCTCTAGGTAATTCAATGTACCATTTAGCTGCCGGACCTATGAGCATTCGCTGGAAAAGACGTAATCGAACAGAATCATAATTTAGGGAATTTGATGAACACCATAAATGATAAGTCATAACATGAGTTGATGGATCTTCTCCAGGGTTTCCATTTAATTTATGAATGTCGGAGGGTAATTTATGTGGTATCATCGGCCACCAAGGAGCACAATTGATAGGATCATTGGTTAACCTGTTTAAATCTAGTAATTCCAAGGTTGCAACAAAAGGAAACTGTCTATTAAGGGCAGGTTGAGCATAGCCAAGATAAGATGGAATTGCTTGGGCAATAGGTCTTTGAGCACTAGCATATGGGATTTGACGTTGGTAACCCAGATAGGGGTTTTTTTGCATAGAAAAAGCTTGAGAGTTCTGTTGACCAAAACCTGGATATGGTACTTGCTGATATGAAGTTTAAGGAATTTGCACCTATGGTTGCCAACGATTCTGTCCACCAATGTTATAACCCAAATTAGTATAAGTTGGATTCAGTTGATATGTATAACCAGATTGTGTTTGTGATACTCCATAAAATGGCACACCAGCTTGTGAATAAATGATCCCAGATATAGGTTGTTGTAAATTAACCAAAGGATTTTGAGTCTGTGAACCCAAAATTTGATGATATTGAGTTGAAGAGCTCGCCTGATAAGGTTGATGTACAATATTTTGATTTTGTAACTGGGGTATAGATGTATGAACAAGCGGTAATGAAGTGGATGTAACAGAATAGGAAAGGGGTTTTTGATAAATGGATGAATTTCCTGGGCAGCGTGGGATCAAGAAACAGCATGAAACAGAGATTTAATCAAAGGCACAGGGTATTTCATAAGGCGAGATAGGAATGAAGTTTAACAATTAAACTGAAATTAAATGGAATGTAAAGACTGTTTAAGAAAGCTGAAAAGGGAATTAAACAATGAATCCTTTCCAACAGAAGAAAATTACACAAATAATGAACGCTCTCTCAAGGCAGAGCAAATAAATTGGATTCTACCTCCCTTACTGTAAAGCATTCAGCTGGAAGCGTTTATGAATGAACTATGAAACATTACAAAAGACATATGAAACAGAAAGAGGGACACATTTTCTAAACTCACACCACAAGGATCTTATGAACCAGAGCTGCGTCCTTCCATTATTTCTCTGTCAAAAAAATGTACAATGAAGCTCTGTATTTCTCCTCCACACACCTCTCCCAGAACTTTTTCCACCATTACAAATGATTTTTCATACAATAAATAAGCCCAGGAGAAAACAGATCGATGAAAGTATGGGACTGTTTCAACTGAAATTACAAAAATAGAGAAAGAGCTGTCCATCTACTCTAAAGACAAAACAACGTTACTTTGCAAATCTCTGATGACCAATGAAAAGGCAAGAGCTATATCGTGTATCCCTTTAAATTATTAACTAAAGTCATAAATAGACAATACGCTCCTATTTCTCTGCTGTGACAGATGTCTCCATTTTGTTCCTATTCAATTATGCCCCAATTTAGCACCACCTTAGCATTCTTCATCTAGGACGAGGCTTAGAACCGGTTCAAAATGAAATTTAACAGAAGTAGCAGGTGTCCTTGGATTCCTTAAATCTCACCAAGCAAGGTTTCGATCCTCATACCCTACTAAAACATTTGAGAATCCGTGTGACTTGGGTGAAAAGAATGTCTGAATAGCCATATATACTTTTCCTTGACCAGAGCTTAGATGTGGTGAAGACACTGTATCTGCAAGAGAATGATGCTTTGCATGAACATCCAGCAGTCGACTCAGGCCTCCTGTTTACAACAAGATTTCTCCTTTCACTTCTATTTCTCTGACCCGCTCAGGACTGCAACAAGAACAACTTTTCCACTTTTGAGATGAAAGCACAATCGATGGAGCTGAATAAGCTTCTGCTACAGCCCAGACATAATGAATCACATACAAGCTTCCCAATACAAAAGTAACCAAATACTAACAACAGATGCTTTTCCTGGTCTTGACTTGAATTCTGGATGGAACTGGACCCCAACAAAATAAGGATTGGCTTGTAATTCCAGTATCTCCATACGTTCACGGTTTTCATCCTTGTTCACAAATAGTAGCCCACCTTGTTCAAGCTTTTTCAACCATAGCAGGGTTAACCTCATATCTATGCCGATGTCGCTCATCCATACAATTAACTTTCTGGTATAACTTTGCCGTGATGCAATCCGCACTTTTTCCATAACTGAGGAATCAACTTTTGGAGGAGGCCTGAAATTGTTCTTGCCAACTTTCAAGAGATGTGAAACACGAGCTAGCAATTGAGTATTCACTGAAAGTCTGCAATACAAATTGTCTCCTAGGTTTGCAACAAGTCTCATGGCAAAATCCCTTTGGAACATGATAATGACACATCTAAAAATTGGTCTGTGTGATAACAATTTAAATGTAAGCGGAGAAGATATCCGATAAGGAATATTTGCTACACACACATTGAAATAAGGCAGTTCACATTTAATAACATTTCCTTTAATGACTTGCAGCAGAATGGCACTGCTTGTGCCTTGTACCCTGCGCTGCAATTCTAGCACCATGCGAGGATCCAACTCCACTGCTATTACCTTCTTGATGACGCTGCGCTGCTGAGTTGTTCCCTTCATGAAATTTAAAACTGATGCATCCTCTTGTGGTGTTGGACTTTTGACACATCATGCACATTAGAATTTAAATCAATTTTATTACTGGCAGCTTTAACATCTGTGACATTCTTATTGGAACATGGCACTTCAATGACAGCATTAGATACCTCTGCCGTTTGCTTATTTTTTGCAAAGACACTTGATGGTTGAAGATCTTCTGCGCTTTCTCCTTTGGAAGCTCTCATCAAGCCATCACAGATGCCAGTATTTTCTGAAGAAAGTCTCCAAATATAAAATCGACCAACCTTGAAACTTGCAACATCTCTTTCAAATCTGTTTGAACCCGTTGAGTGGCGGTAGCTGTTAATGCAATCATCGGCACCTTTGGAAATTGAGTCTTCAAAATACCAAGCTTTTTATAATCAGGGCGAAAATCATGTCCCCATTGGCTACAGCAATGTGCCTCATCAACTGCTATCAAAGAAAGGCGGCCTGCGTGGTTGCATTTTTCAAGTTTTGCCATAAATCGCTTACTCTTTGATATCTCTAAGGAATTATCCCGGTATTGGCCTCCAACAAATTCTTGACAAAGCTCTCTTCTTTTCTTCGAAGAATCAAGCATGATTGAGAAGTTCTTAGGGCTGAGTGCTTATGCAAAGCTTTCCAACAAGCAATGGTATATATTCATGTGCATAGAATTCGCTTTCGTGCCATCAACTGTACTAAAAATTGCAATTACCTGAGACTCTAGTGTCAAATAGTTTTCTTCACCTTTTCTCCTCTCTTCAAAAATTTCTGAGACCTCTGAATCATTTGATTCATCAACCTATGATGTCTTGCTTGATAAATCATTGATAGCTTTTATACATGATTTTATTTGTTCAAGAAAATGATGCAAGTCCTTCTTGTATGTGGACAAGTTTAAAATGACAAACTGTAGAAACTGCCAATTGACTTCCTCCAAAGCGTCCTCAACAACATGTTCGCTTTGTTTAATTTGAGACAACTGAAATTTCCATGTATCTTCAAGAAAATTTGTCCAAGCATTCACAACGCTGGCTTCTGTCTTCCGTGCGGCCACAGATCTTACCAAGTCTTCTTCCTCCAATTTCAAGTGTAAAATAATTTGAAAATTTGCTTCATCAAACTATTCGCTCTCTTCTTGAATGTTGATGCGGCGACCATTGGCAGCTGCCAGAGCAGCATTTACATTTTTAAGCTCTGCTCGCTTTTTCTCAAGCTCTTGAATCTCTGTTGCCAATTCACCAACAGTCACACTGGTTGCAGCATCCAAGTGTGGACCTTAAGAAGTAACATGTTGCCTATCGGGAGTTATTCTAGGTTCAGCTGGCCGAAAAGCACTTGTTGCTGCAGATCCTTTCCAGCCTTTGACAAATTTCATTTTCTTCAGTTATTATTTCTAGGTTTCTTGATTTCTCCATGGAACATATTTCATTTGGCACTGTGGAGATGTTCAATTTTCTGTTAGTGTACTTCTGAATTAGTGTTTCAGGAACTTGTGTTGAAAATGGCATCAAGATTGCCACTGTTAATCTCAATACCAAGATTCAAACAATATACCGATGCTCGATTTAACTTCTATCCTTATCCTCGGTTTGCATCACCATGATTTTGAATGCAAACTGCAAATGATAATACCAAAACCTTGAATGCAAATAAAGCCCTGCAGAACCACTACGTTATTTCCTTTTGGTATTTCTCTACAAGCCAATATATTTGCTGCTGAACTCCTTCAAGCTGTTCCAACAGTCTTTCAAACTCTTTGTGCTCATCAAATGCCACCTTTTTGTTCTGGCTAAGTAGTCTCCTTCATTTTCATTCTCCCATCATAGCGACGGACAGAGTTCTGAATTTGCTTGTTGCTCGGTGTTTGGGGATTTAACATATAGAGGTTGGTTGGGTTCAACCTCCCGCAGACGAGGCGTGCTAACGCGAGAGACTCACCGATCATGCACATTCATAAACGTCGGATAGAATGGGAAGTTTGCACGAGTTGGTCCTACGTTTTGATAGATCCCGTGATTAGCTCTTTGCAACCGTCCTTCCTCTTTCACAGGCCAAGAAACATGCAAAGGACAGGTTGTACGTTATCATTTCTATCTATATATGTTAGTGAGATTCATATAAAACATTAAACGAATCCTTTTAATGGATGCCTTTTATAACAAATATTCTTATTACATTAAATAAATATATATACATTTATGGAACAGCATGAATCTTCTGTGTATTATAAAAATAGTACGTACAAAAGTAAGTGGAGAGATCACACAGTCCTTCCAAGGCCTTCGCAGAATAGTAAATCCCGGATCATCAATGCCCTGCTAAGACTCCTTCCAAATGAGTGCACATACGAGATAACATATAAAGGGATGTGTATCTCAAGGAAACAAGGGTTTCTGAAATGAGCGGGAAAGTGCGGGGAGGCACGGGGGAATCGGTTTCGATGAGGAACAGCAGTATAATAATAATAATTCTCTCTCTCCCTCGAGGCCACATCGTAGTCTTTTTTTATAGTCCCCTCGAGTAGTTTCAGCGATTTGAGAACGGTTGGCCCACGGGTGAGGTGGTCGAACCTGAGTAACCATCGACCCGGGCGCGAAATTAGGGATTTTTATATATTTTTAATCATTTAAAATAGCGCACGCGGAAAGGAGTCTAGGCTGTGCTCGCGTGTACACATGGAAAAACACGGGGCATAGTAAACGTATGAAACCAATTGTCCGCTGAGAATATGAATGAATGTAAAATTAAAATGACCTTTACCGTAACAAACATACCCTCAAGAGCAATCGTAATAAAAGCGCAGGATCTCGTACATGAGTAAGTGTTGTTCCGCTATGACACCTGGGTGGGTCAAAGCTACAGCAAAGTGTACAGAATGTATACGAGTAGATGAATGAGCACGGTGTCGTGCTGCTACGTTATTGAAGCAGGGACCAATCATGAGACCCTACGGTACCAACGGTCGTAGGAAGGATATTGAAGCACCCAAACGCGGACTAAGTTCGGTGTGTCTACTAACACCCTTGGGCGGCAAAATAGCCTCAGCATCAACACAGCCTGCCAAAGCAGATCAAAAACATCACCATCCCATCAAAAATCGAAAAATCAAACGAATGTGTACAAGATAAAAACAACTATATACAAAGCAAAATGCCGGGGCCAAAGCCTAGGCAATGCTTCTTCAAATAGGCCCCGGTACAGAGCCTCGACAACTCATTTCCTTCCAAAGTCCCAACAGGTATGCGCTCTTTCTTAAGGACCTTTTTGACGATAGCAAGACATACCACATCGACAACTTTCTGCCCCCAGGCATCCTTTTCTTGGGCAAAGACCAAAACAAGGTCACCTTGGAAAAGACCTAGGCTTAACCGCCTTGTATCTGAACTTTGACTCGGACATGCCTCGCCCGTTCAGCAATGGCGGCATCTCGACGCTGCTCATCAAGATGTTCTCGGTCGGCCGCTCTTGGAACTAGAAGTGTCGAGGAAGAAGCTCAACGACCGATTTAAGGAAGGAATCTCGCATTCAATGGGGAGCTCCCAGTTCCACCCCGTGGACTAGCGAAACGGAGTAAGCCGATTGCGGTTGCGCCCGACGTCTGTACTGCGATGCCGGAATGTAGCATAATGTCACGATTGGATCTATGTTTATCAATCGTCGGTTAGGGTGTCTTCAGAGACTTATTCACGGCTTCCGCCGCTTGGTGGCACTGGGGATAATATGGAGATGAATGTCTGCGGGAAACCCAATTTAAGAGCCAACTCAACCATCCTCTTTTGTTCATAAATGACTGCCATGGTCGGTGACAATCTCTCTCGATATGCCAAAAACTGGCTTGATGACTTGGTTGAAAAGAAAAATTTGCGGTCTCACCATCGTTCCCAAAGTGACGCAGCTTCGACCCACTTCGTAAGTGATCTCTGCTACGATAATGTGCCCGACCTTTTGCCGAAGGCGGAGTTTACAAATGATAATCATACCACTTTGTAAAGGTCCGACGATAACATTTGAGCGAGTGGATGAGCGCGCATTTTGGGGCCATACACGTGAGATGACACTTCTTCTTGACGAGCTCAATACAATCTTTGAAAATCGAGGGCAGTAGCAATAACAATCTTTGCAGACAGCAACAGCCTGATAAATGACCCCACAAGCTCACCGTGGTGAATACGTTAAGCAACATTGTTCTTCGAAAGTTGCGCGGCGTCTCGGGATTGAATCAACCCTCGACGGTACAAAGCATCACCAATAATCGGATAACTTTTAGCTAAGTGACGCATTCGACGCTGTCTTTCGAAAAAGAGCTTGCTTGGTCTGGAGATATGATGTCCCCATGCAAGGATCTTGTGGAGAGATTAGAAACAAGTGTTCGTCGGAAAGGACTCGTCGCAGATCATCTCGCTGTCACAGAAACTAGGAGATCAATTACTGTAAAGACTAATGACTTCTTGGATTTGGCGGAGACATGAACTCTAAATCAAATTCTTGTAAAATCACAATCCATCTATTGTGTTTGCCCCAATCTTGCTGCCCGAGGACAAGCCGAAATGGATTAGCGATTTCGCAAGGTACAAGTTTTAACGAAAATAATATAATGCGATCGACACATACGACGCAGGCTATACTTGAGCTCAGACCACTCTACTGTCGGGGGTGTCTGTGGCGAGCTCGGGGTCTGGGTCCTAAACTAAGGTATTAAATAACATACTCAGCACGAGCATCATCCTCTACGAACAGGAACCATACAATGATTCTGTTGTAGCCGGATACAAAAGAAAATCTGCGCTATAATCGGATGGACTCGAGGCAGAGGTCAATGCCTTTTTCAAGGGCATCGAATAAAGACGGTAAAACAGTCGTCCCGAAGAAAAGGAACTCCTTTCTTCAACGGTCTCATATGTCCACTTTGTAATCTCGGCATGGTTAACGATAAACCTCCGAAGAAAGTTAGACTTCCTTGGAACTTTGAAGGTGACAGAATTGAAGACGGGGGAGAACAGCGAAGTATTGCCTCAACCTTAGAGGATCTGCCTGCCTCCTTCATTGAACATAAATAAATCATGGTGGCTTGGGATATTCTGGCAACACTTGTTCGGATTCAAACGAATTTTATAAAAACGACATCTTTCAAATATTTGCCGGAGGTGACACGGATGATCATCCTCTTTCGAGAATGAGCGATGAATCTCAAAATATATACGATGATTTTCTTGATGTGGTGGAAGGCGTGAACAGCCCGGCCGAAAAGTGGCTCCCGACGTACAAGACCAAAGGCATTTCTTATATGCAAACGTACCCAGGGACAAAATAAGTAGGTCTTGTATTGGAGTCTTACGAATAGGATAGTAATTTGATTGTAACCGGAAAAACCGTCATGAAGGAAAAAATTTAGGTCTTGCTGTTAATAATCGGTCAATAAGTTATTGAAGATGATGTCTTTAGGACACGCCCAATGGAATATAATCGATGCACACTCAGGTGCACCAACAACACTGTCAACAGAACGGGGTTTTGAAACCATTCGGTCGGAAGGCTAGGGAAAAATGAATCCCGCCTTAAGCGACTTTTTCAACTTGACTTTGATAATTTGCCTTCTAGGATTAACCGGACAAAGGTTTTTGCTGACGAGCAGCGTTTCATCGTCTTGATCTCATCTTGTAGACCGTGGTGGGTCTATGCGAGGCATTTTCTACTTAAGACCAAGCAAAAACATCCCTATACTCTTTAGAAGCTGGTATGGAATTTGAACTTCTTCACGAAGACATTAGAAACCAATGACGTTCTGGTGTGTTGGGATTACGGAGATGTTCACGGATAGTGGGAGGAATCCCTGTCTGCTGTTCCCCTTCGGCCTCGGCTTGTGTTGGTGCTAAGGGCTCCGAGCTAAGGTGAACGGGTCCGGGGGCGAGGACTTGGAAAACAACCCAGGCATAAGCTCCAGGAAGTCGGGTGAGAGCTAAGACGAACAGTGCAAATCATCACGAATATCTCCTGCACTGTCAATTTGCTTCCCGGGGATGACCTCTTCGGATGGAAGAGTGGTATCTGAACAATCTGAGAAGAAGAAGCCAGCGTCCAAGCGGGAGCCATCACCATCCAGCCTCTTCGGCGAAAGGAGGCTGGATCGAACTGGGTGTCCGCCTTGATGATATGCCAATCTCCGGTGCAGAAATCGGGAATATGCATTCCACCCACTTGCCCTTCCTCCGGAGTGGCGAGTTGGGGAAGGTAAGGTCCAAGGAGTCGAAAAATAATGAGTTCGAAGAACTCTCTTCGAGGAGCAGCAGAGGATGAAATGTGATGATATGAACACCCTTACAGGAGGAGGAAGATCAAAAGATCCCATCGAGAAGAATACATTCAACTCCCCGGTTGCGATAGGTGCCTTCGTGTTGTCCAACTTGAACGGTGGTCGGGGCGCATCCCGAGGTCTGAGAGTGGATCCGAGGTTATCACGTGACTATCCTCCCTTCGACAGGAAACATACTATCCGAAATGTCATTGGGGATGCAATATCCATATCCTGTATATCCGATTTCTCCCCATGGAGGATTTGCTCCAGTCAAAAGAGCTGCATCTACTACATAACTTCTGTTACGGTTTTGCCCAACACGGATGGGCAAGCGGGACAATCTGTGGGGCCTATGAGAGCCAATGCCAGATGGTCAGAATAGTGCTAGATGAAACGACTTTGAGAGATCCTAGTGTCTTCCGACATGCGAGGGGAACATCACGCAAGTGCAAAGCACTCGTAAACAATAGTACGAAAGATGTTGGTCTTGAGTACGGTGATTTAATATGGAAGGCCATGGTAGAAATCCTGTGGCAAAATTCTTCATCAAGGTAATCGGAAAGAGAATTTTTGGGATTAATGGCCACAATGGCGGTGAGCAATATTCACGGCCCAAGGCCGGATGAGCACGGGTACCTCTAAAGCTGACATAGCACAAGGACTACTGCTTGGGAGGATCTTCTGCGTGAGTAGTTACGGGCAGCCTCATGTTCGGATTGATGGTTGACGGCAAGGCTAATTTGGCACCGGGCATGAGCCTCGCAGGTTGGCTTCGTGATATGAAGCGGCTCGATGGCCCGTCGGGGAACTTCATGGCTTTTACAGAAGGTTATCTCGCCATAATCATGGGATGCCGTGGCGACATCCCGTGAGCATATGTGAGAATATTGAATAGGTGCCACCGCACGAGACCTCCGGAGAAACTGAGACCACGATTAACGCCCGGCAATTAATTCTTGCCCTTGGGGAGAAAAGGGTTTGTTAGCACGGCCACGAGAACTAGAAGAACCTGTTGGAATCTTGGGCGCTGAACATCTAGTTTCCAGAACCCAAAAGGTAGTGAGATGATCTCCCGGCACAAAGCTTGCTGCAAAATTTAACTTTCTTTTCTCCTTTTGCCCTTCACCAACACGCTGCGTTGGTCTTGTTTACATTGCCCTTCCCATTCTTGCCCTTTTTCTTCATTACGTCCTTCTTCTTCCCATCCCGGATACAGCCAGTTTTAACGGGTTCGGAGGGTGGACATTAATGGACAAGGGCGGGGGTGGCGTCGACGAAGGCACGACCCTGACCGAACGGTTGTAAGACAATGCTGCCAATTGGCGCGGTGAGTACTACTGCGGCTTCGATCCGGCAAGTCCGTCACCATGCGGTTGGGTTTGAGTTTCGATAGGTCAATTTGGGCAGGGCATTGAGCAAAACCGCCACGCAGCGTGGGGCCCGAGAATAGATCAACTCTAGCGCTGGGCTCTGGTGGCACTGCTCCTCGGGAATATACCCACAACATGGATACATCATGAAATATGTAAAAGTGAAGCGATTTCAAAAACCACTCGAGAAAGGAACTCACCGAATGTGGGCTTTGATAAGCCTCTTCTTTCTCCTCCATTCTGAATATGATGAAGTAACGAGTTGCCTCATATAACAGGTAAAACGAGAGTTCGGTCCCGATAATACCTGTCCCCGGCGAACGGCGAAAATGGTTAAGAAAAGTTATAGCCGGTTCTCGTCCTTCATGAAAAGCTGCCCCCGATGGGCTCTATATACCATTGCATTGCATTCCCGGGTTAAGGTGCGCGGGAAATAATCTCAATCTAATCGAGTCGTGGTGAAGTTGGAAGAGCACCATAAATGGAATATTGGTGGCAGTGGTCTGCGGATCTTCACCATTCTTGCAACTTCAAACTTGGAGAATACGAAGTTTGGTTGGAAGCACGGAGAGCCACCCGGACTATACCGAATCGGGTCATTGGTCTTCGCCAAGTACGGCAAGTTTAACGTTGCCCGGTGGTAATCGCGGCGGAGCACAAAAATTCCATCCTTGATGGGATGAATTTCCCACATTGCGAAAAAGACAACACGGATTTGATGAGCACCAAGGCTGCCAATAAGGACCGTGGCGACGGAGAAGAACCTCCCAATAGGGTTGCAAAACCGGAGCTGGTTCCCCCCGCTGAAGTATTGTTGAAGATGTAAGCCACGGTAGGGTTCCATGCCGTTGAATGAGGGGAAAAAAGTGGCCGACATAAGTGCGGGGAAAGAAGCAGTAGGATGACTACTTCGATAGGCACGGTTCCGCCCCGACGTTGCAAACATGGGATTCCATCCGAAAGTAGCGAATCGAACTTATTTTGAGCCCAAGGATTGATACTTTGAGTGCCGGGACGTAGAAACGACCCTAGAGAAGGATTGGGACTGGGCACGCCGATCCCAGAAACACGAAAAGCGTGCAGTCCATAGCCATGTTGGACATGGGCGTGAGTCCGGTACTTCGTGATAAAGGAAAAAAGAGGGATTTCCAGCAATGGACATCCACAAGCAGAGAAAGACAGTTGGGGCTGTGCTTGGGTGAGCAAGATGAACATGGCAGTGCTAGAAGCACTCGAAGATGAAACAATAGTACTTTGCCTCGACAGTGAAGTGCGGGTACTAACGACCCCACTCCGATGAGCGGCGTTCTGGTCGCGCCTTCATCGAAGATAAGAAAGGATATGGAAAATCCGGCCGAGTCCTCGGTTCACGATCAGCAATATATCAACAACCGGATGATCAAGGAAGGAGATGGACACTGTGGGCGAAGGCTCGGTATGTCTTCTGTACGAAAATCACTCTATACGAGAAACAATACTCTGCCAGGGTGAAATGGTGCCGCTCTCTAATATAGCTCTTGGTTACAAACAACAAACATCGGACATGGTGGGATCTCTCTCACAATCCCGGACTCTACGAGGGTGAAAACCACCGTCCTGTGGCTCCTACGCCTGAAGAAACTCGTATACCGGGGGTGTGGACTCTGTAAACGTCAAGGCGCCCGGTCGGCCCGCTTTTCTCCAGAAATTTATTCCTGTTAGACTCCAAGAAAAGTGAAAATCTGGGCAAGCTGGAGGCAAGGCACTCACTAAAATCAAAACACGAAACGACAGAAGCAAAAACGACCTCCAAAATGTTTCGCTCAGGGTGATGAGGACCGGACACCAAAAATACGAAGCGAAGTATGGACGGCAAGTGATAAAAGGATGGATTAAGGGCCAGACAAAGTAGGGTATCGACGATTACGGCAGAGCCTCTAACAACGGCCTTTGCCCGGCTCGGCACCCAAGCCGCCGAGCACCCCGGAAATGTGGCTGGAAGTGATGGGCATTAACCCTCGGTGCCTGCGGTATTCCCAGGTCACTGTGTGGAGACTAGAACGACCGACCTGTGGATACCAATCCGTGTCGGAAAGGCAGGCAGGCTTCCAGTCTTGAGGTTGGAAGATTAGCTGACGGAGGGGTATCCTCTTCTTGTTATTACCTACAGCGCTTGACTCTGGGATGAAGACTTTCAGTCCACCTCACGGAGTTGGATTTGGCCTCAATTAATAAACTTCATGTTTATTTGAAGACGTATGGAGAGTTAACTCTCCTCCTCTCTATTCAAGGCCTACCAGCCTGGCTAGTTGGTGATTGACATAATGAGCATGCTAATTTGATTTCAGATTAAATGGCTATTTTAAGTGGTAATAAATAAGTGCAAGGATATGGAGTTGAAGACAATGATGTTAAACAAAGAAATTAATAAAACACATTACATGTGGGTTCATGATCTTTAAGATGAAAAACAATTTCTCTTGTAGATTTCTAGGAGCTAAAAATGTATTTGCATATATTCCAGATTACCAAATATACTTTTAAAAATTGAAGCTAATAGATGATTTAATGCACCTAAGCCTGGTAATGCTAACATGTCAAGTCTGAATATAAATAGTATAGCGAGCAGATGGAAATTTTAAAAAGGCTCCTTGATTTCAGCAATAATAACGAAGTATCAGGAAAATAGGTTCACATAAACAAAGAATTCTTAATATGAAACTTAAAATACTCAACAAGAAGAAGGAGAAATCAAAAAGAACAATGCTCTCTTCAAAATCAAGCGGAAACTAGAAGCAAGAAACTTCACTAAAGTCTCAAAAAGATGAAGCCAAACGAAAATGAAAAAGGCAACAACAAAAACAAAAACAAGAAACAATGTTTTTGAGTTTTTGCAATCTATGCAAAAAACAAAAAGCAAAACAAATGTTTTTGGGCTTTTTAGTTTATAAACAAAACTTCAAAGAAAACCAAGAACAACTATCCCAATCTTGGGCCAAGCAGAGACCCCGAATTTTAAGCATAAACTTCAACTATGCCCACAAACCTTATAAAGCTAATAAAGTAGGAAGATTAATAAAGAGAACGGAAGACTAAACTCAATCAAACTGCCAAGAAAATAGTGCAAATTCGTTGCAACACAAAACTCCAAAACGAAGAAAAGATCTTCGAAAAAATGCAACAAAACCTAGCTTGGCAAACTCAAGAAAACCGATCGAAAACAAAGCAAAGAAACCTTGATACAAAGCACAACACGAGAACAGACCGATTTAATGAGCAAGCGCTCTCGTGGTAAACGACACGACAAGAACGCTCGGAAAAACGATCTTGAACTCAATCCGAAGTGCTAGCACCAACAAGAACCTTACGCCAAAAAGATCGGTTTTCGGGCAAACGAAGAAGAACCAAGACTTAAAAACCATGTTGTCACCTCCGATGGTACAAAGACTACTGAAACACGGGGCTTCCACGACCCGAGAAAAGACCAAAAACACCGAAATCTTGAAATTTCAATTGAAGCCTAGGTATCCACCAGTATGTGGGCGCGCGAGCGTGTATGCGCGTGCGTGGGGAAACCCGGTGTGCGCAGGGATCCTTCTGCACAAACTCGCGTTATCTTGTTGTTGTGTGCAAGAAAAAACTGCGTGTAGTGTGAAAAATAAAAAGTACCTGGCTGGAGGAAAGGTATAAAAGCTTCAATACATTTGCCAAGAAAGCAAGTGAATGGCAGGCAGGAAAAGCGATGACAGCTTTCACAAGCAGTTAGAAACAACCCAACGGAGAATCACAAAAATGTGATCCCAGTGGAAGTCTTCGATTGTTTAGGGATTCTTTAGAGGTTGGTTGGGATTCAACCTCCACCAGGCAGTACTACTTAGCGGAAGACTCACACGATCATGCACATTCATAAAAGCAGTGGTGAATGGGAAGTTTACCGGGTGGATACTGGTTGCAGAAGTAGATCCACGTGGAGTTCAAACTCCTGCAACGGAAGTCAGCTTCCTCTTTCACCTGAAATACAAGAAGAAACCAGCACAAAGGACAAGTTGTCTGGGTATATTTCTACTCTATATGTTGGTAAATTCATATAAAACGTTAAGCAGATATAAATGGATGCTTGTATAACAAATATTCTTCATACATTAAAGCATACGCCATTCGCCGGAACGACGCAGTGCTTCTGTATTCAACAAAATAGTACGTGCAAAAGTAAGGGTGGAGGATCACCCAGGTCCTTGAGGCAGCCATGGCAGACGGTAAATGCAGATCGAGTACGACCTTGTATAGTGAACTCGCCCAAATGAGTGCATGCGAAAAGATATGCCTCTAAAGGATGTGTATCTCAAAGAAACAAGGTTTCACTAAGGCAGGCAGAGAGTACGGGGAGGCACGGGGGTCAGACTTGGATAGGGAACCAACGGTATAATAATAATAATTTCTCTCTCTCTCCCTCGAGGCCATACATTGAAGTCCTTTTATAGTCCCTCCAGTGGTTTGTTGATTGGAAAGCAGTTGACGCAGTACAGGGTGGTTGAACTACACAAGTAACCATCAACCCGGCGCGAGAGTGGATTTTATATATTTTTAATCATTAAAATGGCATACGCGGAAAGAATCTGTTGCTTTCACTTTCTTTACTGTGAGAAAAACGGGCATAGTAGCGTGGAAGGATTTTCCTTTATTTTAAGTGGTTATATCTAAGTACGTAGGAATGGGTGCCCATAAAGCCATGGAAAGTAATCATGAATGTCAAGGTAGAAATGATGCATAACACTGTTCATCTACATCTTCTTGCTAGATGCAATTTGCCTTTGTATTTAACAACATGTGCAATGCTCTCCTTGATGGTTTTCTCTTAACTGTGACTGAGAAACTTCTTGTGATATTTTATGCTGTGATTTCTCTATTTATTTTCTTCCTTCGAAATCTAAGTTTGTTTTCATAAATGATCCATTGTCGATCTGGAAATCACCTTACTATTTTGTGCTTGTGAAAAAATCCTCGGATAATATTGACATGACTTCACTACTCAAAATAAACATTAGAAACTAGAATACAATTATGATAAAAACTCGAATAGGTGCAGACCCTCAACAAACTGTTGGTGAGTGGATGGCTTTATGAAGGACATATTCCAAGGAAATGATGTGTGTTGAAACTTCCGTGAAAATGTTTTCTATGGTTTCTCTTAGCTATTCTTTCAGCTGAAATTACAGATAGCTTGTCTTTAAAACTTCCTACGGCTTCTTGGCCTTAAACCATAGACCTAATGACCGAGTTTAACTCTTTGCTTATCATTGGACAAACAGTTGTAAATGACAGAAATAGACTTAGTGGATGCAGGCTACAACAGACTGACAAAGGCGGTGTAACATTGGCTCAATGGGGATGGCAGTACCCGCTTGGTGCAGAACAACGGTCTTTGGGAGAGAAGCGACCGATTGCCTCCATCCATTGGGCTATGGAGTCATTATTTCAGAAATCGACACGATTAATTTATTCACTGAAATGGTAAACGATTGAAAAGCGGCTGACAAACTTCAAACTAAAACTGAAATAAAGCTGGAGACAAAAATGTTTTATACTTTTATTTTGTATTTATCTACCTACTTTCTTCTAGAATCCATGGTTCAAGTAATGTTGTAATACCGGAGTCAGCCATTCAAGTAAATCTAGAAGGATATAGCAAGTGCTTGAGATCACGGATGCCGCTGCAGCGACCTACATTACACATAACGGAGGTACGGTTATGTAAAAGACAACTTTGATCTATCGATCAAAGCGGCACCCATGTGTCTTTAAATAGATGTAAAACCGGTCCTGTTGCCTTCCTTTCATAAATACCCTTCATTGCTGTGTGATGTGAGCATACGTGACCGACTCTGTTGAGCACCCACTATTGTTTGAAGGACGGTGCAAGGCTGCCGGGATCTCGGAAATCCCGCCTGTGGTTTGATCATTTAAACACGAATCTCCTTCTCGGTTCTTTCAACTTAATAACTCACGGACACCAGTTTTAGCTTCAAGGAAACTTGGGAGATTTCAAACATTCGAAGCAAGACACTAAAATTCTTATTCGTGCAAAATATAACTAAGTGATCTCTCATTTCTTTCCCGCTTCACAAAGTGCGGTTGCCACCCTACCATTGCATGAGTGGATCAGCGAGCACTAGAATACGCATCGAGCTTGGGTCGCCGGAGTGAACGATTTCGACCTTGCGGTGTCTCGACCTCATCACCAGCAGCCTCCAGATGCAGCAGTTTTATGTCTGGGGCAAGACAATCTTCGAAGTCGAATGTCATCAGCAACAACCATCTTCCCCGGTATGGTCGCCACTATGTTGGGTATAATCTACCTTAGGCTAAAATAAGGTAAGACTCAAAACAACATCAAACCATGCTCAGCCTGTAGCTAGCCCTACGGAGACAGAGAGGGCTCTCTCGATCAATCTTGATAAGCAAACAATAGGGTAAGACAAGCAAAAATGATTTTGAGCTAGTAAAGATAGGAAAGGGGTTTTTGATAAATAATTGGTTTAAGTTTGTATGGGATAGGAACAGTGTTGAGCATAGATTTAATCAAGAGCACGGGGTATTTCATAGGCGAGATAGGAATGAAGTTTAACAATTAAATTGAAATTAAATGGAATATATTTGTTTAAGAAAGGTAAGAAAAGACATAAACAATGAGTCCTTTCCAACGAGAAGAAAATTACACAAAATCATGACGCTCGTAAGGCCCGGAAGAGAAAATAAATTGGATTCTACCCTATCTCTTGCTACAAAAGCATCCGATGGTGATTATGAATGAAATGTAAAACATTACGAGATTACATATGAAACGAGTGGAAGAAACATATGCTAAACTTTATCTGCAGAACAACAGAGGTAAACAGTGTTTGCACCACTTAGTGCCTGTATCATTTATATGTTGATGATGTTGGGTTATTTCCTCCCACAGCTTTTTCAAAACTCTCCAACCCTTACAAAGGATTTTCATACAATAAATAAGCCAGAGAAGAAAACAGATCGACCCAAAAGAAGGGCATTATTTCACACAGAGTACAAAAAATAGAAAAAGAGTTGTCCATCTACTCTAAAGACAAAACAACGTTACTTTGCAATCTACGATGACCAATGAAAGAACAAAAGAGCGATATAGTGTATCCCTTTAAATTATTAACTATAAAGTCATAAATAGACAATACACAACTCTATTTCTGCTGTGTGAGGATGTCTATATACATTTGTTCACTATTCAGTTATACAAATTTAGCACCACCTCGACATTCTTCATCTAGGGTGGGGCTTAGGTTAGGTTCGAGAATGAAGGTGGCGATATGAGGTGTCACTGGATTCCTTAAAATCTGTTAAGCAAGGTTTTAGTCCTCATACCCTACTAAAACATTTGAGAATACGTGACTTGGGTGAAAAAATATAGGTCTTCATATATGTATGTAACAGAACTTAGATGTGGTGAATACAACATGTACGCAAGAGAATGATACTTTGCATGAACATCAATGATCCAACTGGAGCCTCTTGTTTACAACAATATTTCTCCTTTCACTTCTATGGAGGCTAAAGGTTACCCATGAAACAACTTTTCCACTTTTGAGATGACACAATCGATGGTGAACAATACTGTGACCCGGACATAATGAATCATACAAGCTTCCCAATACAAAAGTAACCAAATACCAATGGAATCGCACTGCTGGTCTTGGCATATGATTACGGATGGAAGCTGGACTAACAAAATACGGATTGGCCTCGTAATTCCGGTATCTCCATACGTTCACCGGTTTTCATCCTTGCTCATGGTAGCCCACCTTGTTCAAGCTTTTTCAACCATGGCAAAGTTAACCTCATCTATCTATATGATGCTCATCCCGCTGATCCTTTCTAATGTCAACTTTGCGTGATGCAATCCGCACTTTTCATAAGCGAGGAATCAACTTTTGGAAGGTAAAATTGTTCTTGTAACTTTTCAAAGAGATGTAGAAACATAGAGCTAGCAATTGAGTATTCATTGAAAGTACGCAAGCCTAGGTGTCTCCTGAGTTTTGTAACAAATCTCATGCTTAAACTCCCTTTCGTTCCTTCAATAATAGTTTGTCATTAGGTACGTATGATAACAATTTAAATGTAAGCGGAGAAGATATCACGATAAGAAATATTTGCTACCTTTTACATTAGAAATAAGAGCGATTTCACATTTAATAACATTTCCTTTAATGACCTTTCGGCGAATATGCTAACGTACTGTATACCTGTTTCATTTAACATGTGAGGATGTTCCCCATTGCTATTACCTTCTTGATGGCGCTGCGCTGCCCGAGTTTGTTCCCCTTCATGAAATTTAAAGTAAGTGCATCCTCTTGTGGTGTTGGACTTTCGACACATCATGCCATTAGAATTTAAATCAATTTCTCCCCAGAGCGGCTTTAACATCTGTGACATTCTTGTTGGAACATGGCACTTCAATGACAACATTAGATACCTCTTGCCGTTTGCTTATTTTTGCAGAACATAAAATGGTTGAGAGATATTTGCGCTTTCCTCCTCTGGAAGCTCTCATCAGAAAGCCATCCATAGGATACCGATGTACGAAAGTCTCAATATGTAATCGAACTAACCTTGTTTGCCATCTTTCAATCTTGTTTGAACCGTTGAGTGGTGGCGGTAATGCAATCATCGGCACCTTTGGAAATTGACTCTTCAAAATACCAAGCTTTTTATGTCCAGAATGAAAATCATCCCCATTGGCTACAACAATGTGCCTCATCCGTGCTATCAAAGAAAGGCGGCCTGCGTGGTTGCATTTTCAAGTTTGACATAAATCGCTTACTCTTTGATATCTCTGTGAATTATCCTGGTATTGGCCTCCAAATAAATTCTTGACAAAGCTCTCTTCAAAATGACATGATTGAGAAGCCTTGAAAGCGTTAGCAAGCTTTTATGCAAAGCTTCCAATAAACAATGCATATATTCATGTGCATAGAGTCTTGCCTTCATGCCATCCATTGTGCTAAAAATTTCAATTACACCAAGGACTCGTGTCTGACGTTTTTCTTCACCTTTTCTCCTCTCTTCAAAAACTTAAAGTTCTCACGAATCATTTGATTCATCAACTTTATGATCTCTTGTGATAAATCCTTGATAGCTTTTATCCATGATTTTATTTGTTCGAAAATAATTACCAAGTCCTTCTTGTATGTGGACAAGTTTAAAATGACAGAAAGCTGTAGAAACGTAAGTTGACTTCCTCTGGCGTCCTCAGCAAGCCTTATTGCATGCTGTTTAATTTGAGACAATGCAATTTCCATGTGTCTTCAAGAAAATTAATCCAAGCATTCACAATGACGCTTGTCTTCCGTGCGACCACAGGATCTTTAAATCTTCTTCTTCCAATTTCAGTGTGAAAATAATTTGAACATTCCTTCATCATTGTTCCCTCTCTTCTTGAATGTTGATGCGGCGACCATTTAGCGTGCTGCAGATATGGCCATTTTTAAACTACTATCACTTTTTCTCAAGCTCTTCGAATCTGCATTGCCAATTCATGGTCCTGTGATTCTGCAGCATCCAAGTGTGGCCCTTGGTAATATGTTGCCTCCTGGGAACTATACAGTTCGGTGGCGAAAAGCACTTGTCGCTGTGAGATCCTTTCCGACCTTTGACAAATTTCATTTTCTTCGATTATTATTGCTAGGTTTCTTGATTTCTCCATGAAACATATTTCATTTGTGCTTTGTGGAATGTTCATTTTCTGTTAGTGACTTGAATTGGTGTCTGGAACATTTAAAATGGCATCGAATTCTTACTATTAATCTCAATACCAAGTTGGAAACAATATCTTAGATGCTCGATTTAACTTCTATCCTTATCCTCGGTTTGCATCTTGAATTTGGGTACAAATTGCAAATGATAATACCGACCTTGAATGCGAATAAAAATATAACGAGCCACTACGTTATTTTCCTTTTGGTATTTCTCTACAAGCCAATCTGTTCTATTTCTTGAACTCTTTTAAAATTTTATTCCATGATGTTTCAAACTCTTGTACATATTGATACCCTTTTCGTCCCCAGCAAAATGATATACTTCATTTTTATCTCCATCATAAGCGTGAGACCGAGTTCTATATTTGTGACATCGGCTTTCATCTTCACGTCTCCAACACTATGATTTGTTTGCCTTTGTATTTAACAACATGTACCAATACTCTCCTTGATGGTTCCCAACTATGTTGAGCTTCTTGTGATATTTTATGCAGTTTCTATATTTTCTTCCTTAGAAATCTGAAGTTTGTTTTCATAAATAAGTCACTTGTTGATGGAAATCACCTTACTTTGTTTTGTGCTTGTAGAAAAAATCCTCGGATAATATTGACATGACTTCACCCTTTCCAAAATAAACATTGAAACTACAGTGTCTATCAGTAAAAACTAGACAAATTGTGGACACTCTTGACATGTTTCCAGCTGATGGATAGGCACATGGAGGACATATTCGAGGAAATGATGTGTGTAATTTGGAAACTTCTTTTTTATTGAAAGATATTTCTATGGTTTCTCTTAAACTAATTACTTTCAAGCTTGAAATTTTTGGAATAAAAGCATCTTTAAAACTTTCCCTCGGCCTGTAGCCTTAAACCATAGACCTAATGACAAGTTTAACTCTTTGCTTATCATTGGACAAAAACAGGAGCTGTAAATGGCTAAGTAATGAACTTTTAGTGAATTTGACTGCGACGGAAGGGCCAGCAAGGCGAGTGTAACGAGGTGTATGATTGAATTGGTTGATACGATTGGACAACAGTTTGTGGTTGGATAGGCAGAGTGTGTTGCCATTGAAAAACATTCATGTTAACATTAGTTTGACCAAAATGTGATTAAAAAATGTTGTATTGGGTGACCATAGGTTTCCCCCCAGCATAACGAGGATAATAAGACGAAAAATATTGTTCCCCGAATGCTGGAAGTCCAGTGGATATGGTACTTAAAGGAATTGACCCATAAGGACCGACTTGATATTGCCCTGATGATGTGTGTAATGATTCAAGTTGTTCAGTACTAACTATAGGACTACCAGTTAAAACACTAGATGATGATATTGGTAAATACCATGGTCTTGAAGATTGACCAGAGAAAGTGCCAAACAATGATTTGTAGTCTGTTGGGACTGAAGGGCCACTATGCAAATATGACTCTGGTGAGGTTGTGAACATCGAAGGAGTAGCGAGGGTAGGAGCTGACGTAATTGGAATAGGAGACCCAACCGAAGATGTTAGTTCAGACATGGTTGTATGACCAAATGTATACTCTCCGAAATCAACGAAATATTGAATGGCAATGAGATCAACAAAAGCAGATGGAAACGACTGAGGAAAAGACTGGTACAGGTAAAGGTCTCCCCCAAAATGGGTTTGACTTAAAGGTGTATTAGGTTGTGGGATTTCTTCAATCACGATTAAACTAGGAGGAAGAACTTCACCATCAGGCCCAAAATATATTTCAGACGGTTGACTGCGTGATATAGGAGTTTCAGTGGCTACATATATTTGTGGAGTGACCAAGGTAGGAACAACTTCCGGTTGTTCAGGATTCAGATGTGCTGGAAAAGAAGAGACAGGATCTGGATATATTTTTGATTGAAAAATGTCGGGTCCAGGAGGTATGGTCTCAGTAATTGAATGGATTGTGACCACGGGTAGCTGTGAAGACTCCGTTTCGAAAACAGTAAATGAACCGGGATGTGTGGAAACAATTTGAGCTAACTCTGGTTTAAATGATGATGTTTCACCAAAGGTACAAATTTTACTTGATTCGGTAGATCATGATCGCCTTCGCCTACCAGAAGTAACTTCCGGCGGTAAAGGTGGTTTTAAAGCTAATCTACGCGAACGAAGGGGGGTAGGATTGTGTTCTAATTCCACGATTATTGATTTATTTTATCCAAAAAAACAAAAACAAAAAGAGGGTAATACAAGGCAAAAGGGTTTACCAAGAAACTGTGAACTACAGAATACTTCCTAGCGAACCAAGAAGTACGGGTAGGTAATCTCCCTGAATGTTGTGTTTGGTGTATCACAATTTCAGGGTGGCCGACTCGGTTCACTATGGATGGATAGCACCTAAAATTTTTCCTCCCAAATATACCCGAAGGTATGTGGAGGCCCAAGTCCATATTAGCACTGCCTGATGCGAAACCGCACAGTGAGAGCACCCCTTTATACTTATCATACTGTAACACCGCCCGATATACCCGAGAGTACGTGGAAGAGTTACGATATACTTATGTACGTGGAGTGAGGCATCACACTCGGAATGTATCGCAGACAAGTTAACGACAGCTGCTATGTTTTGCGACACCGGAACACATCTCTAGCCTAGACCTTCTAAATGTTATTGTTAATGTTCCAGAGCGTTGTTAAGTAAATTGAGATTTATTTTATGTTGATCTTGCTTAGAAAATTACCTTTCAGGTTCAACACGATGATGTATATAAAATTTTTAAAATGCAAGCTAAGAATGGTAAACAAACTTTCACTTTCAGCTTTTTCAATGAAGAACCTAGCTACTAAGGTAATAGAATGCTAGTTTTTTGGAAAGAGAGCAAATAATTTGTGAGCAAACAAATCAATGAAGAAAACAAAATAAAAAAATCACAAACTAAATGCAGATTTCCTAATGTTCCTTTTGCAAAAAAACACACAATCCCACATGCAAATGCAAGTTTTTCTTTTCAATTTCCTTAATGTTATGAATGCAGAAAAGAAACTAGGTGCACTAGATCAATAATCGAAATTCTTTTTACTTTCGAGAAACGAAGGATACAAACAACAATTTCTCTTTTGAAGGAAAAATGAGGACTTCAACAACAATTTCTCCTATCAAGGAAATGAAGATTTTACGACAATTTCCTATTTCGAAAGCAAATGATTCTTAATGCGACCATAAAAAGTACTTTGAAATCAACTTGTCAATGATAATGAAAAAAAAAATTTAAAACAACATTGAACAAATTTTCAGTAAAAGGATAAGAAGTATATAGAGTTACTGGTCAATTGAGCATCAAAATTTTCAGAACACAGCAGTAAACAAAACTGAAGCAAAGTACAAAGTCAGATTCAAGGTAATTTGGTCCCTTTCAGGAGCCAACATAGTCTCCAAAAGGATACAGTGCTCTGCAACGCAGGCTTGGAAGGGAGACAGTGCTCTGCAAAGCACTATGCCTTGACTAAGGGTGCGTTGGGCGCAGTAAACAAAGAAAAAACTACTATTTGGCTCACTAACTTTGCAAATTAAGCTCTGAAAAAGTCTAATATTTATGTGAAATAGCTACTGGGTGGATTTAGAAAGAAAATCAGAGACTAACACACCTAGAAACAAAAGAAATTATCCCCAGTGGAGTCGCCAGTTTTTTGGGATAGAATTGTAATCTACGAATAAATTACACTTCCCTATACAGGTGCTAGTCTAGAACAACAGGTGAAAGACTATACTACTATTTCTCCTAACTCAGAACAGATACACAGAGGGGATTGGAGGCTTACTTTTTTCAGTCGCTTCCAAATGGCTCCTTTCTATCGCTTCCACTACAACTTCAAATTCAAGCGGTTTTGTTGGCCGAATGCTTCCTGCAAGAAAGAACACTGAAACAAAAGAAGATGCAATAATATAGATATCTATTCAAGCTAGTTAGCTAAATCATTTAAGCATAAACTACATTCATCAACCAAGATCTTACAATATGGAAAATCAAAGTTAACATAGATGCATGTAGGGAAAAACAAGAAGTACTCTTATTGATGATAGAAGGGGAGGTTACAACCTAGTGACTAATTTTAAGTGACCTTCTAGCAAAGTTTCCAAGTCTCATCACATCATAAATATCTCTAACAACAACTCCACAAATCAAACTCTCAATTGAAAATTCTCCAGCATTTCTCTAGTCAAATTCTTCCTCTTCAAACACTTAGATCTGTGTTCAATTTATAGAGGAACTGTAGGTTGTTTTGCAATCAATAGCATTCCAAAAGTAGGAAAGACATGTTTCCAGTCATGTAGATGTCAAATGGACACTTGGATCTGAAGCTTGACACATGTGAACCCTTCTAGAAGACACTGGCCAAGTGGAGATTCCGGAACAATGAGAATTTCGCTCCCAATGTGACCAACACACCTTTGAATGTCAGGAAGTGCTCTGTAGAGAAGCCTTGAATGGGGCTACCTGCATATGCAATGCACTTAGGCCCCTTAGAGCCTGCGTTGGTGAGCTCTCATATGTTAAATAATAAGCTTAAAACCATGGAAACCCTTGCTTGATGAAAGTCTTGTTTGATTTGTGTTGTTTCCTGTCTTAGGGCATATAGCAACTAAGATGATAGGGAATGATAGACCCTTGATCATCAGTCCTAGAGATGATGCCCAGTTAACCAGGTCATTGGGAATGCTGCACAAGTTGACCTATAACACCCACCACTAATATGCTAGAAACAAGGTCTGCAATATCAAATACAAGCAAATGCAAAACAAGCTAAAAGAAACCGTAATCACCAAGAAGAAGAGGGGAAAACTCCATTTTCTAGCTGATGCATCATTGATTACATAGAAAACATGATCTAGACCTTACACAAAAATTTTAAAAGTTTTGGAGATGTTTTTGGCTTTTTTGATATTTTGGCCAATTTTCACTAGCTTTTGCACAGTCTAACTGCAAAAAACGTACCGTGGGCCATGCTATGCTTTTTATAGATGCCTTAAAATGATCCAAACGCAGTTGGAATGGATAGATATTGGCCTCTACATCACATTTTGGCTCCTGGAAATAAAATATCTCAGCTTTTGACACGTGGAAAAGCTATAAAACATCATGAAAAACACTTTTCTACCAATTTTTTTAGCCACGCACTACGCTTTTTGACCAGTTTTGGAAAAAGTGGTTTTTTAGGGGCTTCACTCCATCATTTTCCCTACTTAATGAAATTTTGGATAACTATACAGGAACAAATCTCCAATGAGCTATCTTGAGCTCAATTTGGACTTCAGAAAGGTAGTAAAAAATCAACTTGAAGGTCATGATGCACTTTTTTTAAGGACACGCTGTGCTTTTTCTAGTTTGCTTGTTATCTTCAAAATTTTGATTTTTTCTCAGTTGGTTGATAAATTTCATGAAATCTTACTGATGTAAATTTGTAAATCAAATGTAATTTTTTCTATTATATTTACTAAAGGTAGATACATCAAATTAAATTTTTATTTTTGAGTCAAGTGAAACAGTTTCACCAAAAAAGGGAGAGTTTGTTGATATCGCTAGTCATGAGGATTCTATTTGAGGATTTTGGGGAAAAACTCCACTAGTCATGGATTTGACCCCGGAGAGTGGGGAGAATTTTTTTATGGTCTATCTCTTTCATTTTCTTTTCCATTTGAATGGTTGGATGTTGTGTAATTTAGCTTTGGAACACTAGTGTACTTTGTGATTTTGGCAGGAACTAATAGACATAATTTGTAGCTATTGTGGTGGGATTCTTGTGGTATATGTTTTAGCAGTGTTTTCTCTTATGTGATCATATGTTATAATGTTTTGTACCTTCCATTTCATTTCCATGCTACATGTGTTTTCTTTCTAAGTTGATAAACAAAATTCATTGAGTTTAATGCTCTGTTTTGGAGAAGATTTCACATTTATGTCCATTTTCTTCTGATATAAAAAAAAATCATGATATCCATGTTCGTTTTAAAACCCTATCAATCTACCCTATACACAATGACAAATCTAAAGTGCTAAAGTGTGTGCCTACCTTGCCCCATTACATCTTTGCAAATATGATTTTCAGAGCCCTGACCTAGTCCTCCTAGACCTAAACCACCATCCAGCACAAAAATCAAATCAACCAAACCCTAATCTACATACCTAGCCTATTATCTTTCATGATCCAGTAAAATTGGTTGTGATATCATTGAGAGAACCCTCTTAGCCTAGTAGGGCTATCTACTAGGTCAAAGAGGTTTGTGGTTACCTTTGCTGGTCTCTTTCTCGGCCTTCAGAGAAATGGTGGAGTGCTAACACAACCCAAGTCTCAACAAACCTCTTCCAAATGCATAGACATAGATGTCATATAAACGTGATGATCATATTTATGAGGAAACAATGGTTTCCACAATCTGGGAGTGCAGGAGGCATAGGTATAAATCAGACTTGATCAGGGACTAATTGGATATAATATCAATATCCTCCCTTTCTCCTCCTTTAGGCCTTCCCATGAGGAGTATTTATACCACCCCAAAACAGTTGTTTTAGTTGGGATACAGTTTTGAAACGGGCTCCTGTAGGTAGGCTTCCGGTGTAACCCGGAAACCTCACCCATAAAATAGGGATTCTTATATATTTTCATATTTCAAATTATATTCGTGGGTTGGGTATAGATGGCTGCATGTGTTCACGTGCTTTTGATAGGGCAGAGTCACGTATGGAATTTAAAATAATTTTTTTTAGATAAAGGAACAAGTCTGAAGGGAAAGGTTTTCCCAAGGCCATTACTCAAAGCATCAAATATACAAAGGTGGAAAATGATGCTATAAAAATTAGTAAGCATGTTTTAACAAAGTTATTTTGGAAGAAATTTTCTTTGATTTTAGTTTTAAAATATTTTCCCTTGTTTTTATATACTGATATTACCTGAGCTTATATACTAACACCACATTCTCGAAATGAAGAAGGGTCATTGATCTCTCTTCATGCCATCAATGAGGACTCTCCCTAAACTTAACATTAAACACAAGTCAATGTTCAATAGTAATGAAGAGGGATCAATTTAAGAATATGAGGCTAGTAGTAAAAAATATGAGACTATCCATGTTAGTGATCATGGGATACTTGTGGTGGGTCAAAGATATAATTCAAGATCCAAGAAAGAGGGGAATTGTGGTGTGGGTGGCGAAGTGGAAGGGATCCTTGGTGTTTTTTTTTGGTATAGGGAATAAAAATGTGTGAAGGAGTAGGAAATAAAATATTTCCTTAGCCCAAGAGAAGGCTTACTATGATATTTTATTAATAAAACAACTATCTTTATCTTGGGTCCCTAGAGAAAAATGTAACCTTCCTAAGGAAATATAATGATACACTAAGAAACCTACCTTAAATATATTGGTTAAGGGTTATAAGCCTAATTTAATTCTATTGAAAAAGTCCATGGGGGATGGAAAATAGTTGGTTTTTGAATTAGAAAATTTGTTTGGTAGTTGGGAGTTTATGTTTATTGATGGTAATTGTTTAGGTGGGGTAATTTCTGGATGGAGGTCAAGGGATATTTTATATATTAATTTGTGGGCATTTGATTCAGGTTTGGGAGAATTTATATATTCCTAGTATTTGTATAAAAAGATTATTATGATGAGCATATATGGACCATACGTTGATAGGGTTTCATATTGGGAGAAGATCTTCTAGATGGTAATTTTTAATAAGGAATTTATAATCTTCTGGACCATGAGGGGAATAAATTTCTCTATACGTTGTTCCATAATTTGGGGCGCCTTATCACAGGTGGACCCTTTATCACATTTATTTTTAAGAATATTGGAAATTGGGGACGTATGATATAGATCCTATTATGATGAAACAAGAGGGTTGGGAATGATGGGATTGCAAAGAGATTAGATTTTTTTTTCCTAAAGCCTTGATGAATAACCAAATGAGCATAAGGAAATGGGTGGGATAAACATAAAAATCATATCTTTTTAATTTTTTCCTTGAAAATATTCTATGGGGAATAAATCTCCAAGCCATTTCAATTTAAACCCATCTTGCTTGGTGGAAGATGATTTTATTAATTTCACTACCTTTTGATGGGCCTTTTAATGTCTTAGGTGCTCTAGTTTAAATCCAATCTAAAAAAAATTAAGTGGGATGTATGGCTACATGATGAAATATTAAGGGATGAATAGGATCTAATGGCTTATTAGATGAAATTAGAATAATTGTGTAATATTCCTAAATTAGCATGCAACTAATTGGAATATTGATTTTTGGTTTTTGCACCTAGTAGATGAATAAATGGGGGCGGAGACCCATACTTAACTTGACTTAGCATAAAAACCCTCTTGGTGTGAAAGGGGGTCATTCTGGTAGCTTGATTTCACACCCTCATATGTGAACAAGAACTTTTGCATGTGGACAAAGTCAAGTTTGACCAAGTCAACAACATGCATGAAGAGGAGTGGATCATTAATGTAAATAGCTCAATGTGAACAAGGATCAACTTAAACAAACATATGAGAGCTGGATTGAAGACACTTGAGTGTGAAAAGGGATGAAGCAGATTGAATAGGTCAACCTTGACCAAATCAAACAACACACTATGGAGGAGTGGCCTTAATGGAGACACAACGCAGTTTTGGAGGGAGATTGATCATGTGCATGTGGAAACCCTAATGGGTGGGACCCAAGGTGAGGAGACTCACAAAGCTTATAAGGAAGATAATCATAGCCATTTGAGGTTAGCTTGATGAATATAGATTTTGGTCTGCATGACTATTTGGCATTCTCTTGCTGTTTAGCAGAGTTGCAGTGTTGTTTAGCATAAGGCATTCCTGCTTAGGGATTCCTTCTCATACCTTGAGTGATCTCTTGGAGGAGAATTTTACTTCAGTTTTCCACACTCAGGCTCAAGGCCAAGCATCCTCCTTCATCTACAACATTATTTCTGTAGCAGTGTAACGTTGTGTTTTAGGGTGTTGCAGTGGAAGGAACACAACACCACCTTCTGGGCTTATATTTCAAAGGATGGAGCTTCCCTTTCTTTGCAAGATCTGTCAGGAAGATCTTTGGGCATATTTTACATCTTGGCACTTGGCCAAAGTAGTCTCCATATCCTACAGCGCAATCCTTTGAAGGAACTGCATCATTTTTCTTAGTGTTGCAGCAGCAGGGTCAAGACCCTTGTTTGTGAGCTTCTCTCTTGGAGGAAGGGCCAACCCTTCTCCCTGAAGACTTGTATAAAGCCTCTTGTTCTATTTTTTGTAAATTTCAGCTAATATATACAGATCTGCAGTATAATTTTTTTTTCCAGATCTAGATCTGCAAATCTGCCATTTTGTACTTGTACTCTTATGAAGCCCTTGCTGGGTTATTCGCATTTTGTATAAAAAGGAAGAGATCTCCATATTTCTTAGCCATTGCATGATTGTAAACTCCATATCTACTATTTCTCATTTATTTCTGCATAAAACCTCATTAAAATAATGATATCACATGCTTCAGTATTTTCTTTGTGCACAAGTCATGGGGTTAGGGCATTTCTGAGAGGTATTGGCTTGGGGAGACATGTTTAACTTAGCTAGAGTGAATTTTTTTTGCTCCCATTCTGCATGTGAGATGTATATTGTATGAACTAAGGGATACAAGTCCCATTTCTCATATTTATAGCATAATTTACTGAAGACGGTTCTTTTATGGCTCTATTTGTTGCATTTCCCCAAATTTTGGGATCATGAAAGGTGTAATAAGTTGCTGTTGTAACATTAATTGATGGATATGTGTTTCTTAAAACATTTTATGAGTTGATATATTGTTTCTATTCCAGAATTGTGTTTACATATTGCTGCAGTCCCTTCCTTGGTCATTTATCAAGCCATACTAGGTGTGGGAGGCCTGTTTGCCTCACCTAATTTGATTGGTTTCTGATCTCCTCTTGGATTTGGGTCTTAGATTATCAGATATAAGGGATCCAAGGGCTGATCTTGGTTTATGTAGCACACATTCCTGAAAAACGCATTTTTTTAGGCATGCCTTGCTAAGCAGTCCCAATTGGGAATATTACAGTGGTATCAAAGCATAGTCTTGGCTTAGCCTGTGAGTTTCAGCCATAAGAAGATAGAAGAGAAGGAGCAGAGATCATAATGATGGAGAGGATGATATTACTCTCATCACTTTTCAGATCTGGGAAGAACCTCTCCAAGGAGGTTAGACAGATGGAAGAAGAAAGATGCAATGGAACTCCCAGAGGGCTTCAAGAAGAGGAAGGACCATGCACTTCCTATTCTCATAAATAAGAAGACAAGAAGCATGGAGGAAAATTGGATCCTCAAATTCTAAGTCAATACCTTGTTGAATACAAGTCCCAACCTAGAGCCTTCAAGCAGACTCCAACCTTCCCATAGTTAATTCAACTGGAGGAAGAGAGGATACCCTGCAGCAAGGAAGAAATCAAGGGAAATAAATTTCTATTTTCCACTTTTGATGGGACATCTGTAGAAAAGACTTGGGAAATAAGACTTGAAGCTTTCTTCCTACTACATCCAGTGGTAGAGAGAGAAGTAGTAGAGATTGCAACGCTGCACATGAATGGCAGAGCAAGAAATTGGTGGTTCAGCTACATAAGTCATGCAAAAGTATCTACTTTTTTGGATTTCACTCAGAGGTTGATCAAGAGATTTGATGAGGAACAATTAGAGAGGGAGGAGCCCTCACCACCTCTTGAGGATACTTGCATTAGAGTTGTCACAACCTTGGAGGAGCAGCCTTCAACATCAGCAGTTGAAGGAGCCAACATAGTAGAAGAAGGAACTCTTGCAGCCATACAAGGTGTTCCAAAAGCCCAGCAAGGTATGATCGAATTTCCACTTTCTATTATTGCAGCAAATATTTTAGAGGATTGTGGGAATTTGTTGTTGCATGACCTAGGATCATCACTTGCTACTAATATAGAGCAGCAAATTTGCACTGTGCTGTCCAAAAGCAACAGTGAATAAAGAAGGACCCATTCCTCATGGGAGCACTTAAATGATAGCTTCATTCAGGAAGCAATGGAGGAAGAAATGACAAAGGGTATACATCTTGAGATGAGAAACATTCTCTTTTATGTAGATGACACTTTCTCAATGAGCATGCCACAGCTCAAAGAGAGACTTCTACTTGTAGCAGATCCAAGGCCCCATTGGTTTTGGAAGGCCATGCATGAGGAGGAGACCTCACTAAGAGATCCCATTGGAGGTGCACTTCAAAATTTCATGAAGTGAAAAATTATTCAAAGGTTTGAGAAGGTTGGTGTCCTACAATGGATGGATACCAAGTATTTGCAGAATGAGATCCATCACCCACATTGGGATGAGTGGATGATAGTATGGAGCAAGAAGTTTCCAAACCACTTGTAGATCTATGATACAGGCCAACAAGGAGCATGGTTGCGCTGGTTGCTCTTGGGTGAGTATGGCTACTACCCAAAGATTCATATTTCCTTGCCTCATGCCTTATGTCTCAAAGGTATAAATGGTAGAATGCATAGGAAGAAGGCATGATTGTTGTGGTTGTTAAGGAGAGAGTTTGGACATCACATGTTAAATCTTATGTCCATGTATTTACCTTTGTTTGAGGTATGTCTCATGTATTCACATGTATTTTAGTTTGAGATATATCTCATGTATGTACCTTGGTTTGGGAGGAAGGATAACTCCCACAGGATGTGGTATAAGGGAGCTTGTTTGTACTATTTTGATGAGACATCTCACATGTCCATCATTGTATTATTGCTCCATGATTTTCATTTTGATAATGCAAGAAGGCAGCAAGAGTCCTTGTTGCTATGGTTACTATTGGGAGAGTATGGGCTGAAATTTCTCCATACTCTTCATGATATTTCCAGAGAGGGGAATGACACATTCAAAGTGCAAAGAGGCTACCCTTCAGCATTGGAGGAAAAGGAGAAGCTTCCACATAGAAAGAATAGCTTATCACATAGCAGCATGTCGATGGATGGATTTGGCATGTGGGATGTCAAAGAGAGAAGTCATGGAGTGACAAGAGCCTTATCACTAAGGCCAACAGCGCTGTCACTTGGGAGTATGTTTCTATTCATGGAGTGTTCCAAAGGGAGTATGCATCCTTCCTTTTTGCAGATTCTTATGAGAAGATCCTCGTGGGAGGACTCATTCATGGACCCCACTTTTAGCTTACTCACCATGCATGGTAATAAATACATTCATGTACTTGTTGATTACTCTATTGAGTATTTGTATCTTTTCACCATATATGGAAAATGCATTGCTCCTCATGAGGGCAAGGTTATTTTTGGGTTTCATGGTCACTTTAGGGCCAACCTTTGTAATGATAACAACCCATTTATACATGAATTTGGGAAAGTGTATTGTTGTTCTAATTTTTCTCAGCTGATATATATTGCTGATTACTACCACATAGTAAATGTGCAAACATGTGCAGCTAATAATTCATTGAGAAACAACTTGCCACATGATGTTCTCAAGCAGCAGTTGGGAAGGTTGTGCTGTATCCACTTGATAAACCATTGGTATCATCCAAACTCATATGAAACCTTCAACATTTTTCTGGTTTGGATGCCAAATGGTGATGATGTGCCATTCATTTTGAATGGGATGATTTGGTACAACATGATTCATGACATGGGAGAAAGGATCTTTGGAGATCTAATATTCTTCTTGCCACTTGAGGGCAACCTTTTTGCAGCCCCAGATCAACATGTTCTCTACACTTATCATGGGTGGAGAGGAGGACAACGTGGGGTAGGCCATTTTGCCTACCACGTTCAGCTATTCAGCCCACCTACATTTCAGGAGCCAAAGGTGGAGGAGATTCTTCATGAGTTACCATTTTGGAGGGTGGCTCATTTTGTATGGATGATAGCTTGGGGATGGGTGCCTCACATGGGAATGATATTTCCCAATGCATTTCAAACTCGATGCCTTGATAGGACCTCTAGACCTCACCTAGTTGCCTCCTTGAGTACTTTCCTTTTTCATGATGATGGCCATTTGGGATGTTCGCCAAATGCTAGCTTGTATGCTTGGGAGAGGCACTATGGAGATTCATTGTTGAGACAACATCATATTCCTTGGAGGAGATTATCATATGATGATGCTACAGGAGGAGGGGAGGAAACTCTTCAGTTATATCCTTGCAGTTGCTTGAGGACAAGCAACATTTGGGAGGGGAGGACTGTAATATTCCTAAACTATCATGCAGCTAATTGGAATATTGATTTTTGGTTTTTGCACCTAGTAGATGAATAAATGGGGGAGGAGACCCATACTTATCTTGACTTAGCATAAAAACCCTCTTGGTGTTAAAGGGGATCATTCTATTAGCTGGATTTCACACCCTCATGTGTGAACAGGAACTTTTTCATGTGGACAAAGTCAATTTTGACCAAGTCAACAACATGCATGAAGAGGAGTGGATCATTAATTTAAATGGCTCAATGTGAACAAGGATCAGCTTAAAAAAACATATGAGAGCTGGATTGAAGACGCTTGAGTGGGAAAAAGGATGAAGCAGATTGAAGAGGTCAACCTTGACCAAATCAAACAGCACAGTATGGAGGAGTGGCCTTAATGGAGACACAACGCAATTTTGGAGGGAGATTGATCATGTGCATGTGGAAACCCTAATGGGTGGACCCAAGGTGAGGAGACTCACAAAGCTTATAAGGAAGAGAATTAAAACCATTTGAGGTTAGCTTGATGAATATAGATTTTGGTCTACATGACTATTTGGCATTCTCTTGTTGTTTAGCAGAGTTGCAGTGATGTTTAGCACAAGGCATTCCTGCTTAGGGATTTATTCTCCTACCTTGAGTGATCTCTTGGAGGAGCATTGTACTTCAGTTTTCCACACTCAGGCTTGAGGCCAAGCATCCTCCTTCATCTACAGCGTTATTTCTGTAGTAGTGTAACGTTGTGTTGCAGGGTGTTGCAATGGAAGGAACACAACACCACCTTCTGAGCTTATCTTTTAGAGGAGGGAGCTTCCCTTTCTTTGAAATATCTGTAAGGAATATCTCTGGGCATATTTTACATCTTAGCACTTGGCCAAAGCAGTCTCCATCTCCTACAGCACAGTCCTTCGAAGGAACTGCGTCATTTTGCTCAGTGTTGCAGCAGCGGGGTCAAGACCCTTGTTTGTGAGCTTGTCTCTTGGAGGAAGGGCCAACCCTTCCCCCTAAAGACTTGTATAAAGCATCTTCTTCTATTTTTTGTACATTTCAACTAAATATATACAGAGCTGCAGTATAACTACATTTTCTAGATCTAGATCTGCAGATCTGCCATTTTGTACTTGTACTCTCATGAAGCCCTTGCCAGGTTATTCACATTTTGTATAAAAAGGAAGAGATATCCATCTTTCTCAGCCATTGCATGATTTTAAACTCCAGTCTACTATTTCTCATTTATTGCTGCATAAACCCTCATTAAAATAACGTTGTCACATGCTTCAGTATTTTCTTTGTGCAAAAGTCATGGGTTTAGGGAATTTCTGAGAGGTATTGGCTTGGGGAGACCTATTTAATTAAGGGATCCAAGTCCCATTTCTCACAGTTATAGCGTAATACTGAAGATAGTCCTTTTATGGCTCTATTTGTTGCATTTCCCCAACTTTTGGGATCATGAAAGGTGTACTAAGTTGTTGTTGTAACATTAATTGATGGCTATGTGTTTCTTAACACATTTTGTGAGTGGATATCTTGTTGCTATTCCAAAATTTTGTTTATATATTGATGCAGTCCCTTCCTTGGGCATTTATCAAGCCATACTAGGTGTGGGAGGCCTATTTGCCTCACCTAGTTTGATTGGTTTCTGATCTCCTCTTGTATTTGGGTCTTAGATTATCAGATCTAAGGGATCCATGGGCTAATCTTGGTTTCTGTAGCACACATTCCTAAAAAATGCATTTTTCAGGCATGCCTTGCTAAGCAGTCCCAATTTGGAATATTACAAATTATACAATGTTGATATGGATCTTCATTCAAAGGAGGATAGTGAAAATAATGTATATATGTGAAAGAAAAAGCAGAGGAATTTTTTACTTGATAAGGAAGTAGCTTAGAGGTTGAAGAGTAGAAACTAGAAGAAGGTGATGAAAATAATAAGTATTTCCATCAAGTTTCCCTAAATTGAAGGAATGTAAATATTATTTGGAGGATAAATATACTTGATGGGAGTGTAGTTGCCAACTTTCAAGACACAACCAAAACATGAATGGAACATTTTTCTTAGATTTTCAAAGAGGAAAAATAACGAAACTGTTGTTCAAGTGTTAAAAATGACCTCATTATTTCCAATATTTTTCAATGAATGGGATAAAATAGGGGTTCTAGAGTAAGTCCCAAGAGGAGTTACAAATTCTATTTTAATTTCAAAATGACAAAAGTCTAGGTCATTATGGTTGGTGTATGTAGTTTTTCATCGATTTTTATGAAATTATTGAAGAAGATATCCTAAGAGTGGTTTAAGAGTCTAGGATTTCTGGTAATATGATTGTTGAGTTAATTGTTTCCTTTAACTCAACATTCCCTATGTCCCTTATTTCAAAATTTTATTATCCATCTACATTTGGAAAATTAAAGACTATTTCATTATGTAACTGCTTTCATAAAATTGTGGCAAAGATCATAGATATAAGAGTGAAGAATGAATTATTGATGAATATTTCAAGTGTGGAATTTGGATTTCTATAAAGTAATAAGATATATGAAGCAAAAATATTTTCATAGGAGGGATGCCATTCTATTAAGAAAAAAATATGCAAACTATGTTGATAAAATAAGATTTCTTTAAGACCTATGATAGGGCCGATTGACTTTATCTTAGTATGATGTTAATATACTTTGTTTTTATGTTTAGTTTGTTAATTAAGTGATTATTTGTATCACCTATGTTTCCTTTTATTTTTTGATAAATGGTTTAATATATTATTTTTTCAGGTCTGGTAGGGCACTAAGATAGGGATGCCCTAGGTTTCCCCTATTGTTTCTCATAGTTGTTGATTTTTTTAGTAGGGACTTACTAGAGGAAAAGAGGTCAAGTACTTTGGATAAAAAGGTTGGAGGATCATCGTTTTTATTTCACTTAGTAATTTTGGATGATATTCTTCTTTTATGTGATAGCTCTAGAAGAGATGATTCAAAGCTGAAGGAGATATTAAACCTTTACTATATTGCAACTATGAAGGTGTGGTCAAGTCTACCACCTCCTTTCAAAGTATTGATGATCAGAATGACAAGTTCTTATCTCATATTTTTCCTTTTAATTGGACTTTATTTCAATATGGATTAAAATACCTTGGTTTTTATTTAAGGCCCAATAATGATTTTATAATGAATTGGAACTAGCTTGTGGTTAAGGTTTGAAAATGTTATCTATGTGGTGTAATAAATGGCTCCCTTGAGGGGGATGTCTAGTCCTATAAAAATTAGCCTTGGAGGCTATAAAATATATTATATGTATCTATATTATATACCAAAAGGTGTTCTTGGAATTGAGGTAAATATAATCAATGCATTTTTTGGGTTATCTAGAAGAAGATTACTATTATTGAGGAGTTAGGATGCTATGGGTTAAAAATATCCATATCTTCTTTAGAGACTTGGTTGCAAAATATGGATAGAGATTGAATAATGGAAATTATATTTGGAATGAAGTTTTATCATGTAAATATATTACTTCTTAAGTTGTATCACATAAATATATTACTCGGTAACCTTGAAGAGTGGTCAAGGAAGCCTCATAAGTCATTCCATAATACCTCAATTATATGGAAGGAAATAGTTATATCCTTTCCAATAATTGGTAAATGGTGTGTAGTGTGAGTAGGGTGGACAAGGTCAAAACTAGCTTGTATCCTTGAATATGATATAAACATAATCAAATTTTCTTTACTAATTTGGTGAAACTAGTACATGAAATGGGTTTTTTCACTCTTAATCAAGAAGTTGATCTTGAAGAGTCTTCTATTTTAAGGAAAGAGTGGTTATCATTAGATGACATTGAGTTGGGTGATGAGGATGCAACTACTTGGAGTGGGATTACTTATTCTTTAATGATGAGTCATGTTTGTATTAAGGATTCTAAGGGTGAACTATTGTGATAAAAAATATAGCAGGTGGATTATATGCCACTAAAATTGGATATGAAGCCCTTTGTGGGAAGGTTTTAGTAGTGGATTTATAATGGTGGTTCAAGGTTATTTGTTGTTTCAAGTATCCCTTTAGATCAAGGATACATGTCTAGATATTAGAGATAATGTGCTAGCATGGGTAATTCCAGATGCTCATTATGCATGGAATCTATGAAGTATATATCATGGAGTCTCCACTTAGTCAACTTGTGTCATAACACCTACATTCAAGGGATATTAAAGAATACATCTAATATCACTAGATATTGATAAAAAACTCCCAAAATCCTTTTGTTGATTCCCCTCCAAATACATATTTTTAATTAAGATAACCCTTATTTTTATAAAATACACCATTTTATACCCCCCAACATATATAAAATCCCCCCACTCAACATCCTTCTCAATCCCCTCCCCCCACCCCACCAATACTTACAATATATTGATTCCTCTTTTTGAAATTTTAAAGCCCCCCTAATGAATGAGTGTGCTAAGATATTGGTCAACAAGGTGAAGCCCCCATGGCCTATATATCATTCGCTTGCATCATGTTCTTACTTTCTTTATGTTTGGAAATAGGTTGAGTCTCTTATGGATATCAAGGATGTGGAATGATAAATTAATTGAAGATTTCCAAAGGGCTTGGCATGAGAAAAAAAGGACAAAGCCCTACAAATCTCTACCTATTATTCTTGCATGAGGTATTTGGGTTGCAAGGAATTGTACTTTATTTGAAGACATTCTCATTTCATATCTTTAGTTTTCAGCTCAAAGCCTAAATATTTTTAGATGTTTTAAATGGACCAAATAGAAGAATCCTTATAGGACTATTGTCATGGAACAAGTGGATAGATCAAGGGCGCGGGCCTATTTCGAGGAGTAGCTCAAGGTGATCCCAATATTTGTGGGGCATGATAATTTTATATGTGGTGGAAGCTCATTCAATTATATTAAAATTAGGATTAGGAAATTACTATTAAAAAAAATGAAATTAATAGAATCAAAGCTACTACCAAATCTTGTGATAGAAAAAGGTGTTCAAAAAATTCAATTATTTGGGACCCTCTTCTAATGATAAATCATATGAAGGGCTTATTTACTTTGGATAATTTCACATCGAGACACTCATATGAAAAGACTCACTTAAATTTCTAATTTTTATTCTATCTCATTTCTATGTGACTATAAGGAAACAAACTCCTTGGTTGATGGTTTATCCAAGGATGGAAGTCTAGTGGATGTTTGGATTTGGTATATTTGAGAAGAAGTGGATGGTTTATGTTAGCATAAAATCTTTCAGCAAGTGTATCAAAAAGACCTTACTTAAGCCATGAGTGATTGATGGCCCTAACAACATATATGACCATCTAAATCTTCAAATATGTACCATAATGTTCGAAGAAACCTGCAAAATAATAGATATGTAGCAGAAAAAGACGTTAAACAGCAAAATATTTAACAAATGTAAAACCCCATAACATAGACAAAGCAACATCAAAGAATGAATGATATATTATAAATTTATTACACTTGATGAAGGAGATTCATATGATGGCTATAGGTCCCCTCAAATGGGATGGGTTCTTTGGTTGTCCTCTATGCTTCAGTATTCTGGATCTTTCTCTCACTATGATGTGTAAATTCCAAAACGTGTGTTGAACTCAGATTAGAGCTCAAATGCAAAAAGAAGATAATAACAACGATGATAATGATCATGGTGAGAAATGAATGGAAAACCCTCCTATTTATAACAAAATATTAGGTTATTCTCGAAAATGGAAAATAATAAAATATTATTAACCACAATCTAGATCTAACAGTTCAGAATATCTTGTTATATGTTTTGGAGGGAAAATATATTTAAATTGTATAAATACCGTTATTTATCAATAATAAACAAACAAATGATTTATTTATTATTTCAAGGAAGTGGTTAAGGAATAATAAACAAATAATGATTTTTTTAATCATTCCTGAGTGATTTAGTCAAATTTGACAAAGAATATTAACTAAATAATGATTTAATTAATTATTGCTAGAGAAAAATCAAATAAGCAATGATTTATTTAACTATTTCTCATGATTGGGTCAAATATGAAAAATAATATTAACTAAATAGTGAATTAATTAATTATTCCTAGAGGAAAATCAAATAAATAATGATTTATATAATTATTGGTTTCTTGTTTTAATTAGAAACAACTTAATAAAATATGGTTTATCGAGTTATTTCCTATAGTGAAAGCAATTTTACTATGGTAAAATTTGTCTTACATTGTGTATTTTGATCCACTTAGTTAGATATGCCTAAGCGATCATTTTTTGGTGATAACAATTTACAAGCTAAATATGATCATCCTCCTTTCTTTTAATAATGCTATGGTGTCTTATATTAATATTGTAAATAATGGAATTATGGTATGATATGATACATTTTGAGGTGGTTTTATAGATTTTATATGGAGTGGGGATTGCTTGGATAACTATGTGATGTTATAAATATTTTGATTTAATTATGTTGGGTAACTTTCAGCCTACATTATGGACTATTTTGAATGGATGTATATGCAATTTATAGGTCTCCTCGTGATTGATCATTTTTAAGATTGTTAGGCTATATTTTGTACATGGTGGGAAGGATATTTTGAAAATTTGGGCATGTTAGTGAGTTTTATAAGACATGCCTCAAATCATGTGAGGGTTGTAACCATGTTTATTTAAATAAAATTATGTAGTTTTTCCTTTTTTTAATGATGGGAAAAGGAAACACTCCCTTGAAATTTCTCACTCAAAAGAAAAGGATAATAAATACTAGAATTTGAGAAAATCCTAGTGGGTGCTCAACCCAATAGTCTTGTTAATGCATATTTATGGAATACATCTAGTTAATAGTCAATTTTCTATAACAATTTTGACCATTTATGAAGTCCCATCATTGTGAAATATGTAACAATATTGGATAGCACTCCTATTATTACAATTGCAACCATTCTTGGAGAACATATTAAAAAGAATGAAACAATTTTTTATCCAAGATAACAGTTAGGATTTTCTTTTGAGTCAATTTGGTTAAGTTAGTTAGTGTTTTGAGTTTTCTTAAAAATAATCACATGTGCAAAGGTTATTTTTTTCATAAAATCATTTTGTATAGTCATTATGAATTTTAGTGGGGTGTCATCATAAAGGTGAAAATCAAATACTCCATGTGTCTTAGGCTTATATGGTCATGATTGGAAATTTGACAGTTTAGCAGATTTTCAAAACAATTCCAGTTATGGAAACCGAGGGTTTGCTACGAAAGTTCCTGACACTCCTGTAGTGAATCTGTCTCTTCATACACTTGTCCCGCTACAGAAGTTCGTTGTTGTGGTAACGGTATTGTAACGGTGCAATTTTTTTAAAATGGTTATGGTCAGAGTCATGTGGGTTATGATTACATGCCATTTGTCTTTGTCTATCATCCCCAAAACACGTACACCATATAGCTTCATTCCAATTTCGTTCTCTTCCATTTTAGATTAGATTTTTTGTCATAAACTCTGTCTCATTCTCTTTCGAGTTGTTCTTGTTGTCCATAAGCTCGGTCTTGTCGTCTTCTGAGTTGGTATAGTTGTCTTTAGGGAAGGTATATTGGTGTCAATAGTTGGTCTTGTTGTCTTTAGGATATTTGCATGCATCAAGAAGTAGCTTTCAACGTGGTGAAGCCATGGCAGCTCAGAGGAAACATATAAAGGAGGTTCAGTTGTGAGATATGAACCAATGGATATGAAACTACTGGAGGAGGACCCTGCCTTCACTCAAGAATTTTCTAGCGTGGGGTGCCTTTGTTTCTTTCAGAAGTTGTAGGGTTACCATGGGAAAATTGCTAAAGATTTTTCCATCAATTTTACAGCGAAAAAATCTAAGGTGGGCATGTTGAACTTTGTAGAGTCCCTTGACACCATTGCTTGTAATACAGAAATCCATAGGTCTAGAGAAATGTGGTTTAAAGTGCAGAAGTTTCAGTTGTGGAATTGTGATGAGTTTCTTAAGGAAGAGCATAGAGGGATTGATATGACTACAGGAATTCCCAGAACTTTCTTGAAAGAATATTTCTCTAAACTCCTGATGGTCATTCAGAAGTACTTCACTTCTGAAGGCAGGTTCAACATAGTATACCAATACAATTTCAAATTTCTACTACATTTCAGAGGCAAACAACCCTTAGACATCCCCTTTTATCTATTTAGAATTTTGGGAAAGATGGCTGACAAGGTCCATGCCAAGCCTGATGCCAATAACACCTCTGTTTTCCATTATGGTCTTATTACATTGTTGGTTGTTGAAGAGTTGAATAGGTTGAACAAATATTGGCTCACCTTTTTATTTTTAAGTGGCTATGAGTTAGATAATGTCACCCCTAGGAAAAATCTGAAGTCTAAATCCACAATCCCTAGGGATTAGAAGCAGCCTGAGGCTGAGCCTGTAGCTGAACCTGAATCAGAGATAGAAATTGTAGTTGAACATGTAGCAGAACCTGTGGCAACATTAAAAACGTCTGCAAGCACCAAGAGGATGATGAATAGAAGTCAAAGAAAAGGGAAGGGTAAGCTATTAGATATCTTAAAATTTATTGAGATTGAGTAAAGTCTAGAGTTGCAGCCTACATAAGTGACTAAGACTGAAACCAAAAATAAGAGAAAGAGAGCTAAGAAGTTGGATTTTACACAAGAAGAATCAGGTTTTGTTTTCAAACCTAGGAAGCCTGTCACAAGATCACATTAGGAAATTGAAAAGATGCCTGAGCTGCCCTTAGAAGAAAAAATGTCTGAGGTGCCTCCAAAAAAAATAGAGCCAATGAAGAAGAGGAAAGGCAAGGAGCATGTACAAGAGAAAATTGAAGTGGAGGTTCTGCAAGAACAGTTAAGAGATGCTAGGAATTAGGTGATAGAATCTAAATTACTTTTTGATGAATTGAAGGAGGATATATAAAATAAACGTGATTTCTATATTAAGGTTGGAGATGAATCTAGAAAAAGGTTAAAGAGAACACTGCCTTTGTATAGAATGATGAAGCACTTGTGCAAGAGGAACAAATGGTTACAAGCATATAGGAGAAAGTTGCAGGGGCAAGACAAAGTATTAGAGACTCAAATAGAAATGATCAAAGCCGAGATTTTGAAGAAGGGCCTCAAGATTATTGCTAAAATATATGCCACTCCTTGAACGTGGGAACATCATTAACTTTTTCCCATCCTATGTTTTACCAATATTTTTAGTAGTAAATAGGCTTGTATAGGCTATCAGAAATGACATGGAGGTGGAATAAATCATGAAAAGGAAATATCTTATAAAGTTGACAGTTTCAAAGCAACTCCCCATATTGAAGGTGAATATTTGCTACGAAATTGTTGTAGCTTTTCATGGAAAAAAAGATAAGCTTAAACCTAAGCAAAGGGAGTTCTAAAAGCATATGTTTAGCTAATAAACATCAATGAAGACCCTAGAACTGTAAGAAAGGTCAGATGGGTAGAAAAGAGGTGGTTTTTTCATGTTCTACCATAGTTTGTTACAAAACTGCCTTTACTTTGTTTTTTCTGCGTAATGAAGTTTTGATGATTTTTTGGGTAATTAGACAGCAAGATATTGGATGGAAAATAGGTCAAAGGTGTCCACATCATCAACCTATGAACTCCTATTTTTCAGGGAGACAACTCAGTAGGTCAACAAGTCAGCATACATGTGGCAAGAGCAGAACATTCCATCACTCTAGCATTCCATCACTCCAACACATCAGTAGTTAGTTGCGCTCAATGAGGGTAATCAACAGAATTTGTTGAGTTCTTAAATGATAGTAGACTCCTTTTTGTATTCAAATTCTATTGAAATATAAATATCCCTACAAAGGCTCCATTTTTTGTAATTTAACTAGAATTAGGTCTCTTAGTTGTGCATCGAGTCTAGCCTAGGTGGCAAATTTCTTTTATGGAGACCTCACTCTATATATGTGTAACTTTTTCACTTTTAAGGGGTTGATGGATAATGTGAGAGAACCACCCTTGTAATATTTTTCTTCAGTTAATATACATTCTTAGCAGTCTGTCTTTTGACCTGAGATTTTGTTTTGGCACATATTTTTTATCTCCATGTTTTGCATGATATTATAAGTTTCATATCTATTTGATTAATTAGAATTCATGTTACGTGCTCCAAATTCCTTCATTTGCTATGTTTTTACTGTAAATGTTTTATTTCACACCATTTTACAGCCTAAATTGCCTCAGCTTCCATGAAAACAATGTTGTTGTAATTGATTTTCCTTAATTGAATCCATGCCCAATGGTGGAAATAATCACATTATTTTTCACTTGCAAAATCACATGAAGTATGAACAGAGTTAGCCATATGATGCTTTGAGTTTTACACAAAAAAACTATAAGTAATTTGAGAGAGCCCTCTCAAAATGGAAGGGCTAACTTCCAATTAAAGTTGGTTTGAAATATTTATACTGGGTTGGAGGTTGAAAAAACCCAATTTGTACTAGCCTAGTGATAAAATTTTGGTGCATCTGTCGGGAGTTCGAAAGCTGCATTATCGTGGGTGATTCTTGTCAAATTAACTAAACTCTTGAAGTTAGTAGGAGATCACAAATTCGAGGTTGTACTTCTACGTTGGTGATGCCACTGACATCTTCAGCTTAAAGGTGGATTCTACGAAGATTCATATGAGGAGAAATCCAGACCATGACCCACCAGAGATAGTTGATGATCTAGAGAAAACTCTCAGAGGTATTGGTAGCTCATCAAAATTAGGTACTCCAAATATTTTAAGAGCTTCATCTTTACCCTCTGGAGGTGTTCAAAATATTGAAGACATAGAGTTTGATGAAAATTTCGAGAAATTTTTTTTTAGATATAAATCAGAAAATGAATTGATAGAAATTCTCTTAGATCTACAAATATTAGGGGTTGACACTACATCTGTTGTTTCAAAAGAGGATAAATAAGAGTTTTGGGAAATTGTCACATCTGAATTTCCATTAGAACACGAGTCTTTAGAAAAACTAAAAGAACTTGATCCTTTTGAATTCTTCTTGAAAAGAAGAGTTGGTGTCCCTTTACCTGAGTGGAGTTATTTTGTTTCTCAGCTAAAAATTCTTGTAACTCAATTTCCTAACATCATATCTTCTTTTACTTCTACTCCCACTAGTTTGATAGCTACCTCCCCTATTGTAGTTTTAGCTAGTATTGTCACAGCTACGATGGCTGGAGTTCCTCCTCCTCCTCCTCCTCTTGTAGGCCCTACTAGATATGCCCCTCTTCTCTTGCCTTCTCTACTCCATGATCTACCACAGGGATATTCCACTAGAATAAAAACCTTTGGAAGTGAGGAGGGAATTACTGCAGAACAACATGTTGACCAATTCAATGACTTTATAGACCTAGAGGAGGTAGATGATGAAGATGTTAAAATGAAATTTTTTGTGTAGAGGTTTATTGGTGAAGTGAGAAAATAGTTTAAAGCCTTAACCCTAGCAAGTATATGCAATTGGTATCAATTAGAAGATATTTTTTTAAGGAAATGGGGAAGTAAGGTGAATCATGTCCAAGCCTTGACTGAATATAACAATTTGAATAAAGAAAGTAATGTTCAATTCAAGATTTTTCAAAGAGGTTCAACAAAGTTTATAATTACATTCCTACTCATATAAAACCTCTCTAGGGGCTTCCCAATTGCATTATGTTGAAGCTTTTGATTATGAATTTTCCATTTTTATGAGAGAGAGGGAGTTTTCCACTTTGGTTGATGTGAAAATGATGTTGTGAAGGTAGAAGTTAACATGACTGCAACAAAAATGTCTAAGGTTGGAAAAGGAAGAGTAAAAGAGGAAGAACAACCCTCTACATATTCAGATGTGAAATTGAACACTATGATGAAAACCATGGAAAGAATTATGGATAGACTAGCCCTTGGAAACAATCCTCCTCCTGCTGCACAGCTAGAAACAAAAATAAAAAATCCACATTTTAGAAGACCTCAAATTCAGAAAAGACTAAGAGAAATTAGCCTAATAAATAAGTTAGGCCCCCTTTTCACAAAACCTGGTGGATGAGGAAGAGATACAACTAGAAATTCAAGAAGATATCATTCACTGTTTGGATGAGGATGAAACAGGGATGTTTTTAACAAAAGAGGAGCATGATGACTCCAGTAATGACATGTGTAATGAAAATAAATAAATAAAATAAGTAAAAAATAAAATAAATAAAAAAATTAGACTATTTGAAAGGTTATCAACCTATTTTTGATATGCAGAAATAATAAATCTTAGGAACAGAAATGTTCCTATAGTGGCCAATAAAAATCAACCTAAAAAGGATGCTCCAAAGGTTTCTGAACGAAAGAAATATACTCCTCTTGGGAAGGAAATTTAGAAGACAAAACCAATTTTCAACCTAGAAAATGAGATTTCAAAAATTAAAATTGTTGTACCCTTTGGTGAAATAATAAAGGTTACAAAATATAGAAGTCAAATTGTGAAGATGCTTAACAATCAAGCGAGACCCTTTGATATTTTGAATTTGCAAGAAGATCACCCTACCATATTCTTAGGACCAAGAGTGGAAGATGAGAAAAATGAAGAAGTGCCACCATTCTATGTGAGCCTAAATATTCCTGACATGACATTACACAATTCTATGTTAGATTGGGGGAATATCACAACTTAATGCCAAAGGTCATCATGGATACAAATACTTGTTTTCATCTGATTCTAAGAGGGTTCAATGTATTGGTATAATCAAAGATGTGTTTTTTGGTTTAACACAAGTCCCTACTAAAACTGTATTGATGTACATAATTGTAGCTTATATTCCACCAAAATTTGGCATGATTTTATCTAGATCATGGGCTGCCAAAATCAAGGGAACCATGCAAATGGACATGGCTTATGCCACTATCCCTATTTTTGGTGAGCAAAAGAGATTGTATAGAGAGTCTAGGATGCCATATATGGTCAGAAACAAAGAAAAACCTCAAAATTTCCTAGTTTATGCAGTGGAAACTAAGTTAGGATCCTCCATTATTTTCAATGAATTCATCGGAGAAACAAAAAGAAAAAAATCAGAAAACAGGAAATCAAAAAATTGAAGAAATTGACAGAGAAGGTTGGTGGAACATGAGATTTGATGGTGATCCTGGAAGAGATGGAGCTAGTGCAAGCATTTGGATAATCATCCCAAGAGATGAGAGTAGTTTTTGCCCCTACAAACTCCATTTTGATTGCACAAATAACATGGTAGGATATGAAGCTCTGGTTTTGGGTTTAGAAGTATTAAAAAACTTAGGTGATAAAAATATTTTAGTCTTTGGTGATTCTGAGTTAGTCATTAAACAAGTGAATGGCACCTATCAAACCAAGGATGTTAGAATTAGAGCATACAAAATATGATTCTTGAAATGCTGGAAAATTTTGAACACAATTTCACCATCAAGCCCAGAGAAAAAAATGATATTGCATATTCCTTGGCTATTTCATCTAGTATATTTACAATTCCCATTCATTCCAACAAGAAATATGAAGTTCAATTTGAACATAGGACAACCATTCTTGATAACATAAAAAGCTGGCAGGTATTTGACAATGATCAACAAGTCAAAAAATTTCTTCAACTGAAGGAAGAGTTTGAAACCATTCAAGTTGACCAACATAACATGTTTGCTAAAACCAAAGCCAATATAGAAATCATCCAGCTGAAAAACAATTGTATTCCTAACGGGTTGATTCCTCTTAAAAATTTGTTTGACCAAAATGATGTAGCTAAGAGTCCTACGATAAAATATGATGATGAAGAGGTTGAAAATTGTAACCTTGGTACTGCATAAAATCCCAAGTTTGTCAAGTTGTCCAAGTTCCTTTCTTCTGAGGTAAAGCAGAGATAGGTTGATTTAATATAGATATACATAGATGTCTTTGCATGGAGTTATGTAGATTTGAAAAGATATTATCATAGTTTCATTCAACATACAATACCAATAAAGGAAAATGAAAATCCTTTCAAACAAAAACTGAGGAGAATCAATCCATTACTTCTGCCATTGATTGAAAATGAGATTAAAAAATTGTTTGAAGTAAAGATCATAGTTTCATTGAGGTTTTCCAAGTGGTTAGCTAATTTGGCACATGTAAGGAAGAAAAATGGGGAGATTAGGATATGTATTGATTTCATAAACTTGAATAAAGCCTCACTAAAAGACAACTATCCTCTTCCCAAGATGGATCACATACTATAGAACATTTTAGGATCACCAAGGATGTCAATGTTAGGCAAGGTGAATTTTGTTAGGAGATTTATTCCCGACTTTGCAGAAATTATGAAGCATATCACCAAGATGCTTAAGAAGGACTGTGATATTAAGCGGACAAAAAAGGCTAAACATTATTTTGAAGAGATCAAGAAATCTCTTACTCAAGCTCCAATACTCATAAAACCTGATTTTTCAAAAGAATTTATGTTTTTTAAATTTGCTTCAGAACATGCAATTGCAGGAGTATTGTTGCAGAGAAAACAACATGGTAATGAAGAACCTATTTATTTTTTCAGTAGGACACTTGGAAATTATGAATTGAAGTACAACATTACGGAGAAGCGGGCTTATGCTTTGGTCAAGGCACTTAAAGATTTCAGAGTTTATGTCATACATTTACACATTGTTGCTTTTGTACCTAATGTTGCAGTCAAATATATATTAACCCAAGATGATCCATATGGGAGGAGAAGTAAGTGTATTTCCACTTTGCTGGAATATGATTTGGAGATCAGACCTACAAAATTGGTGAAAGGACAAGGACTCACAAAGTTTATGACTCAATCAAATTTTGATTGTCTAGACATTAATATTTTAGAAGAAATTTCAGATGTGATTACAGATGAAGAGTTGATACCTATTGAAGAAAGGTTCACTATGTAAGACTGTTATAAGGATGTCATTTTTTTTACAACTTCATATAGCTCCTCCTGAATTAACAAAAGAAAAATCAATATTTTTTAAGCTGAAATTTGTGAAGTACTACATCTTGAACATAAGTTTGTATTGGAAAGACACAGGAGGTATACTTCTTAATTGTCTACTGGAAGATGAAGTTGAAAGAGTGATTGAAGAGTTTCATAAAGGTAACTATGGGGGTCATCATTATTGGAAAGAAATAGTGAATAAAATACTTAGAGAAGGATTTTAATGGCCTTCAATGTTCAAAGATGTGTATAAGAAGATTGTTGCTTGTCATGAATGTCAAATCTTTGATGGAAAAATAAAGTTGCTCCCATTACCTTTGAAACCCATATTTGTAGAAGCTCCTTTCTAGTAATGGGGGTTAGATTTTATTGGTGAGATACATCCTTCATATTCAGGCCAACATTGGTGGATCCTAACAACCGCTGATTATTTTACAAAGTGTATTGAAGCAGTTCCTACAAGATAAGCCAAATATCTAGTAATCATACATTTTCTAGAAAATAACATCCTATCAAGATTTGGTTTTCCAATGAATATCATCACTGAAAATGCTCAGGCCTTCAAGTTAAAGAAGCTAGTAATTTTTTGCAACCAGTATAATATTACCCTTGGTCACTCTACAACCTATTACCCTCAAGGTAATGGCTTGACTGGGTCATCAAACAAGAGCATAGTCAGAATTATGAAGAGAATTTTGCAGGAAAACAAAATTTCATGGCATTTGAAACTTAAATTTTCTTTATGGGATGACATAATTTGCACTAAAATATCCATAGGGACTTCTCCTTATGAACTGGTTTATGGGATTGAAGCAGTGTTTCCTAGTTCTCTTGGAGTTCCGGTTATGAGATTGTTGCAAGGATTGGAGGAAGAACCAAATTAAATTCAAAGGAGGATCAATCAGTTGATTACTTTGTAGGAAAAGAGAGAAGAAGTATACACCAATTATCAGCAATCTCAAAGCAGAGTTAAAAGGGCATTTGACAAAAAGACAAAATATGAAAATTTCAATATTCTGGATGTGGTTTTGAAGTGGGAGGCTAAGATAGAAGACAAAGGGAAACATGGAAAGTTTGAAAACATCTGTAAAGGGCCATATAAGATATCAACCTATCATGGAAATAACACTTTCATACTGCAAGAGATGGATGGTCAAATGTGTAAAGGAGGACCTATCAATGGCAGGTTTCTCAAGCATTATTCCTCTTGATTCAATCAGTTGGAAGAAACACCTTTGTATATATTCCATATTTCATTTTCCATTTGTAGGTGTGGATGATATTTTCAATAGGTTTGAGCCTGAGGTGAAGGCCATAAGAACTAGGAGATGACATCATCAAAGTTTCAGTTTTCAGTTTTCAATAAGGCAATTGGTCTGCTGGTTCTTTGTTGCATCATAGGGGCACAACATCCCCATTGGAGCCATTTTTATCCAATATAACACTTAGGAGTTGTTTTTAGTCTATTTGGTTAAGTTAGTTAGGGTTTTGAGTTTTATTAAAAATAATCACATGTACAAAGGTTATTTTTGTCATAAAATCAGTTTGTAGGGTCATCATAAAGGTGAAAATCAAATACTCCATGTATCTTAGGCTTATTTGGTCATGATTGGAAATTTTACAGTTTATACTATTTTTGCAGCAACTTCGGTTAGGGTTTTCTATGGAAGTTCCTAACACTTCCGCAATGAATCTGTCTCTTCATACACTTTTCCCACTGCAGAAGTCCATTGTTGTGGTAACAGTATTGTGACGATGCACATTTTTAAAAAAGGTTGTGGTAAGGGTCATGTGGGTTATGATTACATGTCATTTGTCTTTATCTATCATCCCCAAAATGCGTACACCATATAGCTTCATTCCAATTTCATTCTCTTTCCATTTTAGATTAGCTTTGCTGTCATAAACTCGGTATCATTCTCTTTCAAGCTGTTCTTGTTTTCCATAAGCTCGATCTTTCTATCTTTTGAGTTGGTCTAGTTGTCTTTATGGAAGGTCTATTGGTTTCAATATCTTGTCTTGTTGTCTTTAGGATATTTGTAGGCGTTAAGAAGCAACTTTCAACATGGTGAAGCCATGGCAGCTCAGAGGAAGAAATATAAAGGAGGTTTAATTGTGAGATATGAACCAATGGATATGAAACTACTGGAGGAGGACCTTGCCTTCACTCAAGCATTTTCCAGCGTGTAGTGCCTTCGTTTCTATCAGAAGCTGCAGGGTTACCATAGGAAAATTGTTAAATATTTTTCCATCAATTTTACACAGACATAATCTAAGGTGGACATGTTGAACTTTGCAGTGTCCCCTCACACCATTGCTTGTGCTAAAGAAATACCTAGGTCTGGAGAAATGTGGTTTAAAGTGCAGAATTTTAAGCTGCAGAATTTTTATGAGTTTCTTAAGGAAGAGCATAGAGGGATTTATATGACTAGAGGCATTCCCAGAACTTTCCTCAAAGAATATTTCTTTAAACTCCTAATGGTCATCCAGAAGTACTTCACTTATGAAGGTAGGTTCAACATGGTCTACTAATATCATTTCAAATTGCTACTGCATTTCATAGGTAAATATCTCCTAGACATCCCCTTTTTCTAGTAACACTGTTACCGATGAAATAGGTAACCGCACTGTTACCTACTTTTTTTTGGTAGCATAAAAAGCACTCGATTTTGAAAAGTGGTGATGCGAAATCACCCCCCTTTTTTTTGTGCACATTTTTTACACTCTAATATTTTTATTTATGAAGTATGAATATTTATTTTAAAAAATGTGATTATACACTTTAAACGATGATAAAGATCAACTTTTTTAGAGTGGTGATTTTTATGTTGGTAATAAAACACAAAACTTAGATAAAAATATATATATAAAAACAATAAAAATGTGAAAAAAAACAAAATTAACTCGTAAAAATAAAAAATTTAAACAAAAAATTTTTTTTAAAAAATAAAAAAGTTAAACAAAAAAAATTTAAAAAAAAAAGCAAAAAAAAAAAACAAAAATATTCAAAAATTATATCAAAAGAAATGACAAAATTTGAAAAAAAACACATAATTTAAAGAAAAAAAACAAAAATTAACCAAAAAAATTAAAAAACAAAAACATCAAAAACATTTTTTCTAAGTTAAAAATAAATAAATAAATAAAAAATAAAATAAATAAATAGAAAATTTAAAAATAATTAAAATTTAGATAAAAAAAAAATAAAATACAAAAAAAGAAAAAATTTAATTTAAAAATTTAAATTAAAAATAATAATAATAATAAGAAAAAAAATACAAATTTTAAAATTAACAAAAAAAGAGTTCAAAAAAAAAAAAAAAAAATTTAAAATTGAAAAAAGAAAATTAAAAAAAAAAAAAGAATTAAAATAAATAAATAAAAAACTATCATTAAAAAAACAAAAAAAATAAAAAAAACCACGTGCAAATAATTAAAAAAGAAATATCTATAAATCTACAGTTTTTTTTTTTAAATTTTTAAATCAAACAATTTATAAATTTTAAAAATGAAAAACTAAATAAACTAAAAGATCAAAAAAAAAAAAAAAATTCAATTAAAATTTAATAAATTTAATAAATAAATTTTAAATTTTAAAAAATAATTAATCTAAACTATTAAATTTAAAAAACAAAAATTAAAAAAAATTAAAATTAAAATAAAAATTAAAAAAATTGAAAAAACAAAAAACAAAATTAAAAACAAAAAAAGAAAAAAATCAAATTTAAAAAAAAAAAAATATTAAAAATTAAAAACAAAAGAAAAAAAATGTTGCGAATTAAAAAATATTAAAAAAAAAACTTAAAAAAATAAAAAATAGAAAATTAATTAATTAATTAATTAATTAATATATATATATATATATATATTAAAAATAAAAATAAAAATAGAAAAAGAATTTTTTGATCGTGGTGGCGCCGCCAATCACGATTTAATTTAATTTTTATAGTTGAAATTTAATTTGTTTTATTTATTTTTTCTTTTTTCTTTTCTTTTCTTTTGTTTTTAAATTTTTTTTTCTAAATTTTGTTACTAATTTTTATTAAATTTTGTATTTATTTATTTATTTATTTGATTTTTTTTTTAAATTTTTTCATATATATTTTTTATTATTATATTTTATGTTTAGTTTTTTCATTTAATTTTTTAAAATTTAATAAATTTTGTATTTTTATTTATTTATTTCAATTTAATATTTTTTTTTTAATTTTTAAATTTTTTTATTATTATTTTTTTAATTACATAAATTATTTATATTTTTTTTATTTCAATTAAAATTGTGTATTTAAAATTAGAATTTTCTTTTTAATTAAACTTAATATTTTCAAATTAATTTGTTTTTTATTTTATTTTTTATTTAATATATTTTTTTAATTTATTTTTTTCAATTTTTCATTTTTAATTGATTTTTAAAGTTTTTTTAACTTTTTATTTTAACAATGTTTTTTTTTCTTCCTTTATATTTAAAATTTATTTTTTATTTCAAAATTTATTTGTTTATTCATTTATTTATTAAAATTATATATATATATATATATATATATATATATATATATATATATATATATATATATATATATAGATTAATCTATCTATATTTAATATTATATTTTTTTTTTAAATTTAATAAAATCATATATATATATATATATATATATATATCAAGAATTTATAATAATTGTTATTAAATGAATATTTGTATATAGTTCCGGAACCAAATTAATCGTACAACAGTGTCGTATTTTGTGAGAGACGGACCGAACGTTGAGTTTAGATAGATGCAGAAATGGCTAATCTGCATCTATTTAAACTCAATGTTTGGATTTGATCTCTCACCTAGTCCTGATGATGAACCACATTGGTTGGTTCGAAACGCGTCGACAATGTTCATTTTAATGTGATTATTACCGAAAAATTCGTCATAATTTTACTATGGATCACAGAAGCCAAAATTCTATAAATATATACATTTTATTTTTTATAATTTAAATTTAATTTATTTTTTAAAATTTATTTGTTTTTTAAATATATATTTTTTTAAATTTAATATTTTTATTGTATTTTATTTTTCATTTTATATTTTTAATTAATTTTTAATTTTTTTACTTTTAATTTAAATAATGTTTTTTTTAAGTTATAAATTTATTAAAATTTAATATATTTCTTTAAATTTAATTTTTTATTTTAAAATTTATTTTTATTTTTTTTATTTAATAAACGTTTTCTTTTTCTTTTTTAAATTTAATTTATGTATTTTATTTTTTATAATTTCTTTTTTCTTCTTCTTCTTCTTTTTTTTAAATTTAATATATATATATATATATTTTTATTTCTATATATTGTGAAATTTTAATCTTTAAATTTTTTTTACTTTTTATTTTTATTTTTCTTAAATTTTAGGTTTTTTTTAATGTTTGAATTAAAATTTTTATTTTGTTTTTATTTTTATTTTTTTATCCCTATATATTTTTAAATTTTAAGCTTTAAAATGTTTTTATTTTTTAAATTTATTTTTTCTTTAAATTTTAGGTTTTTTAATGTTTGAATTTTAAAAATTAAAAATGCTACTTTATTTTTTTAAATGTCAAAGAGGACAATTTTTTTTTTTGTTATTCAACAATCGTTTTGTTTTGAGGGTGTTTTTTCAATCTTTTTTCAAGAAACAATTTTGTTTTTTAAGATAATTTATAAAATACAGTAACTTGACCTGTAAAACCAAGTGCATTCTAGAATACACTTTTTTGTTTTTGTGTTTTTTTCATGTTTTTTAAATTTTTTTGAAACAGAGTCTTGCTTTAGGCTGTGTTACCTATTTCACTTTGCATATGCGTGTTTATTTAGAAGTTTGGGAAATATGGCTGACAAGGTCCAAGCCAAGCCTGATGCCAGTAGCACCTCTATTTTCCATTATGGTCTTATTAAATTGCTGGTTGTTGAAGAGTAGAATAGTTTGAACAAATATTGCCTCACCTTTTTTTTAAGTGGCTATGAGTTAGATACTGCCACCCCTAGGAAAAATCCAAAGTCCAAATCCATAACCCCTAGGGAGGAGAAGCAGCCTAAGGTTGAGCCTGTCATTGAACGTGAAGCGGAGATATAACTTGTAGCTCAACATGTAGCAGAACATGTGGCAACAGTTAAAAATTATACAAGAATGAAGAGGAGGATGACTAGAAGTCAAAGCAAATGGAAGGGTAAGCTATCAGATATCCTAGAAGCTATTGAGATTGAGGAAAGTCCAGAGTTGCAGCCTACAAAAGTGACTAAGACTGAAACCAAAAAGAAGAGAAAGAGATCTAAGAAGTTGGTTGTTATAGAAGAATAATCAGGTTTTGTTTTCAAACCTAGGAAGCCTATCACAACATCACAACATCCAATTGAAAAGATGCCTAAGCTGCCCTTAAAAGAAAAAATGCCTGACGTGACTCCAGCAAAAACAGAGCCATTGAAGAAGAGGAAAGGCAAGGAACTTGTACAAGAGAAAAGTGAAGTGGAGGTTCTCCAAGAAAAATTAAGAGATGTTAGGAATGAGGTGATAGAATCTAAATTACTTTTGAGGAATTGAAGGAGGATATATCAAATAAAATTGATTTCTATAATAAGTGTAACATACACCGATAACTTCACATGGAAATGTAAGGAGTTAAAAAAAAAAATTATACAAGTTACTCATGGGTAACTATCCATTCACTATTAAATATTCCTTACTCATCATTACATGGAATGTTTACCAGTTCATAATGTAACTTTAGAATAAAAATAGTAAGCTCCTTAACCATTAACAACCTCTATTACTATACATTAACATAATATTGTATGATGTAACCTTCCATTCATTTCATTACTCATATAGTCATCACATACTTGCCATTATGAACATCATAACAAGAAAGGAATCAACATCATCAACTTGACATAATAAGGAATCAACATCATCAACTTGACACAATAATCAATCACATCATTGAACACCAATATACCTTGGAAACCCCGTAGGGTGAAAACTAGCAAACGTTTAATTTTATTATTAAACGCTCGTGAGGGTGATCAGCCCTCACTCAATGGCTTATAAGGGAGACCATCCCTTAACCATCGTTTATAAATCTTACAAGGAAATATACAAATATCTAGCTTAAAGCCATTACAATAAATATGATACCATTTACCCTCTGGTCTTCATATCTTCATATCTCGATGGCATGGATGTACCTACAATGGTTCATCATACACTGGATCATCCGGTAGTTCGCACTCATCTTCATGAACCATAATCATTTACTTGCCACTGGGTTAAGCATAATATTTCCTTTATACATATCACCATCATACCCTGCTAATGTCACCTTCAACGTACATTGATGTCAAGATTCTTAAAGTATAATAAATCATTTCATATATCTATACTATAGTAGTTTCTCCATCTACTCATGTATATTCATGACATGCAAGTAAATTACCTTGACATTCTTCCTTTAACAACACATACCCCATATGTGCTAGTTATAAGTCATTACATTAACTAATGTTTCCATTGCATAAGCACACATTCCTACAAGACAATAGCTACATCTCCCTAGCATATGTTTAAAATAAATTGATACATTAGTTATGATATTTGTGCATGCAATTTACATAATTTAGTCAAAATAGCTAACCCTTGAGCTATTATTTTTAGTGCATGAAATGCAAGCTAACATAATAAATTTTGCTTGCATGCATGCAAAGGCATATAGATTCCAAAAGAGTCTCCAACGAAGCGCGTGGCTTCCTTCACGAGTCTTCCCAAAAGAAATCTCAATGCTAGTGAACATGTAAACATATGTTTTCTTTTTGTAAAACTATGCAATTAAGAATATAAATACATGTCTTCTTTTTCAAGATTATACTAATAATCATATTCAATGTAGTTTTAATACTGCAAGCTATCTTTCTACATACAAATATGTATATTATGTTTCAATAAAAGTTAATACATATATTGCATGCTTATGCATGATCTTCTTCCAAAAGGAATTAACATCATAATCATGATAATATAAAAGTAATCACTTAGTTTTTTCATCTAAAGGAATATAACGGATTAGTTCCTTTAACCATGAATTTATTAAATAACGATTCTTTACCAACACCATGGTAATCTATTCATGGATTTATGAATAACTAATATTTACAAACACCATGGTAATCTATCCATGGATTTATAAAATAATTAATCTCTACCAACACCATGGTAAACTGTTCTTGAATTTATGAAACTACCCATGGATTTATTAATTATCTTTACCAATACCATGGTAAACTATTCTTGGATTTATGAGACTCTCCATGGATTTATTGAATCATTACTATTTACAAAATGGTTAATGAATATTAATCTGAGAAAACTTCTCTTTTTTTCTTCATTGTACATGAAGATATTTCAAGAGTCACTCTCTTTAATCTATTCAAGAAAATACTTTGGACTTGTTATCACTTCATAAACTAAATGAGTACAAAATCTCTTTTAAAACAAGAGCATTCATCTTCTATTTTCTTGCTTATACAATATTATGTAAATATTTTTATTAAAGAGTTACCCTCTTTAATCTAATCAAGAAAATCTCTTTTAAAAATAAAGTACCATAACTAACCCTTATTTGGGCATAAGAGCTAGATAGACCTTTTAAAATAATAACAAAGTTAACATGTAACCTTTGCAAACCCTTGCAAAGGAATTAACACAATGGACTTATCTTCTACTCCCAAGATGAATACATTCTTTCGAAAATAGTCAACAGTGAATTTGTTTCAATCAAATCCCAATAAACTAATGAAATACCATTTTCTTGGTATATGTAACTTATCTCAAGAAATATGAGAAATATCATTAGTATTTTTTTTTTTCTATTTTCTAATAATATTTTTGCAGAAAGACTATATGATATATAATCTTTATTTATATCTTTCATCTCACAAAAAAGAAAGATTATATAATAAAAATTAGCAAAGATTACGTATCTTGACTCTTATAAAAGAAGATGAATAGCATTTGTGGAACGTCCCTCAACTTCATCACAGCCTTTCTTAAAGGAAAGGGGATAAATGCCCTTAATCGCCAAGAATGTAGATCTCAACCGTCTGGCTACATTATTACTCTCATATTGCAATAATTAAAATAAAGAAAAAGGAAAAACAGTCGAAGATTTTTTTTACTTACCCAATAGAGAGTTCAATACAAATTCAAGAATAGATAGCTAGCTTCCACCTCTCGGCTTTTCCCACTTTAAGTTCCCCTCGTTAAGTGTTTTAATCACTTTACCATTCTCCTCAACCAATTGGGCCATGAATGCAATGTCTCGGCCTTTTACTATCGATAGCTCAAGAACCACTCGCAAATTTACAATAAAAGTTACTCTCAGATCCACAAGTTGCTCAAAGAAACATGAACGTCATACCTCTCGAAAGGGAGGTTTGCTGGCATATCTGTAGAGCCACTGTGGATTTAACAGTGTTGTATATACAACACTCGAATATTAAATTTTAATTACCATAGAATCTCTACAGTGAAACTTACAAAGAGCCTCGTTGCAACCTATACGACTGAAGCTAACAAATAGTCTCTAACAGTTCAATGTCAATGGAATTTCCCTTCCATGAACAATTCCTTCTTCAATCTTATGGCAGATATTTTTTTTCGTAAGCGTTTCTTATTCATACTAGAGAATAACGCAACCTTTTTATTTCATTTGACAGGCTTGCCCTACTTTAATACGCAGCACCTATTCATTTTCAACCGATTCAAGAATTAGGTTTTCAACCAATTCTTGATAAAACAGTTAAAAATACAATAACGTAATATTTATTTACCGTGAGTTGTTTAAGTACGTGTGTGACAATAAGGTTGGAGATGAGTCTAGAAATTTTTTAAATAGAACATTGCCTTTGCAAATAATGATGAAGCACTTGTGCAAGAGGAATAGATGGTTACCAACAGACATCAGAAAGGTGCAGAGGCAAGTCAAATCCTTATAGTCTCAAATGGAAATGATCAAAGCTGAGCTTTTGAAGAAGGGTCTAAAGACTATTGTTGAAATAGATGCCACTCCTTGAACGTGGTAACATCATTAATTTTTTCCTATCCTATGTTTTACCAATATTTTTAGTAGTATACATGCTTTTATAGGCTATTAGAAATGACATGGAGTTTGGAGAAATCATGAAAAGGAAAAATCTTAGAAAGTTGACAGTTTCGTATCAACTCCCCATATTCAAGGTGAATATTTGCTACAGAATTGTTGTAGCTTTTCATGGAGGAAAATACAGGCTTAAACCTCAACAAAGGGAGTGCTAAAAGCATGTGTTTAGCTAATAAACATCAATGAAGACCCTAGAATTGTGAGAAAGGTAAGATGGGTATCAAAAAGGTGTTTTTTTCATTTTCTACTGAAGTTTGCTACAAAATTGCCTATACTCTATTTTTTCTACGTAATGAAGTTTTGATGAGTTTTTGGGTAATCAAAAAGCAAGGTATTGGATGGAAAATAGGTCAAATATGTCCGCATCACCAACCTATTAACTCCTATTTTTGAGGGAGACAATTCAACAAGTCAAAAAATCACCATACACGTGGCAAGAGTAGAACATTCCAGCACTCCATCATTCCAGCGCTCCAAGACATCAAGAGTTAGTTGCATTCGATGAGGGTCATCAACATAATTTGTTGAGTTATTAAATGATATTAGACTCCTTTTTGTATTCAAATTCTGTTGAAACAGAAATATCCCTATAAAGGCTCTATGTTTTGCAATTTAACCAGAATTAGGTCTCTTAGCTGTGCATTGAGTCTAGCCCAGGTGGAAAATTTTTGTTATGGAGACCTCACTCTATATATGTGTAACTTTTTCGGTTTGAAGGGCTTGATGGTTAATGTGAGAGAGCCACCCTTGTAATTTTTTTCTTCAATTAATATACATTTGCAACAAACTATCTTTTGATCTGAGATTCTATTTTGGCTCATATGTTTTATCTCCACATTTTGCATGATATTATTAGTTTCATAACTATTTGATTACTTGGAATTCATTTTATATGCTCCAACTTCCTTCATTTGTTATGTTTTTACTGTAAATTTATTATTTCACACCATTTTATAACCTAAATTGCCTCATCTTCCATGAAAACAATGTTGTTGTAAATGATTTTCCTTAATTGATTCCATGCCCAATGGTGGCAGTCATCACATTATTTTTCACTTGCAAAATCACTTGAAGTATGAACAGAGTTAGCCATACGATGTTTTGAGTTTTATACAGAAAATTTATAAGTAATTTGAGAGAGCCCTCTCAGACTGGAAGGGCTAACTTCCAGTTAAAAGTTGGTTTGAAATAGTTATGATGGGTTTTATGTTGACACATCCCAACCTATTCTAACCTAGTGATAACACAATCATAGTTTTTTTTTTAAGTTTTATATTTGACAAATTCTTGTCTATGATTTATAAATGTTCAAGAATATGTGTATTTTTCATTATATTGATGTATAATTTCCAAGGTTTCTTTCTTTACATTATCCCCTCGATTTACTATGGTCAACTCTAGTGAAAATAGGATGTTTGAGCTTAATGTAGCTAGAAATTGTGGATGCTTCATTTCTTGCTTGTAAATGGGAAGAAAGGGTAGTTATATTTTTTTATATAAATTTATTTTGTATCATAAGAGTAATGGATATTCATGCTTGCCATGAAAAAGAATGAAATTTAAACAGAATAAGGAAATACATGACATGCTTGATTTGGAGGAAATATATACTCATTTTCTATAGGGATTAAGAAATTGATTTAATTCCTACAAAGGGATGATAGGATTGAAGCCAAATCTAGGAGGGCATGTACAAAAGAATCCTCCTAAATTTACCTTTTAATTAGCTATCTACTATATAGACAAAAAATATGAAAATGGAAATTCTCTTACCAACATTCAAGGTGATGTAGATAAGTTGTGTTATCAATTCTAGAAAATTATAATGAGTAACCATTTTTTGAAAAATATAATATCCACACAAGTCCATACAATAAAGTTGGTATCTGCACATATGCCACTATTTAAGACTACCGTAGATGAAACAACAATGGACAACATAAGGGTCACCTTCATTAAGCCTTAGCCAAATCATTCACTAGAGTCCTACTTCAGTCACAATAAGAAACACATTGTTTGGAGGAATCCTTTCAGGATCTTTTGTAAATCTAGATGCTACATGTAAGGGATATGAATCAATTGTGGAAAACATAATAAATTATGCAACATAACCTACAATTTTAAAATATATATGAGGTAAATAACCACTAGATAAATCAATGTCTACCCATTGAAAGATGAAGCATCCACCCCATAAGTTGAATCTCCAACTTTATATGAAAATGTGAGTCAAAGTGGCACAAAATTCATGCATGCCTTGACATCTTGCTTCCATGCAAAGAGTCAACATGTAGGACTAGACTTATGGCTATTATGAAAATACAAGTGTAGCCATAGGAAAAAGAGGTTCAATAACTGTCTCCTTAAAATGGTGGAATATTTTAGGGAAAAAAAAATTCTAATAAGAAATTTGTAGCCAAGTGCATGATGTTCCTTCCCTAAAGGATGGAATAATACCATTGAATGATATTTTATAGGTGCAAGTGAGATAGTATATTAAACCCACTTCAAATGCATATAGTGTCATGAATGTAGATTGAACAACCCATTTATTCTTCACATTTCTTCCATGTAGAAAATTTCAATATTTTCTATGTCAAAATAGAACCTTGGTAATGGTAATGGCCGCATCATCAACTATGATTGAATTTCCAATGCAAAATAGAAATGCATACACTATTACAACACCCTCAATAATTGTTCAAATCTAAGTTGGAAATCCACAATATTAGCCAACCAACCAACATAAGGATGCAAAGTTGTTGGATACCTAATAGCTTTGATGACAAGTGACCAAGAAATAAGAAAGTATTACCACATGAGAAATAGAAGAAAGATCAACACAAGGATGAACATCGAGATAATGAAATTATGTAGAATAAAGGTATAGTAGTAGTTTGTGTCTTCATAATAGTAGTTGTAAATAATTCACTTATTGCACTTGTGATCCAAAATGATTCATTCTCTCTCTACAAGATTACGACGTAAATTAAAAATAAAGAAAACTACAAGAAGAAAAATAACAAATGGTAAGGTTGTTGATTCTAATAATCAACAACAAATGTTTAATGGAGAATATGGTCACCATAAAGTGCAACATTCCACCACACCAAAATTATTTTTATCGATAGATGGCTTTTGAGATATCCCGTACAATAAAAGTTGGTGTCCATTAAATTTAACTCTTTTTTTCAAATTTATAAAAAACATGTCATAGAATTTTGATTTGCATACCTTCAAAGTGCACATTCTTCAAAGGAAAAAAATGTGCACTAGACCAAATTCACATTGATATATGAGAATGCTTTAAAAGAATCTCTAAACATGATAAAAGTCAAATTCAAAAAGGAACAACTTATACAAAAGTCAACAAACCTTAATTGAGCAAAATTAGGCCAAATTTAACTCTATTTAAACTAATAAACAAAAATTAAATAAAATATTTACTTTTATATCTCAATTACAACTTAGGTTGAATACAAATGAAATCTAAAAGAAAACCTGAAAAACCAAAAATTTCAACTACAAAAGTTAACTAGTTTCTTTCTATGAAACATATTCTAATGACAACTAAGAATTGAGAAAAATCATAGTTAAAAACATTTGTTTATGTTGGCTGACAATGAAAAATAACATAACATTTTTGCAAAAGAAATTAGATTAATTAACTTGTAATTTTGAGTGACCATCTATGTTATGGAAGCATCCACCTCTACATTCCCTAAATGCAAAGAAAAGAAAATTAAAGTCATATATGCTATAAAACCAAAGAGAACGAGCTATGTATCTTTCCTCTATGTTTTTGATAGCTTAGCGTGAGACTTATCGTTGAGGAGAATGTTCTCATGTTTCACAATGAAATGCTTGATGCATTTGTAACCTTCTTTATCCAATATTGTCATCCCATGGGCTCTGTAACTTGAAATACTATTAACATTTATGAAGAAGGGCCAACTATCCACAGAATGACTCTTAAATGTATTCGTAAATGCGAAGGTGTTGGTATGTATTCCTTGTATAATAAAAAAAGGTATGAAAGCCTAGTGGCCACCATTTTCATTCCTTATGGAAATTGACATCATTCGTGATAAGTAGCACCATAGATTGATTCACAAAATTTGAAGGCTTCTCATCATGCTTCTTTCTCATCAAAAAATCTCTTTTGATACGAAAAATTTTATAGGCTAACTTTCACCATTTGGTTAACCTCCACATTTCTCCTAAAGAAGATTCACCAAATTCATTTCTTTATAAACATTTTGCCCAAATTTTATAAAATATACTAATTTTTCTTAAAAATCATTAATTTTTCTTCAAAAATAATATAAAATTATTTAAAATTCAATAATCTTAATAATCTTAAAATTGACATTTTAAGAATTATTTAGATTCACCAAAAATTATTAACTTATAAATAATCATAGATACTTGAAATTTTTTAAATCCTCAATGTATTAGTATCCCATTTTAATTATTTTATAGTTAAAAAAAAAACAACCAAAACTATTCAACATTATTGGCACACATAACGCCCAAGGACCTTGTAGTTGTATGTGTCATGATATGTGACTTGGCATACATAGTTTTTTTTAAATCACAAATGCTTTTCAAGACGACCCCTTAGCCGCATAAAGAACCATCCAACAACGCCTCTCTTCAAAAATGACAAAATCCCACCAAGGTCATTACTTTATAAACCACATAAGGGGCATTGCTCATGAATATTAATTAGAGGCCAAAGGTTCCCTAACCAAAAGGGGAAATTGCAAGGATGAGCAATATTTTTAGCACACTAAAAGGTAGTGCATCGAGTGCCCATGAATAAGGTTTCAATACATTTTGTCATAGTAAGGCATGGAGATCGACCAATTAATATACGTGACCAATAGACATTATAATAGACACTCAACTATAAATGGTTTACAACTTGATACTTATTCTTATAAAAAAATAAAATGTACACATCAAAAGATCATTCACTTGTACATTTAGTTTTGTACAACTATATAATGCATATGTATGAACCTTTTGTATTAGCATTTTTCCTCTTCTTTTAATATACATGTTGTTTAGTGCAATTGTACTATATCGGTTTACATTTAAAAATGTATTGTAAATTTTTCTAAAATCTATATATCAAGCTAAATAATAAAAAATATAATGTAAACAACAAATTATATATATATATATATATATATATATATATATATTTGGGTTATCTTTCTTTTTCTTTAAACACAATACATAACAATACATTAACAACTTATCCAAGCTTATATCTCGATATTGAGTATATATTTATCTTTCTTTCCTTTTATCTTGCTACATCTATCTAATCTGAAGGATTGCCAAGAGCAGATGATACAATGATAATCTTCCTTGATATGCATCCATTGCTAAAGATTTTGGCTTATTCACAATTTTCTTGTCACTTTTCGAGCGGTCTGTCTCATGGGTACATTTGTGCCCATTCATTAATGGAACAAAAATTATGGTAGACCATTTTCCGGGTTCGGTCGTGGAGTGAAATTCCTCTATAGAGGGATACAATGGCTCTACATGATGTTGAGTTGAGTCTAAAGGAGTTGTTTTCCCACAAAAGTCTTCTATTGTTGAGGGTTATCTTGTTTTTTATTCGTAGTAGTATTGGGTCCTTTTGATCCCTTCAAATATTCCCATCCATAGTTTGTTTCCTTAGGATCTTATTAGGTATTGGACCCTTGCGAAAAGGGGCAAGCGCTTTGGAGATGACGAGGTTGTTGGAAATTCTGCAACGAAAAGTAGCATTCTCATAATCAACCGGTTGTGAATAAAACCTACCATACCATTTGAGTACAATTTTATATGGTAATCCTTTAGTGAGATCCACTTCCACACGTATGTGAATATATGTGAGAATTCCTTTAGCCACCCTATCATTGTTGGTTTTGATGTAGCGACCTATTAAGTTCCCCACCATTTACAAACCATTAGGATGAGACAAATGTATGGGAAGGTTAGAGAGCCTTACCTAGATAGGAGTTGCCAATGTTGCCATGGAAAGGGGATTAAATTCAAAGAACCATGGTTTAAAAACAAAGTCTGAGCGACCCCAAAACTAGGGTTTTCGATCAAAAACCTTTTATTGGACTACCAAATTTGGGAAGAGCACAACAAAATATCCTTTGGAGCAATAATGTAACAAAGTATTATGAGACCAATTCTATTTCACCCACTCCTGAAGGGCATAGATTGAGGTCCAAAAACCATTAAATCAACAAACATGTTTTTTTTGTTGATAATATGCAGCCAGGAAACCACATATCACGTTATCTATCTCAAGAGATTGGGTTTCTGTTACCTAATCTACCACAATGTCGGTCTTAATAGACCTTTATGGTTTGTAAATGGAAGTCTATGTTTAAGAGCATCCTCGAAGGACTTGGGTAGGGATGAAAACGATGCAACCCAACCTTTGGCTCCACCCCTTACACTTGAAGCCAAATATATTGTAGTGTCCTTCACTATACCATAGTCACTGAGGATTTCTAATCTTGAAGTTCTCGAACTAAATATATGAGCTGAAAATTGCTATATGGGATTCTCACCCAATCCTAAATCTTGGCTATGAGTGTGGAGACGAGATTTGTGGCTTTGACCTACAAATAAAGGCAACCTCCTCATATCTATCTCAAAAAGATTGTAAGACTCACTAGATCTGGGGTAATAACCTCCCTAAGAGAACCCTGCAGAGTGGGGGGCCTAGAGATCTAAGGTTGACTCGAGCCTAACAAACAGTTTCCCTTCCTTCGAATGAAACCATCTAAACTGAGTTGTGTCTGAGCCAAATATTTTTTGAAACTAGATCCTGGTTGAGCCATAACGACTCTCTTGTAAACTTCAAGGTTTTTTTTTATAATCAGGCCCGTGAAAACTTCTTGATTACACAAAATGGTGAACATAGCAAGGGAGTTGAGAGACAAGAACCACTGTGTAGCCATCTCACCCACCTGCAAATTTGATCCAACAAATAGTTTTTTTTGTATGCATTTAGAAAACCTATTGATTGCCATCAGTTGCCATCCCTTACTTGGAAAATACAGTTAGACTACAATACACTCAACGACATTAAGCTCCAGGGGTCCTCTACAAACCTGCGATGATGGGTCCTACACGATAAGAATTGATGCAAAGGAAGTCTTGAAGTGATACATCTCATAAAGTTTGAATCATTCGATATTATTTTATTAAAATTTAATAAAAACACTTTTTTTTCCTCTCTCATTTTTTAATCATAAAATATAAATTAATTATAAATTAATTAATTTGCATAATTTAATTCCTAATATATCACAAATTTAAATCCTACAAAAAAATATTAAGAGTGAGAATCAATTTTGAGATTATATTAACCAAATTTCACACCAATAGAATGACAACATCCTATTATTAATCAAATTATTTTTTTCATTCAACATATGTATAGACCATAAGCTAAATACAACCTAATTAAAAATTCAAAAAAATATTTTACCACAAATATCAAATACTAACACTAATACACCAATCCAATCATAAATACATTTTCAATCTATAAGAATATTAAAAAATAAAAATAAGTTATTATCCTTAGTTTCCCGTTGCCATTGCCACTTGGTATTATGCATTTGGTTTTGCATTGATCATCTATTAGTTTGCTCAAATATATTAAATAATTTTAAATTTAACAAAGTAAAACTTTAGAGATTATTTTTGTATTTATTGTAATTTTTTATTATTAAAATTTATCTTTAATGCTATTCGTTGTAAGTTTGAAAATGTATTAAATAATTTTAAATTTAATAAAATAAAACTATAGATATTATTTTTGTATTTACTGCAATCTTTTTTTATTAAAATTTAACTATAATGCTATTCATTGTAAGTTTGAAAATGTTATTGAAACTTGCCTGATAACTTATAAAAAGTAGTGATACTTATTACTGCTAGCTCCTTTCTTGATACAAGAGATTAGATTTCAACTTGATTGAATTGACTATACATATTTCCTAGGCTATAGAATGTTAAATTTTGTTGGGCATACTGCCCACTCTTAAATTTAAATTCGTTTAAATCTAACCGTGAGCAGCAGGCTTCCTCAGTCCCTAGACACGATGGTTGGTGCCAATCCTGGATTATATACAGGATTTTTGGAGCATGAGGTTTCGAGTGTGTGAGCGGTGGTGGAATATTGGATATTGTTTCTGCTATTGCTGTGCAGAGGCCTGAGAAGGGTTTGGAATCTTGTCAGTCTCAGAAGTGAAGACCATTTTTTCCTTTGGTTTTTCCGGGTGTCGGATCTTTATTCTCCCCGGAATTCTAATTCAAATTATTCCGGTGGCAGGGGGGGGATATTTTTCAGGATTCAAGATGGCCTCTTGACGTACACATCAGATTACGTTGTTGTACTTTCTCCAGCGCGCCATTTCTCTGTGATCCCATACTTTGAATTGAGGTAGAAAGTGGAGGGTCCTATTGGCCGAGTACTGGGATGAGTGGATGGCGCCCCACTAGTCAGGTATCACCTAGAGCTGGTGATTGACGTGACATTGATTTCTCCATTTATGGAATTTGACAATGGAGGGTGGTAACATTTATTTCTGTTTTGGTCGTTCGGTACTTGGGAACAACACAGGAGTAGTCTACCCAGGCAACGTTTTAGCCCGGACGGCAGTTTTTTGCCGGAATCCGGGCAACTTAAATTCAAGAAATCAGGTACTTGCAATGTTTAAAATCCATTTTTGAGGTTGGAAATGGATTCAGCACTACCAAAATCCCTTAGGGAACTCAAAATACTTAAGTTTAACAACTGTAAACATGATTCTGATGAAATCTTTGCCGGATTTTTTAAAAATCTTTGCCGGAGTCCGGGCTAAAACGTTGCCTGGAAACGACACGCCAACAACACATGGCGACAGACGGCTCTTTCGTAGATCCCGAGTTGGCGCTCATAAACGACGCATTTCTGCATGCGCTCGAGCTGGTGGAAGCCAAAGCACTTAACACAAAACTATTCGGTTGCCGCGAACATTTGGTTTCTCCATCCTCCTCGATTTTGCCGGGGAACATTACTCTAGTGACAGTTTTGGCTGGTTCGGGTACCAATTCTATGTCAAGGACGTGTTCTACTCCGGGGCATATTCCATTGGAAACTGAACCTATAAAGACGATAGGGAAACCAATATTTATCAGTCTATTGGCTCATAAATGCACCTGGGAAATAGATGCCCACCGTTGGATGGTGTACTTGCTTTAATCCAACGGTGGGCAGTTACTTTCTAGGTGTATTTATGGGCCAATAGACTGATAAATATTGGTTTCCAAGATGATAGAGCCTCTTCATAGTAAGGGGAGGGAGGCCACGACTATCTATAGGAGTATTGGGGGCCGCCAGCGTTCAACTAAGCCTTTTAAGCCTGCTACTAAGCATCGTCTCCTCAGCTTTGGGAGCGATGTCATGTGGGAGAGAGCTGCGAGTCTACTCTCGACGTCGTTGGTAGGTAAGTGGGAGTTTGCTTCACACAGTTCAGTTGATTTACAAAAGTGGCTCATGGGGGCTCGAAAACTGGTTATCGGATACGAGCCTTGTATCAGTCAGTTACCGAATGGGTGGTATTGCTACCATTTCTTGAAGGATGAGGACGTCCCGGAGATTCTACTTTGAACGTGGGTAAATGGTCGGTCTTTTCTGCCTCTGTTCAGATGGTTAGTGAATTTTCACCCGACTGATAATGCACCAAAATCTCATATGTTATGGGTGAAGCTTATGGGGCTTCCCATACAATTATGGTCACTAACGGTTTTGCAGACGATTGGGAACAACATAGGAGTATGCAGATATGTCAATCCAAAGTGTAATGGGTCTATGAAAAACGAGTTGCTTGGATCCTTGTGGAGGTGTCCTTCGCAGGAGGATTACTAGCGGAGGTCGATCTCGAGTGGGAAGGAATGACTCTCCGTCAGAGGTTGGATTACTGGAACACTCCGTTCCGGTGCCACCTATGCCATGACACGGGGCATCTTATGTGGACCTGTACCCGATGGAAGGAGGACCATCACAAACATGCACGGGGTGACAATCCGAACTGGTGGGTGGATTGTTTGAAGACCAAGCGGCCGACGACACCACTATCGAGTCAACCTAACACAGGCAAGTCATTTGAGCCTTTAAACCAGTGAAAGGTTGATGTCGATGGAAGGGTGATGAATATGTGTGTGTCGGGTCACAATGATAATGTATCTGAGTCACTTGTTGGGGTGGTACTCTTATGTGGGGGGGGTTTTTTTGTCTATGGTCGGGGTTAATCCTGTTAGGATTGATCAGTCAGGCCCTTCTGTCACGAGACCGAACCCTCTACCTACTACCCTGAATTTGGTTGATACGTGTATTGGGGAGTCTTTTACGGGTGTGTCTGGTCGTCTTGGTGTTGCATCTGTGCCTTATGTTGAGGACTACTCACTGTCTGGAGGGGGTTCACAGTTGGAGGCCGAGGACTTTCCTGCCAAACCCCGTCTTACCATTCCCCATTCTGATTCTCTGACTGACCAGGATTTGGATCCCCACTTTTACAAAGCGGGATTGTCAAACTTGATTCCATCCTCCCCTAAGTCTCCATCATCCACTATGCTTCTGACTAAACCATCGCTGGTGGACGGGTTTCTCGAGGCTTCTTCCAAGGATCGACCATCATTGTCTCCTAAAAATTTCGTCGGCAGTGACCTTGATCTACTTCTACTGGACCCTGATATTGACCTTGTCCCCCTAACCGTGGATAGAGGGAAGAAGTCATCCCCTCCTGTGATTATTAGTTCCTCCTCTATTTCGAATGCGACAATTAGGAGAGGCAAGGGTCGATCGAGAATTAAAAAGAAGTCTATATCCTCGCATTCACAGAGCAGGTCTCTGGCTTATGGGAATTTCAGAGATATCCCCGTCACTTTGGCACTTGACCGGGTTCTTAGAGCACTCGACCTGTCCATGAGTGGGACATGATTAAGTTAATCTCGTTTAATATCAAGGTTTGGGGGGGGAAGGTGAAATTTCTGTTTATGCGAGAATTTTTTCTGAAGAATTATCCAGTTATAATTTTTGTACAAGATATGATGAATAATGTTGACAGGGATATTCTTCTTTCCAAGCTATGTTCCCAGAGTGGCACATGGCAGCTCGGGATGTTGCGAGACTTTCTGGTGGTGAACTAGTTATGTGGGATCTAGCAATATCATCATTTAAGGCTTACGAGTTTTATGGAGGGATCATCCTCTCGGGACATCTTAGGGGATTTAACCAGAGGTTACATATTGTTAATTTATATGCCCCCTACCAAAACATGTCTTTATTTTGGAAAAGAATGGTCAGCAGTGGTATCTTTCTGTTGGAAAATCTGATAATGGCGAAGGACTTCAATATTACTTTACATGATTCAAAGACATGGAGAGTACAGGGGAGAAGGGATCCACTGGTTGACACTCTTTTGAAGATTTTCAATTCTGTTCATTTAGCCAATGTGAAGATGAATAATCACGGTCCTACCTCGTTCAATGGGAGACAAGGTACTGCTTCGATTTGTAAGAAGATAGATCGATTTATGGTGAAATCTCATCTAATGACTTGGATGGTTGATTGGTCGGCTACCATAGGGGATGTTATGATCTTGGATCATAGACATATTTCTCTTGCATGGGATTTTGAACAAAAAAAGGATGGGTATCCTTTCAAGTTCAACCGTGTGTGGTTGAAGGACCACGACTTTAACACTATGGTGGTGGAGTTTATGGATAAAAACAGAAGGAAGGCAAGGACAGGTGTAACTGAATTTTTGATGGATACTCTTGGGGGGCTGAAGAAAGAAGTGAAGAGTTGGGAGTGGAGGAAGAAGTTACTTCTGAAGGACCGATACTTGGCATTTGCGAGGGAGACCGCAAGCCTTATGTGTGATATGGAATTTGGAAACCATAGGGTAGGTACTTGGACACGGTTAAAGGAAATTGAACAGGAAAAAAAGAATATCCTTCTCATAGAAGAGTAGACGTGGAGGCTAAAAAGTAGGGCCGTTTGGTTGAATGATGGTGATAAAAACACTAATTTTTTCCACGCTTTTTCAAAAGGGAGAAGAGACTATAATTCTATCTGGCAGATTGACGAGGATGGCTCTTCATACTATTCCTTGAAAGACATTAGAGAAGGGGCAGTCAGACATTTCCAAGGACTGTATAAATCTGGTGAGCCAGGTCATCATGGGGAGCAAATATGGGCTGTGGAGGAGTTTCCCTTGATGTTTGATGACAAGGAATGCTCTGATTTCTATAAACCGATCAGCGGAGAGGAGATATCGACTATGTTGAACTCCTTCTCGAAGGACAAGAGCCTGGGGCTAGATGGTTGGACCCCGGACTTCTTCATATATTTCTCTGATATCTTTATCGATTACATTACAGAGATGGCTGAGGAGGCTAGGAAAACGGGAAAGGTGAGAGGGGCTCTAAATTCCACTTTTCTGGTTCTGATTCCTAAGAAGGATCGTGCTATTTCATTCAATGACTACATGACGATTTCACTCTGCAATACATTGTATAAGATAGTATCAAAGAATATCAAGGATCGGCTAAAAGGAGTCCTTTCTAGACACATCTCCCCTGAACAATCAGGATTTTTAAAGAACAGGAGAATCCATGATGCGGTGGCATCTACGCAGGAATTCATTCACTCTATCGACACTCAGAAGTTGCAGGCCATGGTTATGAAGATAGATCTCAGTAAGTCATATGACATGGTCGACTGGGGGTTAATGAGGATGATTCTATATAAGATTGGTCTTGACAGGGCATCAGTCAATTGGATTATGGGTTGTGTGACTAACACATCCATGTCGATAATCATAAATGGTATGGCATCGAGATTCTTCAAGCCTGGGCGGGGTTTGAGACAAGGTTGTGCACTTTCCCCTCTCTTATTCATTTTAGTCATGGACTCATTGAGTTTAAAAATTAACAATGCAGTGAAATTGGGTAGTATCAGGGGGATTAAGTTGTCACATTGTAGAGAGATAAGCCATAACTTTTTTGTGGATGATGTAAGCTTTTCAGGATGCTCATTAGATCGGTCTGGAAGAATTTTCATGTGATTTTTCAAAGATTTGGGAAAGCCTTGGGAATGATGGCTAACATTGGGAAGTCGTGTATTTTCCATGAAGAGGAAGGGAGAGTTTTCGCTATTGACATAGCTACCATGTCCAACTTCTGTAATGATCCTTTGAGTCCGGGGTTTAAATACCTGGGCTTTCACATGAAGCCAAATAATTATAATATCAAGGATTGGGACTGGATGGTAGTGAAGGTTGAAAAGAAAATCAGAGGATGGACTTCAAAGTGGCTAAGAAATGGTGGTAGATTCATCTTGGTACAGACGGTCATTCAAAATATAATGGTTTACTGGGCGCATATCTATGCCATTTCGAAAAAGATTCTGAACAATATTAGAAGGTTTATTGTGAATTTTATTTGGAATGGAAGGGAGGATAGAGGAAAATACCATATGGCGAGACGGGATCTTATTATGAGGCCTAAAATTTCTGGAGGGTGGGGCCTAAAGGACTTGGGAACTTTCGGGAGGGCACTCCTTATGAAATCATTGTGGAGGGGGCTGAGGTCAAACGCGATATGGAGGGAGATTATTCAGTAAAAGTATCCAGAGATGTCGGATTTGGAGTGTTTATTCATGGAGGGGTGAAATAACAAAAAGGGAGGATCAGTTATATGGAATGGATTTAAGAACTGTTGACCCAAATTCAACACCTTTATGAGATGGAGATTTGGCGATGGGGGTAAGATTCCGATCGGTTTCCCGGGACTGTGTGGCGATGTAACGACAACGAGGTGAAGCATTCAACTTCTACATTACCTGAATGGTAAGGGTTATTTTTACATGTGTCAAACCTTCAAGAAGGTTGAAAAGGGTACTCCGTTTTGGTTGTCAGGGGAAGACTTACAGCTACCGTTTCAATTAAAGGGAGAGTGGGAAATTACATGGAGGATTTAAGGAGTAAAGGATTAATTTGGAACAATGGTGGGGATAGGGTGGATTGGAATGGCCTGAAGAAGGAGGGTATGTTGATGGTGGATGCAGTATATAACAATATGTACTTGCATAATTCACAGAACCTTGCAAATGGAACCTACAAGGGCTTATGGGAGAACTCGGCTCCACTAAAAATGAAAATCTTCCTATGGTTGGTTATGATGAACGAAAATCTAACTTGGGAGAATCTGAAACAGAGAGGAAATATTGGACCGGGAATATGTAGGCTATGTATGGCAGAGGACGAAGATAATACACCTATTTTATAAATGCAATTATACTAGGAACTTTTCGAAGGTGTTTTGTGAGTATTTTAAGATGCAGGGCCCTAATACAGAGAATACAAAAGACTTCATTACATGGTGGAATATGAAAAATATAAATTATAGGAACATCCCAGCACTTTTCCACTGGGCCATTTGGTGTGACAGAAACAAGTGGATTTTCCAGGAGGTGCGGTGTTGCCCCATGGGGACTGCTACTATCATTTTAAAAATCTGGGACAGACTTAGGACTGTGCCGGATCCTTCGGGGGATCTCTCCAAGAGAATGAGACCAGTAGAAATTAACTACCATGTAGGATTTTTTGATGGCGCTTCTCAACAGTCTAGATGTGGGTGCGGGGCCTAGTTGATGCTCTCACCACTTTGTCATCATAAGATTTACTGGTTCGGTGGAATTGGGACAAACATGAGAGCAGAGGTACTAGCACTATGGGGTCTATTATGGTTTGCTTCTCAGCTCTGTATTGATGAATTTTGGGTGTTTGGTGACTCGAAGGTACTCATTGATTACCTTAATAGAGGAAACAAGTTGTCTCCAGGACATCTTGCGACTTGGTTGGAGTGCATCGATATTTTAAGGAACTCCTTCACCACTATACATTTTAAGCACATCTTCCGCGAAAAGAACTCCCAGGCAGATAGACTTTCCAAAAAAGGTTTGTTTGGTGTTTTTGGTTAGATGTATTATGAACTATCAGATTCGGATGGGGAAGGTGCTACATGTATGGTCCATTTCTCTTAAAACCTATTTATCTACTCATGTTCCCCTTATGTATGTATCTCCGGTCTGACAATTTTTGGAGACATCTGCCACAACCAACAAAGAGTTATACAGGTATACTCCTGCGGTGGTTGGGGTAGTTTTTCTCTTTGATTAACGTTTAGAAGATGGAATGGTTTCGTGGAAAGTTTTGGGAGGCAGTGATTGACCAGACAATATTTTGGTAATGTATTAACTCAGTAATATGACTGTTGCTATCACATGAAGATGACAAAAGAGAATTCAAGAAAGCGTAGACTTGTTTTTGTAATGATTTAAGCACGTTGTATTTTGAAAGATGGCAAGAATGTATTAAAAATGATATATTTGTAGGCTTTGTTTGATTACTATTTGGGAGATAAGCATTTCCTTAGAAGGTTTACCCAAATAATTTCTGTAAGAATGATAAGTTTTTATTGAAGCTAGAATATTATATATACCAATATTTTTCTTCTTAAAAAAATATACCCAACCACATTTAATATCCTATAGCCCTGAAAATAATAATGGTAGATTGAATCCTGCCAACTAATAATGGTCGTGAATTGAATACTGCCCACGCATGTTAACCCAAGCGTGTACGTGTAGGCGTGATTTATTTTAGCACTGGCTGGCTTGGAACTATGTGCTTTTAAGATAAATATAATAAATCTAAATATGAGTTTTAGATTAACTATTATTTTTTATGTTCAATCAATTTATTATTTTATATGAATACTATTTTTTTAATATAAATACAATAAATAAATTTTTTGTTCAATAAATTTATATTATTTTATACGAGCCCTACTTTTTTAATATAAGTACAATACATATGAAGTTGCCTTTTAGATACACTAACTTTTATTTGTTGTCTTCGTGGGAAGTTTTTCTAATAAAAATGATATTAAAACTTTTGTGTGGCTTTTTCTAACTTGGAAAGTTGAGGAAAGCCTAGCTGGAGGTAAGGGTTCAATTATTTTAGTTTTTGCAAATACAACATCAAGGTTCAATTAAGCACAAATGGAATAGCGGAATAGCATCCTATGGGGAAAATGTTTCCAAGTCCTAAATAAAATTACATTAATTGAAATAGTGTTATAAATTGATTATCCTAAAATGATTATATTAATATAAAATTTTGGAATAATGATTTGTAAATTTGATTAATTTTTTTGTTTTTAGTTAGTTATTTTTTTAATAAGAAAAAACTAATGAAACAGATAATTTAATAAAATATCTAATTAAAATCTTATTAATTTTAAATTTATTAAAAATAATTTGAATTAAAATATAGAAAAATATTTTATAAAAAAATCAATTTTATAAAATAAAACTCGTTTTGTATTAAAAACAATTTGTATAGATTTAAATTTATATGAAATAATTACAATACATATAAAAATTTACATGAAAACAATAAAGATTAATCTCTTTCTTATTTATAAACCATCACTTCTTTATTTATAGACTATTCTCTGTACATCAAGTGAATTATTTTTTTATTAGAAATAATAATGATGTAACACTAGACGAATATATGTTTAAAATTTGAAAATTTAATGAAAAACATAATTATATTATTTTTAATAAAATATTAAAATAAAAATTTTTTAGTTAAAAAAATAGTAATAATGTATATTACTAATATTTGTTAAATGTTATTTAGGTAAAGGAGGAAGGGTATCTTTCAATTTTTTTTTAAACATGAAGTCCTTAAAAATCTCTCAAGGTTTGGTTAAGTTTGGGGTTTTGTTAGATCCTTTAGTATTACTATTTTTTTAAAATGGTTCAAAATAATAAATTATGAAATAAACATTTTGGAATTAAAATATAACATAATTTGTTTTGAATTAATAGAATAGTAAATATTAAATGTCATTATTGCACAACTTGGTTAGAATAGTTGTACTTGAGGGTATTAAATTCATTTTTGCATTAAAATATATTCATCAATCCAAATTCAAATTAACAAAAATAAATCTTTAATATATAACCACTTTATTTAAAAATAAATATCAAATTTCACTAATATATACATAAAGTAAAATGCTTTCAAATTAATACTAATAACATGAAAAACTTCTAATGTGTAACCACCATGTTTAAAAATAAAAGACAAATTTCACTAATATACATAAAGTAAAATGCTTTCAAATTAATACCAAAATCTTTATATTTGTTACATAAAATTTTATAATGTAAAGACACTAATAATATCATTATTTTCAATTTTAAAACTCTATGTACATATCCATAATAAATCTCTTGTTTGTAAAGCCCTTAGATGAAATATGTTATTTCATAATATAAGTTAAATTATAACCATAACATGACATGTTAGTAATATGTTATATTAATGGTATAATACATATATAATTTTGTGATGATCAAAGAAAAAAATATTTTCTTTAATTATAATATTAGCATAATTATTATTTAATTTTGTTTTTAAATTATACATATTTATTTATATTTTATTTTGTAATATTCAACTACAAATAATTAATATTTTCATATATTTCAATCAATCAAAATATTATTATTGTTTCTTCTATAGAATTGAATTCTCCACTAACACAATCTTAAATAACAAATATCTTAGTGTATATACTATAAAGTAACCCAATTTAATTTTATTTTTAATAACTTTGATATTGCCATTGAAGTATTTTATAAAAACAAGACAAGACTTTGAAATATTTTATTAAAACCAGACAAGATTTTCAGTTCAAAATGTCTAGTGCATGCGTTTAAAGTAACACGATGATTTTATTTTTTCCCTTCATATTTTATTTTATCAAAACAAGAGAAGACTTAGAAATATTTTATTAAAACTAAACAAGATTTTATTTTTTCCCTTCTTATATTATTTTATCAAAACAAGACCAGACTTAGAAATAGTTTATGAAAACTAAACAAGATTTTCGGTTCAAAATGTCTAGTGCATACGTGTAAAGTAACACAATTGATTTTATTTTTTCCCTTCCTATATTTTGTTATTTATATGGATTTTTTTTTAAATAAAATAAAATTTAATAGTTATAAAAATTAAAATATTTTAATATTTTTTTATTAAGTAATATGAGTTTTGAGATGATTAGTATGCTAAATTTGTGATTTGAGTAATTATGATATAAAGGTATTTATATAATAAAAATCATCCCTTTTTTTTTAGAGAGAAAGAAAACACGTCGTTTTATTAAAACAATACATAAATTTGATACATTCCACATCATGACTAAGTCTTGTATAAGTAAGATTATTCAGAAAGGTCTAATCTCAAAAGAAGTTGTGCTCCCACCGAAATGAGAAGCAACAAAATACAAATGTTCTATTACATGGTATTTACTCAGTCCCATATATGTGCCCAGCACCATATTCCAGTGAGTGTGAGACATGTCTCGGTCAATATGAAGCTGTAAAAAACATCCAAAGAGACAAGCGTATATGATCTATGGAAAAAGAAAACCAAAGGTTGCACATAATAATGTGTGCCGACTGTTCCACAAAAAGGAGAAATGACAACCATCCAGATGAGAATTATAGTTGTCAATCATGTTGTTGTCGAGGAAGGCCCATAAACAATAAACATGTAGATGGAAGGACAAAATGTATCCGGCTCACTTGTTAAAGAATACAGGCTCGCTTGTAAATGGATGAAATACTGGTTCACTTAAAAAACTAACCCAGGTTCACTTACAGAAGATGATATTAGGATCCAGCTTTCTTGATAAAACAACCAGGCTCGCTTGCAAATGGCCATATGATACCAGCTCGCTTGATAGACATACACAGGCTCGCTTGCAATTAGTGACAAAATTATTAAGGCAGAGGGAAGAGATAAGAAGCCACCTGGCTTGATTCCCTGATGTGTGTAATCAAAATGGACCCGAAAGGTGCCTCCAAACACTTTTTCGAGAGGTAGTCAGCCCTCGTGTTGTTCTCTCTGAAGATATGCATCATCGTGTAGGCCTGAAATTTAGAAAGGATATATAAAACACGCTTAGTCCATCCGCTCAAGTGCTGACCATGCATCCTACACTTACCAGAGATCCCATCTATAATGAATTTGGAGTCACCATATATGTGAATACTGACAAGTTTAAGATGAAAAGCCACCATAATCCCACTCCACAAGGCCATGAGCTCAGCCTTATTGTTGGTTCCAGAACCACCATTCCAATATATATGATAACGTTCCTTTGCTGCCAGTTTAATCCATGCCCTGTAGCCACATATACCATCCTTTTGTGCCCCATCAAAATAGATCGCAGGAAGAGAAATTTGGTGTGAACGACCACGGATAGAGAAATCAACCACAGTCAGAGATGTCATAGCACAATCCCCCATCCATCGTATAATATTGCCATGAATCCTTGAAATGTCGAATGGGATATCTTGAAAAATTAATCGGTTCCGGGTGCACCATATCTCCCAGAAAACATAAAAAGGCATGGGTTTATAATTACCTTTTGTGGCCACCCACACCATGATGGTCTGAAAACAATCAGAAGGCTTCCAATTCGGGTCCTCCAGTAGAGAAGTGAAAAATCTCCAAATACGAAGAGACAAACTACAGGAAAAAAATGTGCAAAACAGTCTCTTCATTTAAGTGACAAAATGGGCATCTCCCTCGCCCCTGAAAATGGTAAAAATCATCTAGAGATAACATGGTTGGATTTTTTCCCACAGAGTTTCTAACCATTGACCTTTTACACCATAAAGTGTAACTTATTAACCTTTATACCATCAAGTGCCTTGACAGAATGCATGCCACCATCTACTCTACACCTTTGGAGAAATTATTTTAAAATTAATTTTTAGTGATTTCCTTTTAGCAAAAAAATAGTTAATAACTCAAAACTTAAAGATATTTAAGTACCTATAAGTTTTATTCTTTTTATCAGAATTATAAATTAATCATTTTAATTTGTATAGTTGTTTTTAACGATTGTGAATTAGCTTATATTTGTAAATTGCAACAAATGATGATGATTAGCTTATGTTTGTAGTTTGCTTAATGATATTACCTGGGTTTTACCATGATTAATATTAAACTTAAAAATATTTAATATACTAAGTTTATTTGTTTCATGGATTATAAATTAAATCAGCTTTAAATGTTTTAAATAGTATAGTCTACTGACTGATTGTAATTAACTCTATATTTATAGGTAAAACTGGAATAATGTTTATATGTAAAAGGATTGATCCAGATACTGTAGAAAGCTGTAACTATTTATTATAGTCTGTTAGTAATAACATGAAATATTGATTTTTTCATATGTTTGTTATGTATGAGATTAAATCTGAATATTACCAAAATTCATATACTTAACTATTATAGCTGTAATATTTAGGTTTTAAATATTATTGATGTTAATAATATTGACATTGTGAGATGATAATATATGAGATATTGAATATATTAGAAATATTATTTCAATTGACATTGTATTGAAAAACATGGAGTAAGACTTAAAATATTATCTAATTAGTTAAGAGCTCATTTATCAAATGTAAAAATAGGGTAGTGTCATAATTTGAGGAACACTTTTAAATAGAGCTTATATCTGCACTGCACATGATGGAAAGCTTATCATAACTGGATTGTCAAGTGGTAGTGGGGACAACATCATTGACTACTATAGCTAATAACAAGGATGACTCATCATCATATCAGTAAGCAAATAACAAATGAGGATAATATCATTGGAGTACTATATTTGATGTAAGTTGACTCATCCATGTCCTTGAGAGAAATAGTGTCACTAAAATTATCGACTAGTGTTTTTTATAAAGAGATGAACTTATATGTAGGTATGAATTTTGTACGAATTATTTATTTCTCATCTCTGAAAGAATGACTCCTAATAGCTTAAAAACAACCCAAAGACATGATCACTACCTCTATATATATATACTAATAACTTTTTATAAAAAAATATTCATAAAATCAACCTATAATTATAAATCTCATATCCTAAATAATTAGAATTATAATAGGCGTTATTGTGTATAAACAAAATAATTGTGATTAAAAAATTAAAATATTTAGCTTAAATATATTTCTTCACTTAATCCTGTTTTAAGGAAATGACCGTCCAAGCACAAAATACCTTTCATATCTTAATCCTGTTCAAAAGGTTATATTGAACGCAATAGAAAACAACAAAGATACAAATGGACCCCACACACGGTACTATTACTTTATGGTAAAGGGCATTGGTCATCGAATTCTACGCGTTTTTGAAACCCCGTCGCTTTCAATTAATAAGGTGCAGATGGACCCCACACGCATGGCGTCGGTCATAAGATGTGGATTGGGTTAAAGTGGATGCAGATGGACCCGCATTCACAGGATTTCAAGTCCACCTCAATCTTTGTCGCAGTTGTCCATTTTCTCTTACGATAAATAGTCATGCTACCTGAATGGCTGAGTAGTGAACGTTTTAAAACCCATTTTCAAGCGCCTCAATACCATTTCAAACTGATATTGATTGCATTAGGTGTAAAAAGGTAGAATATAAGATTTAGAAATTCATCTGTATGAATAGTCTATATTTCTAAAATATATTAAGGTTCTTAAATAATTTTAACACAAACAAAGATAATTTAAATTCTTCAAGTCTAATAAGAATAACAAAGATTATAAAATAATCCTTAAGGTAAAGATACATATTAAATACAGAATAATTTCTCAATCAAAATATATATACATATATGATAAATAGGTATTTCTTAACCCAAAGATGCAAAAGTGCTTCTCATATATAACCTTATATTTGCGTATTAAGATCATCCTCCTTTAACTTTGATGACGTCTAAGTTCTATTTATATTCAACAGATTAATTAGTACTTTAAGTGGTTAAAATAACATAATGTGTTACAAATATACTAACTAGAAATGATAAATTTCTTGGACACATTCTTAAACCTAAATACAACTCAAGAGGCATTATTATATTTCAAAGTTTTATCATTGTCCCTTGGCATCACATTTGGATGGTTCTCATTGCTACTTTTTATGGTCTATAATGCCTTGAATCTGGGTACTGTCTTGTTTGGCATCATACGGTTTTATTGTAATGGTTCTTGAATGTTGAAGTGGTTGAATTGTCTCTGACTCTTTTATTTCTTGAGTTAGTATAGAACTTGAAAGTGTTATATTTATTGTGGTAACACTTTGCTCTGGTTTTACTAATGCTTGTGGATGGTCCAGGTACACAGCATTATAATCTAAATTAACTGAATCTAATTAGTTTTAAAATATTATCCATGAATATATTTTTAACCAATACCATAGGTCAGAGAATATTGATAGCATCAAATACAAAAAAGGTAGATTTTAGATATTATCCATGATCTAAACTGTCACATTAGAAAATATATGATATTTAAATTTAAGCAAAATACATTGTTCTTATGCATTTAGTAAAATGCTACTCAAGTAACCTGTGGTGGTGAAATGGTGCCTTTTGACAAGTATTCAAACCTATCAGCTCTTTCTTAACTTCATTATTCTTATTGTATGGTGGTAATTTTATTTTTATTTTTTTATTTTTATATACTACATACATCAAACACGAGAAGGACGCCATGTGACAATTTCCTTTTGCATTATAGATCTCGATATTGCTCAAAATCACATATTATTGGCCTCATGATTCTGGAGTTTGTTTATGGATTTATTGGTGTGAAACATTGACGTTGCCATCCACCTAATCTTCCATCATGTTAGAGCGCTCGCACCAAGGAGGTTGAATTCTGCGAGAAATACGGTAATCGAAATTGGGCTATTATCTACCCGAAGAAGCGGTATTGCTGGCATGGGATAGCTTGAAGGTACCTGTTAAGCTCGAAAGCGATATTAATACGAAGGCATCAATTGTCTTGAGGTTGGACAACCTTGTCCTAGAGGACAGGCGGAGGTGACGTCGAAGCATTGCTTGGTGCACTGTGATTTGACACCTCGCAAACACATGGGAACACGTAACACGAACCCCTTGTAGTGGGACAACAAAATGGTTTTGGTACACGGAGAAGTTAGTGATCGATGCAAGGCTAACTCTCCCTTCTGCGGAATTGGCATGGCTAGCAAGGGTGGTTAAGGAAAACTGCCTTACGAAGACACTCTTTAACAACCAAAAGGTAAGTGATTTATTTTGCAATGGTTTCTTGCTTTGGCTCCTGGTTTGAGTGTCCTTTTTCTCCAAGTCTTTGTAAAAGACTCTCCCTAAATTTGTAGTATTGCTCCTTTTGTGCATGTGAGGGAGCAGCAGTCCTTGGGAGAGATGTGAGAGCATGTGGTCCACGGAGGGAGACACGTGTCTGTGACATATTTCCTAGGTTATAGGATAATAAATGTGGTTAGGCGTTTGATTTAAATTAAGTTTCCAAATGAAATGAGCATATACTTTGTCACATTTATTATCCTGTAACTTAAAAATAAGTTAGTATAGACACGTACGACTACACCATGAAATTGACCAGCATTGACGTCAGTTCCTGTCGTCCCACCATGCTGGTGGATACCAGTTGTTTTGCCCATAAAGAATTAGTCCCACCTAAAGGAATCATTTCTGTCATTGAAGGATTTCCATGAAAATCAGTCCATTTCTTCTCAACACTGGACACGACTGGTTACACATTTGATCAGGTAAACAACACTCAATAATGCTGTAGCAGGAAATCGACCGGAACTTCATGCTTCCACCCGTTCAAATTACGGTATTAGATCCTTCCCTCTCGCTATAGTAAAATCAATTTAATAATAGAAGAAAAGTAACATAAATTTCGTTCAATATATAGCGATTTAGTTTTTCAATACGAAATAAAAAACTTAGATATCAATAAAATGTCGATTATCTTTTTCTGCACCGTCTTGGTATAAGATAAGAGTAGTGAAGGCCTAAGTGCGGTTACTCTTGCATTCGTGAGATCGTTCCAGACGAAAATAGTAAGTTCAACACTCATTTCCAATATTTTCTTCTTTCATTCTCTGGATCAATGGAATTCGTACCCATCCCTCACACGGCAAACCAACAGCTGTGCCAAATGATGTCTTTCCAAATTGCTATGGTCACGACGTAAAAAAACCACTAGCCATTCGTGTCTACAAATGTATCATCGCTTGGATTAGAGTGTTTTTAGGACAACAAGAATTGTGGGGAGACAGCTTATGACTTCTCAAATCGGAAAGACTATTCAAGACAACCTCTACTTTATTTGGCAATTTTAGCCCCCAAAATATGCAGAATCAAAAGGGTGTATCGATGAGCTCGTAATGATTTTTGGAGTCGGGGTCGGCGATTATTCCAGTCTTCTACCACGTCGAGCCATCAGATCTTCAGTCGATCGTGAAGCAAAGGAGCAGAGATGGATTTTATGCCAGAGGCCCTGAATCTCCTCTCCCGGAAACAAGAGAACATCCGATGGTCAATCACAATACCGACATGAGACAATAAAGAAATGGAGGAATGATCTTTCCGACGTTGAAAAAAAGAGCATCTGCGTCAACATCTTAATGGAGGAATGCTCTGCATCTCTCACACCGTCACCCTGATCTATTGAGTGAGAGGCAACAATGGAGGGTGCGATACTGCTCCTCTGTATATGTGAAACAATACCTTCCTCGAACTGCGTGGTACGGATGTATACTGAGACTAGATCTCTGGAGCCTGCGGCACGACTGCTATGCGCAGCTTGTGGACGCAGAATCGCAGAGGCCGCTCAGTTCCCGTGATCTTCGATTGCTTCTGTAAAAGACGAAGATATGGAGGAGACTAACGGTATGAGCTTTATTCGGTGTCGCCAAGCTGACCTGATCCGCCTCTGACTTTGGCTTCCGCTCTGGCTATTTGGCTGTTAATGGAGATGAAAGTCCGAATGGGGTCGCTCCACCAGCTGCGGTTGAACCTACAAGACCTTGAGTAATTCGCAACATCCATTTGGATCCCTGTAAGCACTTCTTGAAGTTCGTGTCGAAGTCGAACCGGCATCGATTTCCTTGAATTCTACAAAGACCCAGTGCAAGATTGTGGGCTTGTCACTGTTTTCTGTCAGATCCTTCACGCCACTCCACAATCCACAATTTGGAAGAAGACTTGAAGAAGCCGCCATGGCTCGACGAGTCAGGCACTTGACAAAAGTCATTGCTTTTCCACTTTTTGTAAAATTTCAACTTGTCCACTTGGCAATTTTTTCACTTGTGAAAGACGAAAATAGAGCTTCATGATTGGTTGATGGGTTGGGCAAACAGTGTTTGTAGCCAACTTCATAAAGAATAACACCTTCTTTGGTATGTTAAATATTTTTATAAAGCCTTTAGTTTTTAGTTCATTAAAAAATATATATATATATATATATATATATATAACTAAATTGCTCCAAAGGTACAGAGGTGAATAGGATTATTAAATTGTGATAATTTCAAAAATATATATATTTGACTTCATCATTTCAATATTATCAAGCTTTCAAGGGAAAATATATCACTAAAATCATATCTTAATAGATCTATCACTCTTGGCCAAAAGACGTCTTACAAGGAAGGATTGCATGCAATACTCTGTGAAATATAACATATGTCACCAAAATCATGTATCTAAAAACCACATACTATAGACCCAACAACTTTGACTCTAATTGAGTCAATTTCATATATATGTGTGTGTAAATACATCTTAACTCTGATGTATCTAGAATCAAATCTCTTGAGGTGCAATTATCTTCTCAAGTTTTATACTTTAATAAAGACTTGAAAAGTGAAATATTTGATCCTTCTCAATGCATTACAAATCTAGAATTAAGATACATTTATACTTGTAATTTTATATTTATATTTCTAATAACATTGAATAATCATTATTTTCCTAATATAAACTTGATTTATGAAATTTAATTTTTCCAACACAAAATTGATAAAAATGCTATTTATCTATCTATTCATTTTTCCATTTTCTCTTGAAAATAAAGTGCCCAACCACTTTTTTGTTTATTTAAAATAATACCACCAAAAACCATCAAAACCATTACCACATATAATATAAATTAATATTACCATACGCCATCAAAACTATTACAACATATAATATAAATTAATATTACCATAGAACAAAACAAACATAAAAGACAATCCTTCATTTCAGATTACAACTTGCATGTTCTTTAAAAGGAATTTAGATTTGATTGCTTGAAAAAAACTTCAAACAAAGTTCCCATGAAGCAAGTCCAATGCTTCATTGTTTGGAGGACTTGGGGAAAAGATCATTAGCATCATAATTGCAATGTATTCATTATGACAAAATAATTCCAAATTATTAAATAATTTCATGGCTAAGTCAAAATTGTTAATCACAAAAACAATAAAGATTATGATAATTGGACATTGATTTTTCTGATGGTTGCAAAATTAATTTAAACATAATTATAAAAATTGATTGTAATTTAATTTTAGATAAGCGAGAGTTTATTAACGAAAATTTAAAAATAATTATAAAAATTAATTGTAATTTAATTCTAGATTAATGAAATTTATAAGCTAAAAATTTGAAGACTTACCTGAAAGATTAAAAGACTTACTTGATATTCCCAAAGCTTAAAAAATATGAGAAGGAGCTATTCAGTTGATATGTGTTTTTCTGACTAACAAACCACAAACCAAGAAAAACTTCAAGAATATGAAAAGAGCTATTGAAGGGCAATGATTCTGTTTGAGAAAAAAGAGTTGAATACTTAAGTGTGAAACTTGGAAAGGTAAAGGTTATTATGTAATTTACATCTATAAATAAATATTTTCTTGTCAATTTATACATGTTATTTGCATCAATAATTAAATAATTTGTTAATTCATACTTTAATAATAGTGTGCTTACCTTGTTGTCTCTGAGTACAGCATGAGCATGAGCATGTAATAATATGAAATATGCATCCAACTCTTTCATTATTTCACACATGTAAATTTGTCTAGGTTTGGAAAGACAGATCCACGCATCAAATAAGAATAAAACATAGATTGTTTCATTATTTCACACATGTAAATTTGTCTAGGTTTGGAAAGACGGATCCACGCATCAAATAAGAATAAAAAATTGACACATATAGAATATTTTCTTGGGATTGAAACATCTAAAACACTTTGTTGCCATTTGAAACATCTAAACTATTTTCTTGCCATCTGTTTTATTAAAGTTTTACTCCCATCCAAGCCTGTTAATTGTTTCCTACTCAAATGATATACACAACTTACAACTTTCTTGGTTTTCAAATTTTACCATAGAAGTTGCCAATATAATTATGCCCTACAGATTTCATTCTTGTACATATTAAGGAAATTTACTCAACTCCGCTAAAATCACAAGAAACTGCACTGGTTTTAATGAAATTTGATGAAGCCTTTATTGTAATACAAATTGTCTCATTGTTTGTTGCAAAAGAATGAACTTTACGAGGATGAATCCCTTGTTCTATAAAAAAATTGTGAAAAGAATTATGACTTGAAGCTCTTAGACAATTCTTTGACATGCTCAATCCCAATGGAGATTGGAGAAAATAGTAATTTACAAGTCATGTTATACTTGAGTGGAAATATTTTGTCTGGAAATATTCCTTCTTCACTTGGGGATTTAATGATGCTCGAGGTTCTCAATATTTCCAATAACCAACTCAGAAGTCAAGTTCCTGATGAGATTGGGGATAATTTTGGATGAGTTGAACTTATCCAATAATTTTCTCCAAGGACAACTACCATTGAGTGCTTCCAAATGGCGTTACATTTCTTTTGTGGGAAATCCCAAACTCTACAGAAAACCATTTGATACCTGCTCACAAGCTTCTCTGAAATCTTCAAGATATAGAAGGAATCAACTGAAAAAGGGAGAAGTTGGTGGCATCTTAGTTGCAATTGTATTAAGTTTAATTCTTTTGGGTATCATTATGTTCCTCGCTTTATTGAAAATTTATGCTATTTGGGACAAAGCAGTGTCTTCCTCTAGCTCAGTTTACCATAGTCATGACTTTGACTTGAACAATGAAGAATGTAGATGGACATTTGAAGACAGTTGAAGCAACACACAAAACAGGGGATGCTTATAACACAGGGTCATCTGAGAGCCATAATTTTCCCGAGAGAATATGCATACGAATAAAAGAACTAGAAGGAAGAAATAAGTTTGCACAGGGGGAATTATGTCGATGGACTATATCCTAAAAGAAATAGACATTTTATGATGGGCTTCATGACTTTTTTCAACCTTAGTCCTGAATATAATATATCCTAAAAAGCAGAGGACATTTGTATGATGGGCTTCATGACTTTTTCATGTAGTCAGCTTTCTTTTGAGAATGATAACTACAAGGGTTGTTTCTCTTGATGAGATGAGTGTAAGATCATTCGTACTTAGGTTGCCGTGAGCACCGAACCATTTCGATATTATTCCCCGTGTGGAGCTGATCTCGAATTATAAGCCGATCATGGCATTATGTTTTAATTGCGTATCATGGCATTATAAGTTGATTACCTACTATATTTTCAATCGTATATGTTTATCACCTCAAAACCAAGTTTTTTTTAAAGAAGAAATTACCTACTATATTTTTCGATCGTATATGTTTATCACCTCAAAACCAAGTTTTTGTTTAAGAAGAAATTACCTACTATATTCGTCAATTGTTTTAGTTTTTTGGATAAGAAATTACTTACTATATTTGTCTCTTGAGAAGAAGAAATTACCTACTATATTTATCAATTGTATATGTTTATCACCTCGTAACGAAATTTCGTTTCTTTGAGAAGAAGAAATTATTCTACTTATAGCCGTCCTCACTTAATTTGCTCAGCTTCCTCCAACATTTTCAAGTGGGAGAAACTTAATACTTTTCAAGGACCTCTAGAATTCGCTGGTTTGTTCCGCTTCTCTAGCATTTTCAAGTGGGTGTTCCGCTCTCCAAATTTTTCCAGCTCTCCAAAGATTTTCAAGTGGTAGAAACTTAATATTTTAAAAAACTTTGAAACCAAGGACAATCAATAACAAAGAAAATGATAATGAAATATGATGATAAGCCCATGGGAAGAAAGGATATTATAAAAGCATAGTTGATTACGAGAAATACTTACCATTGGAATGGAATGAAAAGCTTAAAATCTCCTTAGGAGCTTATAGCCTAGAATAAATACATATTACAAATTGAATTGGTTGAACCATTAACTGTGATAATTAATTTCAAGAAAAAGAGCTTCCGTCCATTAGTGAATCTCTAATGTAGATTCTATATCAGAGATCAGCCGTTATCGTAATCATCATAATATCGTTTTAATAAATTTCAAGAATATACTCTATTGGTGAACCTTGCACATCCCAATTCCAAATCATAGGTCAACCTTACCAAATTCATCATATTACTATCTAGTAAGTACTAAGTAGTTGACACGTCATAATTTTATGTTCAATAAAAGAGGGCTTAATGACATATGTATTTGTGTGTTGATATCTTGGTGTATGTAATGCTTAGCATATGTGTTGTTATAATTTAACTTAATATATGTGATTTTGTAATAACCATTCAATTTGTTTTATGTACAGCCCCGCAGTTCGAAAGAAAAATATGACGAAGCAATGAGGAGAAATGATGTGAAGGTCATCGTTGTCACCGGTATGTATGTCTCGACGTCAAGGCTGCAATCTAATTTTGAGGGATTGTTTGATTATAATAGTGATAGTGACAGGAATGGCCAGTAATAAGGGATGGACATTGTACTAAATGTTCAATGGTGTTATAAATGTCAAAGTGCTAAAAAATCGAGATGATTTTCATGTCTCTGCCTCTGCTTGGTATCACAGTAATGGAGGTAGATTCTAAGGTGGTTTTGACATCAACGTTCTCTAGGTGAAGTACAACGTACCTATGCCAAGCTAAGTTTTCATAAAAAATTGAAATGTTGTTACAGATTGTTTCAAAGGTTCTCATGTTTGCTTATATTCAATTCCCCTTCCGTAACCGTGTATCTAGCAGGGAACTTGTCGCTTGGTAGAGTTTCGTCGATCTAATGATCAATACTATTGAAGGTGGTGTTTGTCATATATGTTGCTTCTTTGTTTTCACTTCAAATAAGTTGTAGGCGATATGTATGGTCGAAGTGATACTATATCTTAAAAAAATGTTAGCAAATTATCAAATCCACAAAGAATGTATAAGATGGAGAAACATTGTTATTACTTTGACATGTCATTTGAAAAAACATTACCAACTCTTTAAAAGGCATTTTGCCGGATCTTTTATTTTTCATATGTTATTTGAATACTATAAAAGAGAAACATTATCATACCCTTGACATTTTGAGCTTTTTCTAGGAATGTGACAAAATATGGATACCTATGCTTACCGTAATGGATAAGCGGATTTCATGGTACAATTAAAAGTAGCTTTCTTATAAGATAAGTTAAGAACTTCTCAATATATTGGAAAAGGATTCATGATTTTCCTTTATTCAAACTTGAACCTAGGATCATTGTAATACGTAGACGAATATGTTGATATTGTTAACTTAAAAATTTACTATTCCGATGGATGTTTAGGCACCCCCCGAAAGTTTGGAAAAGGATTCTATGTTATTTTTAGGATGGAACCTTTTCTCTAGCTCCTCACTTTTTTCCTTATTAAACTTTTTGGTGCTATTATGTATGCCAAGAAACCTCGATAATGTATATTTAACAATGATGTAAACTCGTTGAATTCAATTTTAGAGAGAACAGTTTTTGTCAAATATTTCTATTCTCATACATCATATTAACAACCCAAAAATAAATCTAAGTTTTATGGAAAATGTACGCCAACATAGTTGATTAGATGCCACATCAACCAAGGGCATTCTATCTATGCAACAAAAAGCCGAAGAATAGTCAAAAGTAAGAATTTCAAATAGGCACAAATTTTTCATGATCACTCGAAATGTCATGATAAGACTATACGTAATGGAAATGGCAATCGAAGTTTAAAAACTTAAAAATAAAACTTGGTTAAAGATTATATGATTCATACTTCATGAGTTCATAATTAAACTGTGAATTGTTAGGCCTTTGCATGTAGGTTAGGAACACATCGGTTGCGTAGGTTTTTGTGATGCTCTTTTGCGGGTTGCATCAGATTGCCAAAAAACACAACTCGATGAATGAATTTAACTCAAATGTCAGTGATGTACCAACCCTAGGTTTTTCAACATTCAAAGTCGTAGCCATGCTCGATTCCATAGAAAAATGAATTTTAAGTAAAAAATTTAATGAAGGAAAAATTTTAATATTAACAATCCAGGAAGCCAAACTTTAGGAATTGGATAGAACAATATACAATGTCAATTATATCAATCATTTTGATAATCTTTATTTCACAGCCCATCGTCAAATTACATTCAAAAGGTCCGTAAAATGAAATGATTTACCCGTTGAAACCCCACAACCGAGAATACAAGCATAACCCGTTAAGAGGAGTCAGATTAATTTTTGCAACAAAACCGACATGCACAACCGTATACTCGCCGAAAGTGATGCCAAGGAACTCGGTAAATGGGTTTCTCATCGATCGAAAACTCGACTTCCCATCATTTATCATAACCCTTCTCGTCGTTGTTAGTTCGCAAGATCACACAAATTGCTCTCCTCTAACTTGATCGAGGAACCGCAATACTTCAAAGCACTAAAAGAGACGTCAATCGCACTTTAGCCGAGACATAAATTACAAGAAATTTTTAGTTCTTTGTGATTCATTATATGTTGTGAGTAAGTGGGCAATACCGTTTTTCTATCGCTGTTGCAGAAATTCTCTGTAATGGCTTCGAGTTCTCTCATCTTCTTAACTCGTGGAACAACATTGGCTCTTCGGCAACCGCAATCCACAAATTTCACCGATAACATTCGAAGGTTAAAAGGAAACAAGAAGAAAATGCACGCACACATAGTTGCTCTACCCGCACCTCAATACTACAATACCCACTCGATCGATTCGTTAATGAATCGCTTATCGGTCGCTTAAATAACTACTTGACTTATTCATTTATTTTCAAATGTAAATTTAATATGTAATTTTATCATTAAATTCCCCTCTCGTTTATAGTGGCAACTAACACAACAACCGTTAACGGTTAACGTGGCTCCACTAAAGTAAAAGATGGTGGATAATACACCAACTACAATAAATTTAGTGTTCATTAATTAGGTCCGATGGCACCGAGTTACCAATGTGAATCTATATATGTGATTACAAATTAAATTATTCCACTTCTTCTCCAACACTCTCAAAAACTCGTGTCAACCAACCAACCTATAGTTAATGCACGATAAATCACAGAAAATTACTCGTCCCTTTCCCTTTTGAAATTCGACATGCCTACTAGTATGACTAATTATTTTCTTGAAATCCTACATGCATGCTAGTATGACTAATTAATTTCTTTGAAATCCCGTACGTTCGTTTAATATGACTAATTAATTTCTTTGAAATCCTACATGCTTCGTTAACGAAGCTAATTAATTCTTTTGAATACGTAGAGTTCATGGGCAAGAACAGTGCATACACAGCTTAAGCTTCATGTCCCAAAATGCGAGGAAAGAGAGGAGTTTGGCCCCGCAACCAAAGATTTCATTTCATTTCACCGTTAAAAGCAATATCTCGTGTGTGTTATACAAAAAAGATGTATGTAGTAGGAAATGTGAGTTACGAAGTACAAAGAGGGTTGTAAAGAGTCTGCTCAATTATGGGGACAAACTATCGATGCCATTACTTAGGTTCTACTATGTTGTAAAGATTCATAATGGTTAACATCATGACACAACTATGAAACATGAAAATACCTCACGCTACAGTGGTAAGATCATTGGATGAGCTCCATAATTAAGACATCCCTTTAAGGACTTAAAATCTTTCCAAGCATAAAACTAAAAACCAAGGATGGAGTAAAATAAAAAATATCATGCATGTACAACGACTTAAATTTATGGATTGGCTATAGAAAATTTATGTCCGTGCGTAGTCTTAAGTTTATGAATTGGCAAATGTATGCAACCTACCGTACCCGCACCAACTCTTTGGGACAATTTTTTCAATATTATTAAACAATTTGAGTCGATATATAATTCACATGAACCGTTAAATAATATGGGTTGTTTGGGGTAATCTTTCAACCTCAAAACATTGGGATTCTATGCCATTCGTAAATAACCATTAACATGGGATTTTGCGACACAATATTTTGTCGCATCTTTCAAACACTTCTAGAGCCAAGAAATAGCACACATAGACCGGCATTCTTTCAAACACTTGGCATACATTCTCTGCAGTCATTAAATGGACGCACACAGACAGTAATAATGAACCATTGTGAATCTTCTTACCTGCTTGGGTCGCATTCATTCGACGAGTTGTGGTTTCTCTAGTGTGGCGCCTCTCGCTCTTTATGGTGTATACAGTGAAGAGTAAGCGTGATGATCGTGTATCCCCGCGACCCCTAGATTTCCCCAAAGAGACAGCCGAGGTAATTTGATGACCCGTCCTACCGTACTCTATAAAATTCCTTCTAAACTTTTTTCCCCTCGCGCTTCAATTTTTGGCCACCGTATGTCCCTAACTCTCGCTTGTGACCTTTGGAATAATATTTCAACTCCTGGGATGGCATTTTTTTAAGGATGGGAGAAAGGGTGTAGAAAAGCTCTATACTCGCTGCCTTTGGCCGGAGTGACCATATACTTATTTGCGTAGCAAAGAGATGCACTCCGATGGCGAACTCACCTATAGAGCAAAGATGTTGAAAACAAATGAATACTAATAACCTCGCTGAAGCAAATCAACCTATTCTAGTCAGATGGGCAAGAACCAATGCCCTAGAATTTTGTAGGAGAAAACCCATTGAAAACGCCCCCGCAAAAGGAGAAAAACCTTCGTGAGTTCTTTGAGGCCCATCAAATTCCCAAATAGTTTGGGGGCGGGCGTTCTGCAGTGAAGCACCCGTACACGTCTAGAATTTGAAGGTTTGGGAAGTACCCAACGCAGTCCGGGAGCACCGGCATAAGTAAACACTTTCAAGGCTTCACAAAAATCGAAATCGCTCGCTCGCCTTCACGACAACTCAAACAAAACACAGACAACTTTTTAGAGGTACTCGAACCAATGTCCTAGAAGTTTATAGGAGAAACCCACGAAAACATCTCAAAAAGGAGCAAATGCCTCCAAACAAATTCGGGAGGCCCATCAAACTTCCGCATAGTCCGGGGCATTTCCGCAGTGAAGCACCCGCACACATCTAGACTTTTGAAGGTTTGGGAAGTACCCAACGAGTCTAGGAGCACCGACATCGCAAACACTTCGAAGGCTTCACAAAATCGAAATCGCTCGCCCTACCGTAGAAGAAGCTAGAGACGTGGGCCGTGTGCATGAACTTACACAAAGGAGCTGAGCGAATAACGGAAACATAAGGTGAACAGAGTGAGTAACAGGTGTCATTTTTAAAACGAGTAGCAGGTGTCCTCTGTACAATGAATATGTTGACGAAAACAAAATTGATCTCTTTCAAAAGAGAAGGCCTATCAGCCTAAATATCTTAATTTTATTATATATTATTTGAATTTTTTTGTTTAAATATTAATTTATTAAAAATTTAAATGAATTTTATTTATTTATTTATTTCTCAATTTAAATAAAAAATTTTATAATTTAATTATTATATTAAAATAAAATATATTTCAATATAAAAATAAACATATACCATAACAAATATAACAACTAAAACAAAATTTTTATATAAATAAATATTTTATGAAACAAAGTAACCGCTTTTTTCCTGTACCATGTGCATGAAAGTCAAATCTCGTTGAACTATAATGTATGTAGAAGCACGCCGATAACCACGCCACCATTTATTATGCGAAAATGTACACGTGAACACCTAAAATCATGATGATGCCTGGTGGTTTTAAGAACTTTTATTATTGATCATTATTATTAGAAATTTTTTCGGAATTTTGAATTTATGAAAAATCACTAGATGGTGAGGCCCACAGCAACAACTGCAAAAGCAATGCAATATAACCAATCAAACTACATCAACAAAACATATGGTCTTGAATGAGGTTTTGGACTCTTTAGATATAAATGTACACCGTGGCAATGTATTTTAAATATAAAAACTTTAATCCATGTGATTAACCTTAACATTGACACAAATGGAATTTACAATTTTACTCACTGCTTTATGATAGAAAAATATGTGGATGAATATTTCCCACATATCCAAAGTCAAAAGGGATAGATTAAAAAGGGATGCACTCCGGTCATCTATAAAAGATAAATTAAAGAAGCATGACATATTAGTAATGAAAATTAGATATGCGTACCAATTATGTTCATATAACACAACAAATAGATGATTCAATACAAATGTCACATAAAAGTCATATTTATCTCATGGGCCTTCAACTTAAATTATATATCTAGCATTACATTAAGCTATAGGAGATAAATCAAAGAAGCATTTGAATGTAAATTAAACATGTGTAATAATTATGTCCTTTAGCTTAATAAATAGATAATAATTTGCAAATGCCATATCTAAGCTATATTTCATTTAAGTAGCTTTTAATTTAAACTTATATCTAATGTTAAATTATATAAAAGAATAACAGTAATTTCCAAACTTCAAAAAAATATTTTAAAGAACTTTAGTATAAAATGTGACATATAATTTTCCTGTGTGGAAAAAAAAAGTTATCGAGAGTTCAAAACTCATGCATTTGAATAGAAAGTGGGTATACAAATGAGCAAGTAGATTTTTTCTAGAAATGAAAAAGTGAAGGTTGATAGAGAGCCACAGAAAATTGCAAATTCATACCTTAACAAAATTGTTAGATCCTTTTAAAGAAAACGTGTCATATAATCAAATTTCATCGAAATATATGATAAACTCAACCCAATTTTATGAAAAATAGTATACCATTTTTACATTTCACATAATATAAATAGATAAATATTACTTAGTATTGTTATAAAGATTTAACTACCCATAGAGAGATGGCCAAGTGATTGAGACAGGGCATCATCACAATAAAAAACCAAGTACAAATTGTAGTAATCCTAGAATCATGCTTTACATAAGGTAAAATTGGGGAACTCATGACTCAAGTACTATAGATAAAAAACATTTACCCTTACCAAAAAAATATATGATAAAAATTGACAAACTACATAAGTTTAAGCTTAAGGGGATATAATCCTTCTTGCCTTCCATATAGATAATGAAAATGATTGAACTCCAAGTCTCATGTTGCTTGTCATGTTACTTTATAAATCTTGATTGGAAAGAAAAATAGGAGGGCAGAAATGTAAGAAATATGAAAAATAATGAAACACAACGTAAGAAATAGAGAACATATAATGAAACACACACATACATATCTCTCTAGACAATCAACACAAATTATTTTCCTAGGAAATCCTTATGGGAGACAAGCAACCCTAAAAAGTAATGATGCTCTAGAGTCTTTTTCCCTAGGAAATCCTTATGGGAGAAAAACAACACTAAAATGTAAACATGCTCTACTCTCTCTTTTCTGGTATGGAAAATATGTTTAAGGTAATCTCTCTAGAGTTAGCTAAGACTTTTGGCGTGTAAGGTTGCTATAAAAACTTAACTTCATACATTTTTCTCTCTAACTTCACACTCCTAGTTGTATTTTCAACTATGGAACAAAATACAATAACAAAAAATGGAACTCTTATTCCTCCTAGTGGCGAAGTATTTAACATAGCGTGATAGCCAACTAGGTGTAAGATTTGACTCCGTCAACCATTAACGAGGTTTGTGATTTTAGAACTTTTAGAGTCTTGTTAAAATTCCACATGTAGCTAGCTTTCTATGCATGAGTAATGGGGCTAAAATGTCATTCTCTCGTACCATGGTGGTCAACATGATATAGGTCAACTTACTAAAGGCATAAATTTTGAATGAACTTCATTTGATTTTTTTCTCGCACCATTGGATATATGTCTTTAAGTGTAGAATAATGGTCAAGATTTCGGCACAAGGAATAATCATTTGACCCCCAAAAATGTCAAATTTAAAACCTCAAAATGACTCCAAAAGGTTTTGGATCCCAATTCTCCACCCACCATTAAAATGACCCTACAAGTTGATTCTTTCAGTTTTTTCACTCTATAAGCATCAAAATATATGACAAATAATATAATTATCCAATCTAGATCAATATTTAATAATTTGTTAAAATTATGAGTAAGATATACATCATGGAATTTAAATAAATAGCGTTAATTCATTGAACACCCTTGTACATTCCTTGTTGATACTTTTAAAGTAATATGTTTTGAAAAATAATTTGTTTATGGATTCTATTTTCCACATTCTCTCAACCATATCAAAAACCTTCTTATAATATTTGAAACCTAAGGTCTTTCCCATACCAAAGTATGTTCTTTTAAAACATGTTTTCTTGGTGATATGGGTGATTTAGAAATGATTGGGAGAACGAAATTCCTCATTTAATATGTACAATATGTTTGGTTCATGCCACTAAGCCAAGAATTTTAAATTCAACTGAATTTTAATATAACCAACTAAATCCTGCAAAAAAAGAATAAAACAATTTATGTTAGGGTTGTGGATTCAGGCATTGAAACAACACCATGATATTTCAAAATCCTATTTGTTTTCAAAATAGGGATGCACTCCCATTTGATTCTCATGATTAGGTTGTAATCATGAGGCTCTCGATGAAGAGTGGAAATTCCCAAAATCTTGTGACGTCTTGTCACAAACAAAACCATAAAACTGAAAACACATCATGCAAGAAACATAGCTCGCTGACATATCATTTTTCTCCTTCAAAGAAAAAAAATTCACATCATGTGAATATCTCCATGTACTCTTACATATTGGTGTACAAAACCATCAACCAAACACAAGTCGACAAAACATGCCTCTTCAAACAACTGAATCTCAAGTCAAATAATAGCTCATGTACAAATTTCCATATTTGTTGCATTTAAGTGTGCCAACATAACTCTACTTTCAACATCTTGCTTCATGCAACATGCACCATACTTTGAATTTGCAAAGAAATTCATGAAACATCAAAATACATGCTATGCCTTAATTGGATAAGAAATCTAACCATCTGTTAGCAAACCATTTCAATGGCGCTTCTTTTAGTTGCACTTCATCATGTGAATCATCTTGACCCTCATCGATTATGGAATCCTCTTTTCCATTCTTGTCGTTATCTCTTTCCACCTTCTTCAAATTTTGTGGATGACTTGTTGGATACAAAGTCCAACACTTGTCCACAAGGTGACCTTTCTTATGGCAATGAGTAATAAACAATTGCATCTTATTTTCAACATAATTTTCCTTGTCCAATGGGCCTTTGAATTTTTGCCTCATTTATTTAGAAATTTTCAATGTGCATGGATATCTTCTTCCAACATCTATAAACATTATGATTATTCAAACCACAAAAGGAACATGTGCAAGTTCTTTTATATATCTTATGTGAATATTTACCATGTTTATCATAATCAAAAGCAATTTGATTAAAGGAAAATTTATACCTTGAACATTCACCATTGTCGCCTTCTTGAGGAGGTGAATTTGATGAGGTAGTGGCTCCTCTGAATACTAGCAATGAATTCAATGACTAGATAGAGCTTTCAACATCCTCTTCTTTTACATTCTCATTAGCTCAATGTTCATTAACATCTTCTTGCAAAGTGGGTGTCAAACTTTTCCATTCATCATGAACACAAAATTCACAAGCTTGAGGTAATGAACACGAAATAAAATTCCTTCTTGGAACAGCTTCATGTGCCTCCTTGGCTTTGGAGCATTCTCCATGTTTTCCATAACCAAGACCCAAATAATTAGGCCCTTCCTCAGCAACATTTGGCTCAACTATGCCTTGTATTAACTATGCCTTGTACATGTTTGCCTTTAACCCTTTACTTTCATAGCACATTTTCATCAAAAAATTGGACCTTATTCCTCTAGTGTGTCTTTCAAAATCACGTACACATTCATTTTGAGAGGAAATTGAAGACAGAAACCAATAGCTAATTCTTCTAACTAACCTTGACTAAAATGAGCTAAATTGTACTTTGATACCAACTTGATTTGAATATGGACAAACTAGTTTTATTGGGCTATCTCCCTCACTAATTAAATAAAAATGTGTTTAGGATCGTCTAAAGTTAGCCAATTGGGAAGGGGTTTGTGTCAAGCTTTAAGTGTATTTTGTGAGAAATTTATGAGTTAATTAGCTTTTAAAAACTCATGTGTACAAATAAAATGCAAAATTTTTATTTAGGAAATTTTTTCCCTCAATCCAGATTCCGATCATTGGACATGTAAGAGGAAGAAAGAGGGAATTCACTTTTCAAATTCTAGACCTTGTCTAAACCAAAATAAACTAGAGGTTTGGTTTTCAAATACATTCACTTATTTGGAGAAGTTCTAGCTATCGAAAGTCCATATGGCAATCTACCTCCCAAGAAATCCATTTAGTACACCACTGGTTAGTTTTTTGTCTTCCTATATTTTTTATCAACCTCTTCTAGTGATTCTTGAAAGGTGGATACTTAAATCCTTCCTAAAAATTTGAGCTCTAAAATGAGAAGACATACAAGGTCATTTTAAGTCATTCTTCAATTCCACCTTGCAACTCTAAGAGACATTGAATTAAATTTCATCATTCATAATTCATGGTCATGGAACATGATTGTGTTGCAATTGTGATAACATCTACTGTATGTAGAAGCTAATAAAAAATGATCGAAAATGACAAATTTTTGCTCTGTTTTTTTGAAGATTTAAGGAAAATTACACCAAGTAGCTTCCAACTTCATATGACCATCATGTCAAACTCATCTCAGGATATTGTCCAAGTAAGAGCCACTTAAGCAATAAATCTAGTATACATGACTCCAATTTCAATTAGTAGCAATGACAGTTCTCTAAGTATGGTGCAAACATTGCTCCAGATCCTCAATGGGGCATGTTTGATGACAATAATTTGGGGAGTGAGAGAGGGATATGGTAGGAGAAAAAATTCAAGGAATCCACGGGAAATTGAAAAATATATAACTAGAATAAGGTGGAAGACATTTGTAACCTAAGAGAGAAACCTGTGAGGAAATGGGTGAAGTTGGTATTACACACCCAATTGGACAACCTCGAGGAGAAAACATTCCTCCCACTTTATTTGTTGGCATAACCTAGTAAGTGTTATTCACTAGCATGTATTTTGTAAAGGCCTTGACCTAGTTTCCATTCAACTCCATCCACCAGGTTGTAGAGGATTCCAAGCCTAATTTCATGAAAAGTAAGTTGGGGATGATCACATTGACCTGCTTGATGACGTGTCTATGAAGATTAACTACCTTGAACTATTTTTTTGCTTAGGGAAAAAGACACATTCCCATCTCTGAGCATGAAAAAGTTATTTGATATAGTTAATGCCTCTAGTGTTTATTTCTACAAGTTCTATAGGCAGAGTCTGTAAAGGGCCAGGTAGCCTCTGGATCTCATCTTTTATGAAAGGTGACATATCTAGTAAATGCCCCTATAGTCAATCTCTGGAATGGATCTAAATAGAAGTTCTTCATTTTAATATCCATAAAACACGACAACTTTAAGGTAAACTATGTACATGTGTCATTTCTCCCACAAACTAAAGTGTATAAGTGGTAAATTTTATACCAAGTGTGCTCCCACCATGTAAAGCGCAATTTGGTGAACTTATCATTTTTATAATATCTTTTTCGATTAAATTTAGTTTCACACATGATCAATTATTGCTTTGAAAATTGTGTTCTACATAATTTGTGTACACTAAATTACAAATTGATTTTTTGAAATCTATTTTGTGAATGTCGACCAATAGATATATATCATGGAGGATGAAAGACGAAGATCGGCCGAATCCCATATGGAGGTTCAGGGATCGGAGGATGTTCACGGTATTTAAATATAATCTTAAATCTCCATACATGTGTGTACATATGGAATTGATTAAATTTTTATTAACTTTGTGAGTGAAATTAGTTGTTAATAAGTTTCATATTTTAATTTTTAGGAGGCAAGAGGAGAAGGGTTTCTACTCCATCCATGGAGCGTGGCCAAGGTTCAACCGGTCGAGGTATGAGTGGTAGCAGGTTGCGGGAAGGGGGTGATATTTATTCCCCCGAAGGCCAATCAACGGTTGTTGGTTCTCAACAGGGTCACTGTGGGTCTGGTTCTCAGCAGCGTCATTCTGGGGTTGGTTCTCAGTAGGGTCATGTTGGAGATGATGTTAACCAACAACATCAAGGTTGCCATCAATTTCAATATTTTTTCATTAAATTTGTACAAATTTTTTTACACGTGTTTTTTCTAATATACGAAATTTTATATATATTGATGCAGAGGCCGAAAATGTTCGAGCTAGTGGTCAAAATAGACGCAGGGCAGCTCGCTACATTCAAGAAGAAGGCTATCAACCCAGCACAACTTATCTGGCTGAGATTACTGATATACCATGGGAAACCAACATGGCGGAATGCACCTTACAAAGGTGTGAAATCCTTCATGCAAAATTGCAAAGAGATCTCATGGCTTTGTCTCTACCTGCTGAGAGTAGACAAAGCCTTGAAATAGTTACACATTCATTGGGTGAAATGGTAAATGTGTACAGAAATTTGGGGCCAACGACTAATTCATTTGTAGAACTGATGAGAAAGAGAAAAGAAACAGTGATGGGTCCCGATAAATGGCAGGACATAAAACAAAAAGTTACAAGAGCAGAGGCCAAGTCAATGTTTAATTATAAGGAAGGGCCAAAAAGAAAAATGTTGAAGGTGCAGTATTTCAAGCACCCAGACAAAGCTAGTTATTTGTATGATCGACATCTTGCGGCCTTTAGAAGGCTTCCATGGAACGATGAGGTTCCTGTTTATTTTGCACAAATGTTTTATGCAAAAAAAAATTTGGGTATGAAACCCAACTATAATGACCTTTCTTCAAAAAAATTTGGCCCAGGGAAAGGTCAATTATATCAATGTAAGGGCGCTAAGCGAGATGTGGAGTTGCCTCGCCCGGAGCCGCCATTGGTGAGTCGACCGTTTTGAGTCGAAACTCTGCGATCAGAGTTGGATGTGACTTCTCAAATAAGTCGAGAAGAAAGAGATGTTATGATCGACAATGTTCAGAGTGGATTGAGTGGAGTCGATCTTTGTTTAAATCGACAAAGAGCACGTGAAAATGCACGTGCCAATTTTGTTTATCGTACAGATGAGGATATTTACAACATGAATGTTGAAGATCTCCGAACATATGCAATAAATTGTCGCAATGGTCTGCAAGACCTAATTTTTCATGAGGAAGAGGGCATCGGAACGGTATGTGTTAGTGACCTTAGGGTTTGAAATTATTTTTACATATACATGTGTACAATTTGTAATAAATACATGTGTATGTACATGTATACATTTATTTGTATGTGTACATTAATCTAACAAAATGTATGATTATATGTTAAAACACCATTTGCAGTTCTCAGGCATGATGCGTGATGAAAATGTTAATATTACGTTCGGGACCTCTGGCTCAAACGATGCAGATGGGTTTGACCATCATGATATGTTGGCACATGTATGTTAGTGTTTTTAAGTGACTCTAAAATAAATAATTGTTTCCACACATGTACATGTATGTATATATATAATTCGATAAAATGTTTTAACAGGTACCGATTCCGTCTGATGTTTTTGGGATGGCGGTACCTTCTTCTTCCTTAGGAGATATACCTTCTACTTCATTGGGAGATGAGCCACAAGTATGGACAATTTTTCACAAGTTTAAAATTTATGTTTAAAAGTTATATATATATATATATATATATATATTCTACTTCAAAAAGTTCCATTAAAAATTGAGATATATATATATATATATATATATATATTCTACCTCAAAAAGTTCCATTAAAAATTGAGATATATATATATATATATATATATATATTGAGTTATTTAAAATTTTTTGAATTTAGGTTCCTATAGAAGATTTCTTTAATCCGGGGACTCTAGCGACGGAGATAGGAACATCCACAGCATTTGAACAAGTTGTCTTTAGTTCCTTTTTTTAATATTATTGAAAATAATTTTATATATGTACACGTGCATTTTCATTTGAAAGTTTTTAATATATCTATATATATATATATATATATAACTGTACATGTATATTGTACAGTTTACCACTGCAGATGTTCCTATGGGAGAACCTGTTCATCAAATGGAGAGGGAACCTTATGAGGTATTGCATGATTTTTTGTTATATTTTGTTTTTTACATGAAGTTCTAGATATATATATTCTCATTCATTTTTAAAACATCAAATTTTAATGTCCAAGTACATGTGCATTGTGTATGTAGGTTTCCCATTCACAGGATAGGGCGCGGACTGAGACCCTAGTAGGGAAGACGCTAGATTCGTCTCCATTTGATGGACATGATTTACAGTAGATTTGATTTCAAAATTTAGATGGTTTTAAAATTTGTTAAACTTGATACAGTTTGATACTTATGAGATTTACAATTTTTGGACATATTTTATTACATTGTTATTATATAATTTGTTTTATTTAATTTTTGGATGGTTTTAGTACTTTTGGCATGTGAATGTGAAGTAATGTTGTCATCTGAACTACATTTGGCATGTGATATTTAATGTTAAATGTTTTGTTGGATAGTTGAATTATAATTGGCATGGCATGTGAAGTTTTTAAAACTCAAGTTTTGGATGGTTTCAATCTACATTTTGCATGTGATATTTAATGAACTTTAAATGTTTAATGTTTTAATGTTGCACAATATACAATCGAAAGGGTTTTAAAACTTAAAGTTTTGGATGGTTTCAATCTACAACTTAAATTTTTGGATGGTTTCAACCTACATTTGCACATGTGGTAAATTGAAATTATGTTACTTGTAACAAGACAATCCCCATTGATTTCATTGTATATGTTGATTTTTGATTTGATATAATTACATGTATGATGGTACATTACTTGTAAAGTCATTGGATTAATAGTGTTCATTGATTTCAGTGTAAGCGCAAAAAATTATTGACAATGTAGAATGATTTTTGTGTTATAATAATTAAACCTAATAATATTAGAGAGCAAGAGAGACTTGAGGTATGGTGTTTACTACAAGAGTTTGAGCTAAATATTTAAATGGTTTATGATTTATGATTTTTACTTTATTTTTAATATAATCGATATGGAAAGATGACAAAACTAATAAGGGTGACAATAAGAATAGAAAAAGAAAATAGTTTAAGATTGATCACAATAAATGCTATTTGTAATTGATTACATTCTAATTATTCACATTCTATCATTCAATATTATTACATTGTCACTTTGCATTCAAAAATTTTATTTGATCATTTTCCATTATTAAAGTTATTCTACAATATTTATCATCTCAACAAATTGAGGTAACTAAGAAAAATTAAAATTAAAATGACTTGATAAATCTCAAACATATTTAGCATATTTAAAATGGTTATATTAATATTAGATGTATTTACATATTATTGATAAAATTAATCATATGTTCCTCATATTATCGATATTTTTTCCTTGGTTGCACACGACTGACACCAACCTAGATCCATCTTAACTACGGATCTATCAAGCGTCGAGAGGGATCAAATCTCTCGAGGTGCAAACCTTTCCTCAAGTTTTGCACTCAAAAAAGAGGTTTGCACCTCTAGATATTTGATCCCTCTCGGCGCTTGATAGATCCATAGTTATGATGGATCTAGGAAAATAACTTTCTAAAAATAAGGGAGGGAAAAGCAACATAGGGAACAATTAGGAGTAGATTTAGGGCTTAGGGAACAATTAGGAGTAAATTTAGGAACATGTGATAGTTGGGTGAGATAAAATCATATATTTTAATAAAATAATGGGAATTTGTAGGAGAGACAAATAGTGGATATGACATGTATTTTGGTGAATAATCAATTTTATGGAATTAAACAATTAATTATTTTTGTATGTGAAAACAAGATTCACACCTAATCCTCACCTAAAAGACTAAATTAAACACATTATTATTAAGGGGACGAGGAGCTTTCTAGGTTTTGAGCTCCCCATTGTTAGATTAGTGTCGTAATGGCATTCCATGTATTTTTGTGAGAACTTATGATATTGTGATATTCTAATTACGAAATAGTGATCTTGAGTACATGCTGGATAATGTAGTAGATAGGAACTTTTTGATAAGGGGAGATAAGGGATGTGACCAAATTCCTATCAGTGAAAAAAAAATTCTTCACCTTCCTATAACTCCATTGTAGCTTTGGGGGCCAAAGGTAAGAAGAGTACCTTGGAATTTCTTGGGTGAAAAACCAAGTGGGTCACCAACTTTGGTCTAGTGCATTGGAATTCATTAAAGAATTGGTCATTGGAGCTGCTTCAAGCTAGGAGTGAGCATCGTCACCAGCCTACATTGAATATTTTACACTCCCTAGGGTGAATGATACTTTAAATTGATTGACAGTCTAAGACTTTCGAATTTTTCCGAATGCCAAATGATCTTACAAATCTAGTATTTATAATATCCTAGTAGGTCATTCGGTGACAACTTTTACCGGAAACTTGAAACAAAGAGAATCTATCCTTGGCTAGGACATCATGTAAGATGCCTTCCATAAACAGTAAAATTGTACTTAAAAGCTGAGATTCGGGAAAGTGGGGACAACCACTTGTTATCTCGTCCCTTGGAGGCTAGGCCATATGGGGACCGAATCTGACCTTACAAAATAAAGTGAAATAATTTGTACCATACGGTCGGAAAACATATACAAGAACAATTAATATACAAGAACAATTAATTTCATTCTAGAATATATATATATATCTAATACATATAACATTTTTCATCAATGCACATGTATAGAAAAACTACTTTCAGTTGATACTAGAGCACGTGCTTGTACCCAAACAATTTGTAACATGTGCAAACCACAAATAACATAAGAAGCTCAATTTTTAGTTGAGTATTGGAAGTTCTAAAACATATTTAATCCAAAGATAATAAATTGTTGGACACTTCACTCAAAAAAATTCTAATGGAATTCCATCCTCAATAATCCGTTCATGATCGGATTTTGACATTTTCCATTTCTTAATTTTCAATTTTTTCTTTGATTGAACTTCTATCAACTTTATGCATGCTGCACACACCAAGTGACTATATTGACAACTTATGGAATCAGGTTCATAGTCTTCAAAGTAAAAAAATTCTCCACTTTGATGAGTTTGTCTGAAAAAATAACCTTTCAGTATAATAGACCCTCTGTCATACTGAAATCTGTGATCATTATAGTCTTGTAATAATTTCATTTTTCGTTCAGTGCAACGCATCAAATAATACTTAACATTTTCATCGTTGTCAATAGGTGCAATTACAGCAAAAACATCTCTTGCACAATAAAATAAATTTAACATTTAATTATGCATATTTAAATTTATTTCTAGATCTTTAAATCATTAGAAAGTAATTCAAATGTTACCTTCTCTAACAAGATCAGAAACTCGATCACCATCGGATGATATTGTAGTTTCCTCTGATTGCATTTTTTCAAACATTGCAACAGAAATTTTGCCCTTTGTATTTAGCTCTGTATGTTTCCAATCGTTCACGTACATTTTGTTTTCACAAACGTCATTGGATTTTGTGTTGTCTATGCAAACATCACAAAAACAAGAATATTTTCTTTTATCCAATGCAAACACATTTGTGGACAACTTTGTTTGAATTGAATGCAATTTTCGAGTCCTTTTTATTGTTTCAACGTCATTTCCAATTGATCTATTTACGTCTCCGATTCCAATATGCCAGAAAAACCTTTATATGGAAAATTAGAAAAAGAATTTGTAAATATGATATCAAAATAAAATTAAAAATAATCATTGCATGATAAATGTACAATGTTTAAAATTAGATTTACAATATAAATTAAATTGAATGTACCTTCACACTTCTCTTGATGGGTTATTCTCATGGCTTAGAGCAGCGATGCACCATTGAACAACTTCTTCAGCGTTCACAAGTCGGCGTGCAGAGTGGTTCATTTGATATCTTCGAAGTACTCGTTTTATGCATGCTCTTGCACCGTCATGTTCTCCTTTTCCATGGCCAGTCTCAAAGAAATTCCAACAATGTTTAATGCATGTTTTCTTATGAAGACAACACAACCAAAAGAATGATCGTGCAGATTTGAATTGACCTGCGCATCCGTCTGACCATATCCAATGTTCATTTAATGTTATTCTACGATCTTTCAATGAATCATAAATTCTTCCAAAACAATGTTGTACAAAACATGTATCATGTGTACGATCGTCACTGATATAAAAGTGATATTCTTTAATTATATGTCGATTTTCACTCGTGCTTTCTATATGATCTACATTTTGTTCAGCATGTCTATATAGAATATGGACGAGCATGGAGACTTGGTCAGAATGATAGTATTCACTCTGAATTTCTTTTTGTGGAACAAATGTGTAGTTTTCTGCAAAATCAATCACAGACAAAATGGTCCCTGGTGGAAAAATTCACGAGATTTTTTGAATTGCAAGTCTTGCCATCGAGCTCTATGGGAATGTTTGGTGTATTTGTAAATTTCTGCCTCAAAATTTCTCAAAAAGTCTATCAAAAAAATTTCGTCTTCTCGTAATTCGATTCTTTTAACACTATTTGCACCTTGAATCAATGTACCGATATATTCATATCTCTTCCATTTCACTTTCATGTTGGACAATGATTGATCATTTATATCAATACGATATTTGTTTTGAAATTTAGTCAAATTTCCACAATCATCGCATTTTTTACCACCAACACATTTTTTTTTTGTAAAATAGTTCATCGCTTTCTCTTTCACATAGAATTTGAGATATGAATTCACGGATAGTGGAAGGAGGAGGTGAATCTTTCCATAATGTTCTACCGAAATCAAGGAATGTGTCATAATATAACTCAAATTCCACATGATAACGACAACAACAAGTGTAGCGTACGGTGATAGGTTTTACATACCATGGTTTTTGTTGAACAAAAGCACTGAGTGAAACATGAATTTGACGATTCTCTTTTTTGAACTTGTTGAATAACTCTATCTGAGTGGTTTCCAAGAGATGTTTTTCATGTTCTTCGTACTGATTTCATGCTATTCTTCTTCGCATCACATGTCTTGCAGTTGGTGAAACACGCGAATTGTTCTTCCAATATTCATATATTATTTTTTTAACAATTTCTCCAAGTCTATCTTTGTATGGTTGCCTACAAATAGCTCTCCAACAAGCGAGTTCATCATTTACATCTATTTGTAGTCGAAATTTTCGATGTTTGTGCAGAGTTTTTCGCGAGGTTCCCAGTGCTCGTGCCATAGATGTTATCAAACGATTCTCTTGAGTACTTGGTGAAACTATTGCCATCTGTATTCCTCTACGTATATTTGAAACATCTTTATCTCTAGATATCTTAATTGACTTTATCGCACTACTCATATTTTTTATCACCTCTTCATTCATTTTTTTATCTTTGGTTGATTTTTGAATACCCAATAGTGTCGTCGCTTCTTTTAATTTTCTTAATGATAGGAGACCTTTCAACATTTGAGCATGAACTGTCACTTGCTCATTTAAGAAATACTCTTCAAAAATGCGGTTGACACGATATCGTATAACATGGTCAGGTTTTTTATCTCCATATGTGTGAGTGTCAACATTTTCTAACATCTCATTATCGATAGTGATTTCATCTGTACATATTCGAAAAAAATAGTACATATTCAATAAATCACTAAATTAATAAATATGTCAATAAATATTAGGAAAATTTTAAATATATCAATAGATCATAATATTTACATTTACATACCCGCTTCAATTTCTTCTTGAGGTTGATTTTCTTCTTCAATATTTTGAGGAGTATCTCTGTCTGTTTACATTAAACAAAATATTTTTCAAACTAGTTCATCAAATAAAAATTAAGTTTCACATTTTACATTAGGAAAATTTTAAATATATCAATAGATCATAATATTTACATTTACATACCTGCTTCAATTTTTGCTTGAGGTTGATTTTCTTCTTCAATATTTTGAGGAATATCTCTGTCTATTTACATTAAACAAAATATTTTTCAAACTAGTTCATCAAATAAAAATTAAGCTTCACATTTTACATTGGGAAAATTTTAAAAATATATCAATAGATCATAATATTTACATTTACATACCTGCTTCAATTTCTGCGTGAGGTTGATTTTCCTCTTCAATATTTGAGAGGGCTTCTAACTTTCTTTTGCGAGATTGTCTCGTTTCTTCTCTACGTGCCTCAGGGTCTCTTTTTTTATCATATTTTCTCGCACAAGTTCTTCGATTTCCCATGTTAATAGGGTATGAAGTTCAAAAAAAATCTTTCAAAAAATTAGACAATAACTCAATTACAAAAAATATCACAAAAGATTTAATTTTAAAAAATTCAGTGTAAATTTTTTGTAAAAAATACATACTCCAATCCAAAACAAACACTTTAAAAAATTCGAGAGAAAAATGTTTTATAAAAATGAAACGAAGCTCAAAAGATTTACTTCAACTCAAAACACGTACATACCTCCAAGAAATGTCTTCCAAAAAAATTCTTGAAACCCAAAATTGTAAAATCAATTTGCTTCCAAGAAATGCTCTTAAACCCAAACTTTGAAGAAAATTTTTTGAACCCAAACCAAGATCTTTGTAAAATGAGATGAAGTGTGCGAAATGTGCGAAAATTGTGAATCATTTCGCGGCAATTTATATTGACGTGAAATGTGTTTTAGTAGGGGGCTCCGCAAAACTTTCCGGCCGACGGAGAGTTATACAATAGTTCGGCCGAACTTTTGATCAAAAGTTCGGCCGCGAGCTATTAAGTTGTTAAGTTTAACGAGCCTTTGGCGGAAAACATAGTTCGCCTGAACTTTGACTAAAATTTCGTCCGAACTAACGTGTCACCAATTACGCAAAAACTAGGCTCTGAATACGGTTCTACAACTTTGGACTGATTAAACTCCATGAAAGGTTGTTAATTAACTGTCGGAACCAAGACAAGAATTTTCAGAATTGAATCTACTTTCAGGAAATATAACTTTTATGGAATTTCATAAACGTTTATTAATTTTAATTATTTTTCTAATAAAATGGGTGCAAACAATTTCTGAGGGTCATTGTGATTCAGTGAAATCAAAATTTTGTATCTCCCAAAATGCATTGTAAAAAAAATTTAAAAAATTATGGGGCATTACATTGGTCCGTCGTCTCTAATGGGTAGCTTTTAGATTTTTAGTTTATAACTTATACATTAAGAAATTTCTTGTGACGCGAAACATATCCAAAATACGCAGTTTTTCGTATTGGACTAGTTCAAAAAATTATAGTAATTATGATATGCATCCATTGGCTTTGTAAATATGACGAAAAAAAATTAGACTCTGTCTAGATTGTTGTAACACATTTTGTTTTTTCAAAAACAAAAATTTTCAATGAATACAACATTGCGTCATAACATGACTTCTTATGAATCCTTTGATTGTTAAGAAACACACACTCAAAGAAACGTTAAGTTGACATATCAAATCTACATAAAAAAATTTCAAAAAATAAGTAATAGAAAGCTAACAAAATTTCTCACAACTTTTAATTTTATCGCAAAATGAAATTCTACACAGAAAAATTGTTATAGTTTGCAGAAAGTTGAAGAACCGAAAAAAATGAAATTTTTTTCTCAAAAAAGGGCAAAAAGTGTAACCCAGCTTCACATTTTCATCCACCACTCTTGTTATGCCATAGAAGACAAGCATGAATTTTATAGACCCAGAAAGAGGATGTAATAAAATCACACCAAGGAAATTGAATCGATTTATGAATTAGACTAAATGATGAATATAGAAAGAAGATCTAATGGAATTATGTTGTGGTCATGCACTATTGCTGCATGAGAAAGTCAAGATGTATTATAAGTTCCCGAAGGTATAAACTTAGATGAATGACTTGGAAATTGAAAAGAAACCATTTGATATGAAGTGATATAAAATCACATAATACGTGGAATTGGTTGAGGTAACTTGAAGAAGTAAAGAAGACATTAGCTATTCAAGCAAGATGTGAAGAAACTATAATGATTGAATTGAAAGAATAATAATACAATTCCTTGAAAGTACACATAAAGCAAAGTATAAAAGTAATATATTTATATCTTAAGCTAGAATGTTACTATGCCTAAGAGGATAGTTAACTTATTATTAAGAAGTTTATTAAGCAAGGAAGGGGATCTTATGAGTTTGATATTCAACGTTAGTAATATATATCTGATAAAGATGCCTTATGAATGAAGGGAAAATGATGGACTTGGAACATGATTTTTTCTACCAATAATAACTTATTATAATTATTATAAACATGAGCAACCTAGAATGATGAAATGGATAGAAAATAGTATTACATAGACACTTAAGGTTTTTGAGTGGAATTTTTATAGACGTGTATAAAAATTCAACAAGCAGTGGTAGCCTGTCTTAGAATATGATGTAAGATTTTGGAATAACTTAACATTCTAGAGGCATGTTGTGAATGAATACCCTTGGAGAAAATGGTTGTGAAATCATAGTTGTATTTCCATAAAATAACATGATAAGGATCACTAGAAGGTCTAAATAAGGACAATTCCGATGAGGACACAAATATTGTCAATAAACCAATGAATTTAAATGATCACGATGGACATCATTTTAAGGAGTTTTAAGAATTATAGTGCCATTATATTAAAGAGGTAATGATCCCATGAGATCTTGTAGGCTAGGAATGACATGATATCTACATATTTGGTTTATAATTTGATAGTGAAATTGAGAGAATCTTGGAGAGTTCGAGGATTCCCATCATCATGGATAATAATTGAGCAGTCTAGCCCTATTTATTATAGGCTCCCAATGTTTTTCCCTTTTATTAGGCCACTACTAGCTTATTTTTTAGTTCTAGAGAGAGAGAGAGAGAGAGAGAGAGAGAGAGAGAGAGAGAGAGATTCCTATGCTGAATTGAGGGCCACAGTGGCTAGTGACCCATGCACTTTGGTGAGGTGGATTAGCATCCTTATGGAAACTAATTTTATGATGTTTTCATTGATTGAACATAAGTACTTGATCATGATTTATGTTCTGGGACTCATTTCAGAGGATCAATCTTTTTTATTGAGAAGATATAAATTTGTTGTTTGAATTTTTACATAGATGCACCTAGGGTTACATGAATTTATTTAGAGTTTTGGTCATAATTCCTAATTGGAGTTTTTAGCCTTCATAAATATCCTAGCATTTACATTTAATGCATCATTATGAGATATGTAATTTTAGCTTCAATATACTTTAAAAAACTAACATCTTTCTTTATTTTGGAGAAGGTTTTTTTTCCCCACGAGTTTTTCTCCTTTTCTCTGTTAATGAGAGATTGTATTTGGGCACCTTAGAAGGCCTTGTTTTTTTTTTTTTTCTGAAAGTTTAGACTAATCCTAATCACCCATGGGTTTCGAACCGGTGACCTTGCAGACAGAGTGCCTTACCAGTGCACCCCATCACTGACTGCTCTACACCATGTAGGCTACCTTAGAAGGCCTTTTTTTCAACACCAATTTTTTTCTTATATTTAATCCCTATATTTCACTTAAGGGGGATGTAGGTGTTGTTATTTTCCACATTCCTTAATAAGCAAACAATTTTTAATTGTAAACTCACATAAGCATTGTTAGCTATCTTTTTCTAACATCAAATCTCTTACACTATTATATATGGAAACATCTTCTTGTATTAAAACAACAATATCAAATATTTCTATTTTTTATTCTTATAAATTCTATTCATCTATCATCCAAGTTAATCTTAAAAATAATATTTTTTTTAAAATAATATCTATAATTTATTTTATTCCATTTAAATTATTAAAAATAAAAACTAAACTATTTTAATTGTTTATTAAAATTTTAAAATTAATTATGAGTTTTTTCTTCTAATTAATAAAAGAAATATAATTTCTCAATTTTAATAATAATCTTTAAAAATTATATATATATATATATATATATATATATATATATATATATATAAGGACAAGCTGTGGGATGATAATGAGTTGGAGGGTAAAAGGAAGCTAAGATACTATACTGAGGTGAACAACCCTACCCTTGATAACCAAAATTATCTCTCTATGTTGATTAACACTAAGAAAAAAATGAATATCCCTAGGATAAGAACTAATTCTCACGAGCTTCGAAGTGAGACCGGGCAGTGGGCTATTCCCAAGACTCCCTAGAATGATAGAATCTATCATATTTGCGATACTAAGCAGGTGGAAGATGAAACAAACTTCCTTTTAGACTGCTCGACTTTTACTCAAATTCGCTCTCAATTCCCTAACATCTGCCACACTTTCAATCTTCTTGACTTATTAAGCCAACTCATCTATAGCGATCTTGAAGCGCTTCTTCCCTTTCTCTTTGATCATAGAAATAAGATTTTGAAGAATCACTATTAGATTATTTTTTTTCTATTAAGGTTCAATAGGCCACATTAGTTTAAATTCAGTTACACATATGGTACATAATTATCATTTTTTCAAATAAAGGGAAAATGAAATTTATGTAGATATTTTTGAAAAAAGGATATTTTTTTAAAATTTCAAATGATATATACCCACTTTTTATATGGAAAAAATTTAATTAGGGGAAAAATTAACATACATTATAAAATTGTGTAAGGTAGGTCTCAACTATATTATGGTTTTATAAGTTTATATGTGTCTATGTTAGATTATAATTTTACATAGCACTTATTTATAATGGTTAAAATGATTTAATTTTTTTTCTTTTCAAAAGTTGATGATATAGATGAAGTTTAATTTTTATAAAGTTGTGAAAATAAAAGTATTTAAGGCTAATTGTTATATTATAAATATGTGAAGTTGTGGTAATGAATATGTTTTGGTTTTAATGTTTTTTTTTTAAATGAAGTTTAATTATTTCTTTAAGAAAAAAGTTGTAATTTTATTAATGAAATAAAGATTATATTTTGTGTATGTAATTAGCAACATAAAGTATATATTGGAGAAAATGGAAATATGATTACAAAATGGTTTTTTTAATGGCCAAGAACCACAACGCATGACCAAAGAAAAACAACAAAACAAAAAACAAAGATTATGGATGACATCTAGAACTAGATTTTTCTTTTTTTCTTTTTTATCTAGCCATTGAGATTTGGTTTGACAAGAACCATAGCCAATTCATGTTCCAAATGGGGAAATTCTTTGCGAGAATCCTAGATATCATAGACATGATCTCGTGTAGTGCCCTCAGTTCCATACAATGTCGGAGAGGCCGTTGGACCATTCCATTCTATTGAATGCTCACTGTCTCTGGTTGAACCATAGCTTCCTCTTTTAGCCTATCTCCCTAATGGGCCTTATTATTCAATTATTTTTATTTCCAGGTTGGAATTCCTTGTTATCTTCTTATTCATCCTCATAAGGATATTTTTCAGTGAACTTCCATCCTCTTGGTCTATTAGTACATCTCTTCTTCTTCTTAGGATTCTTCTTTTCCTGTGGACACGTTTTCTGGAGATGATCTGTTTGGAACATACACGACAAAAAAATTCCATGTTCTCATAATTAAGTACTTCTTTCCAATGGAGTTTATTGTGTTTTAAAATTATATGGTCTCATAGCACTTTTCTAATATTGATCTCCACACATATTTTGGCATATGTGAAGATTCTACTTTCTGTTCATTCGAGATCCATTTTTTTGAATTTTTCCAAAGTGTTTCCAATGCCTTCAAGTACTTTATGATGCCAGAAAGAAAGGGAAAGGTTTGGGAGCCTCACCCAAATATACATAGTAGAAACCACCATAGTATTGACATTGAATTCAGAGAACCAAGGGATGATAAATAACCTGACTCTATCCCATAACTAAGGCTCTTCATTTAGTGCATAATCCAAGTCCTTATGTGTTTCAAATTGGACTATTAAAACCCCTTTAAGAAGAAATATATGCCACAATTTGAAATGAAGCTCTTTATAAATTTGTGGAAATAAATATGTTTAATGCTAATTGTGATATTATAAAGTTGTGGTAACTAATATGTCTATGGTTAATTATAACATATATGCCATGTTATCCAGTTATTTTAAAATAAATAAATTTTAATTAGGTGAATGTTTAATAAGTAAACGATATGGAAATGTATGTTTCCATTTTAATTATTATAATTTTTATAAATATTTTACTTGTGGATTTTTTTTTTAAGAAAATAAATCCAGAATATGTTTCACAGTGTGATTTCTAAATCGACGTTTCAAGTCCAGACAAGGACTAATCATTCGAGCAAAAAATGATTTTAATATATATATCTATATGTTTTCAGTATTTTAATATATTTAAAATATTTATTTATTTTAAGATTATTATGTATATTTTATTAATTTAATAATAATAATACAATTTTAAAGTTCCAGTCAAGTGGTATCCTAAATTAGTATATGTCTTTTTTGTGTTTGTGAGATAAGAGATTCGACTTTGTGTGATGATTTGATTGCTAAAGTCTACAAGGGTGTACATACTCTACCCCCTCTGGATTTGAACCTATTACCTTTTATGAAGAAACAAATGTTCTTAACCATTATTATTATCAATTTAATTGAATGCATATATATATATATATATATACCCACACACACATTTTGTAGATAATCATATGTTTAAAGTTTTAGTTAAGTGGGATCCTAAATTGGTATATGTGTTTTTTTGTTTGTGAGGTAAGAGATTCGTCTTTGTGTGATGATTTGATTGCTAAAGTCTACAAAGGTGCACATACTCTACCTCTCTAAATTTGAACCTATTACCTGTTATGAAGAAACACATTTTCTTAACCATTATTATTATCAATTTAATTAAATATATATATAGAGCCATAAGTTGTTTAAAGATAAAGACATTACCAATTTCGTGAATTCCTTTCCCACCCAACACTCTTTGTAGGCCACCTTCACAAGGAAAATAATCTTACGGAAACATCTACTAGCCATGCTTGAAGTGGGTTATGACGTGCTTCCTAGATTCTATCTCTCTTAATTCATGTCGTTTCTTGCATTTCATATGTGGGATCGACTTGTAGCATGATTTAAGGTTAAATACCACTTGAACCATGTATTTACTTCATACTCGTATCATTGGACATAGGATAAGAAATGAAAATTAATTTCCCCATAACTAATGAACTTCCCCTACTTCTCCCCTTCGTACTATAGGTAGAAAAAACATTGACAATCCTTCTTTTTCTTTCTCCACGTGCCATATAAAATTATGCGGATACTAGCAAAAAAAATCCTAGGTGATACCTCATATTCACATATAGTGAGGACCCCGATTCTTCTTCATAGTCCTAATCTAAAAGTCTTCCATGAATTAAAATAATTGATAAGATAGTGCCAATTGCATATAGAGTCGCGTTGCCTAATAGAATTAGAATTAATAATGTTTTCCGTGGTTCCTCGCTTAAGAAATATGCACATGATCATAACCACTTGATTTATTAATTTGTTATCTAGGTGGAACCAAGGAGGAGTTCTAAATAAATCCCCCGTGCATCCTAAAAAATAAAGTAACATTTTTCTGGAATTGAGCCATCAAATAAGTAAAGGTGGTCATGTGAGAGCTAGATGATGCCACAAAGGAGGAAAACCTATTTTGTTATGATGTTAAGATAAACCAAAGTTGGTGCTATTGCAAGGTAAGGGGAATGTAATTCCCTAGTTTTGGCACTTGGAATGTATAGGATCATATTATGTATAAATTGTAAATGTATATTTATGATGATGTAATTATAAATTATTATTGTAAATGATGTAAATATTCTTGTATAGATTTATAGTAAGGAGTTTTAGGTTATGGTTTGACTAGAGAACAAATTCAAACTAATATTAAGTAATTAGTTTAAATTCAAACTAAAGTATTGGAATAAATTAATTAAACATATTTCACAATAATTTAGGATATGAAGAAGGGAGATATTCATGAATTAACTGAATGTGAATATCAGTGAAACCATATACCTTATTGATGTTGTCAACACCTTTGTCACTTGAGTTTGGGATTTTTCTACATAGAATACTTAACACCGTACACTCTACCTATAGTTTCCAATTTTACTATAGATGGGAAGACTATGATATGTTCTAACCTAACATTGTAGTGCCTCGCTTTAGTTGACTTGAGATAAACGTTGTTAATATTACTTTGTCTCTTGATATAGTACTGCGATTTACACGTTATTATTTTAGTACATCATACTTCGATGATCTAGTTGTTCTTATTTCATGTGATGATGACTCATGATGTGATTATTTTGATTTTCATTTTAGACTATGATGGTGGTTATGATATTTATGGTTATTAATAATTTGAATGTTGCTTATCATGCATATATTTGATGTTTTGTCTTTGTGATTAGATGTTGTTGATAAATATTTGAGTGTGGTAAGAAACCATCTTGGTGCACATGCACATGATGAGACATAAATTCTAGTTTAGCTAATTGAGTATTGTTGATGTTGAAAATTTAATATATCAATAAGATATACATGTTGCAAAATATTGATGGCAAGTTAGTGGTTGTAGGTATAGGTCAAGTGCTTAACTAAAAAATTCACACATGGATGATAGGCTATATGGAGCATAATGGATATTTATGAGAGGGGTGGGACCCCATCCTTGATTTTACTCACTAACACTCTCACCGTGGCTTAGGTTGGAAGGTCTTGGTCACCTTTGCCTAAAAGTTTCATGATGCCATGGGGGTTGGAATACAGATTCAGTTACTCATGAGGATTAATTGAGGAGTGAAAACCAAGGTGGAAACCTTGATCCTTAGTCACCATTAGTTTCATAATAGTGTATGACCATGGAGTTAACAATGGCATCTACCATCTTGCCTTGTTCCCATCTATTAGTTACAAATACATGAAGGGAAATTGTTGTCACATCCTCATAACTACATGAGCATTTCTTGTTGGGAGAAATTGACTTGGTACCCTTGGTACCAGGAAAACACAAAATGAGATTGGAATAAAAAAATTATGGACTAAACGCTACAACTAAAGAGTACAAAATAATTAATTTAGTGTGAAATATAAAATGCAATTTAGATGTGACTTGGGAAAAGGGATCATGGATAAATCTAAATCCAATATTAGATAAATACTAATAAAATAAATGAAACTAAACTAAATGTCTAGCTATCCCAAAATATGCGGGGGATTTACACTAAAGGAAAAATAATCACAATAATTGTTGAATAATCTCTAACCCTGAAAGGGGGTGGTGTGCATGAAATTAAAATAAACCATTTAAAACTTAGGAAAAGTGATATTCATGAGAACACTCCATGTGGATGAAGCATAGAATAAGAATTCCAACTAAAATATGAAAGAGAAAAAATAGGAGTAGTTAGGTACATAAATTTGACACCTACTTGTTAAATCTATTTGAAGAGACCCTTAAGCATGAAAACAAGTTGGGAAAATTAATGGGGATCAAGGGACAATTAAGAGAAGAAGTAGGAAGCATGTTTGCAATGAGGGAAATGAACATTTTTAAAGTAAAAAAAGAAATGAATAATGAGATCCTTAATAAAATGGTGACATATGGGTAGGAGAATAATATGAATATTGAATTTAAGAAAATGATAATTTTGAATGATAAGCAAAATGGAAATACCAAACGTTATTATAAAAGGGAGAAACATATATTAGAGAGGGACTTTTGGATGCACCCTAATGCTAGACAAATGTCTCATTGATGGTGTTGAAATTCTGCCAACACAAGAGGTCTCCTAGGTATGGTCCCAATTAGACCTCACACCGTTTGGAGTAGGAGCCCCATATGAACAATAAGCCTAACCACTATTCTTCTTAGATATTTACCTTGGATGAACATATAAAGGACAATTAATTATCTCACAAAATAGTTCACAAGATAACAACAACCATACAAGCAAGTAACAACACATATTCAACAAGATATATATCAAATCCAATGAAGTAGTTCATTTTATTTAGTATATATGACAACAAAAATATACCTCAAACATTAGAAGAATAGTATTACAACATCCACGATACATGCATAAAAGTGTGCCGGCTTTGAGAGCTTCGAATATTGAGTGAAAGTCCCAAGATACACAGTTACAATGATGTGACACTAACCCTAATAATGGAACATTAAGTCAACACTTTCTCCTCCAAAGAATGATCTTATCTCCTATGCCAAGCTAGAGAAGCCAAGGTGAAAAGTCCAAAGTCCCTTGAGTTATGAGGACTTATTTATAACAAATGAAGCGACCTTCCATCTCCCATGTGACTCTTGAGCTCCCTCAAGACTCTTGAGATTCTACCATGACCCTTGCACTTATTACATGACTCTAAGACTTCTTAGTGGCTTTTGACATTCCATGTGTGACCCTTGGGCTTCCACACATTTTAAATTTTTTCATTTAAAAAAATTACAATGATTACATTCCACCATAATGTCGCAATATACATGGGACCAAATAACGCTCTTATGTTTACACTTTTCATGAACATGATTTGGTAACCGTGACATGAGACTTCATTGTGATGTATCAATTCTAGGTTCCTCTCTTTGTTGCTATGTCTTTAATTCTTCATGATAGATATGAATATTAATTTTTATTAACAATCTAAAGGGTATAGATAAGTATGCTATCATGAATTTCCCTCTCTTTATCATGGACCAAGGTTCCTTTACTCCTACATGGTTGCTTCTCTATGACTTGTCTCCACAAGTTTCCTTATTGTAACCTCTATTTCTGACCTCCTTGATCATCATATTGCTAGTATGGGATGTTAACACCTACAAATGTAGTTCCTGACAAGAGAATATTAGTCCAAAAATCACGTATTCCATCTTTGTTTTCTCATGTGAGGCTAGATGTGATGGGGGAATGCATAAGAACTGAAGGAAAAGACTTGAAATGCATAACGTAGAGAGTTAGTATGCAGGGAGTGAGGGTATACACACTGTGATTAAATAATGCACAGTGGTAAGAGAGAGACAACATGTGGATTGTGCATTGGGAACTTCCATAGGGAAAGGAGAACAGGCTTAGGAACTGTGACTGTGCAATGCATAATGCTTGAGAGGAAGGATCCATGTATTGCACAGTTGAGCACTGCAAGGAATAGAGGAAGGCCCTACTATCTATTGATATTGTACAAACATAGTAAGGGAAAGTATGGCCAAGGAATTGCGTAGTTGATCGAGTGAAAGAAGCAAGAGTGACATGATTGCTCATTGATAATTTGCGGTGCCCAATGCTTAAGGAAGGGAAGCAAAAGATTGTGCAGTTGAGAAATGCAAGTACTGAGGGATGACCCTACTATCCACTAGAATTGCACAATATGTAGTGAAGGCATGGCTTTTCAAGGCATTGCACATTAGGCAAGTTTAGGAGACATGAGTGACATGTTTGGGTATTGTGATTTCACAATGCGCATTTAATGAAGGAGAGGACCTAAGGATTGTGCAGTTGAGCATGGGAAGGGTCCAAGGATGACTTGAATATCCACTAGAAGTGAAAAATGCATAACATTGGCTTGGGATGGTTAAATACTGTGCAATGGGAAAGTGTAATTAGCATGATGGAGTGATTGAACTCTGAGATAATTCAATGTGCAGTTAAAGGAGGATGTCTGCTATGATTTCATAGTGCAAAATTCCAAGAGGTAAAGCTTCATCATTGTAACTTGTAAATGTGAATTTCACAGTTGGAGGAGGTTTAAGGATTAGTCGTGAATTGTGCAAGTTTAGAATATTCCAAAATTTACTAAGTGTGGGATCAATGAGATAAGAAAGTGAGAGTAAGAGCATACGAAAAGTTGTAAACATGATCACACACACTTATAAAATCCAACACATGACCAAAAAATATTCAGTACCAAAAAAAAAGATGTATACAATGAAATGAAAGTAATGCATTTAACGAACCTCTCCCCTCACATCTACCCACTTTCAACAACTTACTCGGGGTAAACATGAGATGAGGGGCTGCTATGACAAGTCTCAACATCCTAGGCAGCCTTAGGGAAATGGAGTCGACCAAATAGACCTTAATGACTCCCCTCAGGTGCCTTAGAACCCTCCAGGAGTAACCCAACCCCTCCAGGTGTCCATCTCTTGAGTCAACTTAACGTTTCCCTAAACTAGAGGCACAACCGCTCCCTTTCCAAGCTCTCCATGCAACTAGAAACCACCAGCTGCTCCCATAGGCCTACCTCCATGCAAACATGAACTCTTTTGCTTAGTGTTGTGCCAGCGAATGAACAATTTAAAGATAATTTTTAGGGCTAGGGCCAAGCCTCTGGCCATAAATCATATAAATTTTAGAACTCATAAAATACATGACTACAATGATTATAAAAAAAATTGAAACCAAGACTAGACCTGACCATCCCCAACCAGGACTGACATTCCATCAAACACTAGTATATAGGAAACATACATGTCATTAATGCAAGTATGAGCATAAGGGACTGGAGACTCATATGATACTTAACAAGAAGGATCAACATATTATCCCATTATCTGTCTTAACATCAGGGTGAAAATGTGAAGTTGGGTTACACTTTTGTGAGAATCGGGGGCGGAAATTTTTTTTCCTCAATAGTTTGGCCGAACTATTAGAGAGTTTGGCCGAAATTGTGAAATTAGTTCAGCCGAACTCATTCTGCCTTTTAGATTGATGACGTACTAACGACGTGGGCAAACATATTTTTGGCCAGAGATGGGAAAAATGGCAACAAAAGTTCGGCTGAACTCATATTTTATAAATATATCGCTCGCGAACTATTACAGGTTTCACATATTTTTCGTGCGTTTCTTTTCTGATTTTCTGTGGCGCTGTTGCTCTATTGTGTTGTGGTGAGCTCTGTTGAATCACTACTCTGTTGCTGCTCTGGATTTGCGCCACGACGAATTTCTGTGAATTTCCAGGTAAGCGTTTATTTGTGTGTATTCAAATCTACTGATGAATCACTACTCTATTGTTGCTCTATTTAATTGTGTGTATTCAAATCTACTAATGAATGTTGACTTATTGAAGCAAATTTATAGTCTCTCATAGTATTCTACCAGTAAATATTAGTTTCTAGTGCATTCTGAATTTATCATTTCCTGGTGGGTAATTTATGAATAAACGAATCATATAGTTTAACCACATTATTGTAAGTTTCCTTCTAGTGAGTAATCAGTAAATGAATCAAAGCTTCATGATTATCGTCCATAGCTTTCCCTATGAAATGGAAAAACCTGAACCAAAAAGGAACTCAAAATACAGTGAAAAAACCAATAGTTATAAACCCAGAATCAAAAGAAGCAAGGGTGGCGGCATCTCGCTTGGCATACCCTCCTGTCTCAGCTTACCCTCGCACAATTCCATACCCAATGGCAATCAAAGAATACAAAAAACAAACGCAACCAGTAGCATCTCCACCCAAAGAGACATTTCCATTCATACATGTAAAAACCATTATATATTACCAACTGAACTCCTCTAGTTTTTCATTGGTATTTTCAATCAACAAAATTAGAACACTTTAGTTAAGAAGAGAAAAACAAGTTTGGATCTGAGTTGCTAAAGGAGGACGAAAAATTAAAGATAATTGTCTCATATTTTCTCTATGATTGGATCTTTGGATTTATCTCATTCATTATTTTTCTTTCAGACCTGTTGAGGATGAATAGTTCTGTGGAATTTTGGGTCTACAACTAGTACTATACCTTGGACCTGTAGCTAGTTCTATGAAATTTCGGGCCTGCAACTAGAAACAGAGCTTAGATATGCACTAGAACTTAGTTTTGTGGCTTGTTCTGTGGAATCTTGTTTATGTAACCATGATCATATTTCAGACCATGAGGTAGATTTTTTAGTACACTCAACTTTCCTTAATCCTTCTCTTCAACCCACTTTCTAGGCATACATTAAGGCTCTCAAAAATATTATTTCAGATCTGAGTTGCTAAAGGAGGATGAAAAATTAAAGATAATTGTCTCAAATTTTCTCTATGATTAGATCTTTAGATTTATATAATTCATTCATTTTCGGACCTGTTGAGGATGAATAGTTCTATGGAATTTTGGGTCTACAACTAGTACTATACCTTGCACCTGTAGCTAGTTCTATGAAATTTCGGGCCTGCAAACAATAATAGAACTTAACTCAACTCTCCTTAATATTTCTCTTCAACCCACTTTCTAGGCATACATTAAGGCTCTCAAAAATATTATTTCGGATCCGAGTTGCTAAAGGAGGACGAAAAATTAAAGATAATTGTCTCAGATTTTCTCTATGATTAGATCTTTGGATTTATCTCATTCATTATTTTTCGGACCTGTTGAGGATGAATAGTTCTGTGGAATTTTGGGTCTGCAACTAGTACTATACCTTGGACCTGTAGCTAGTTTTATGAAATTTCGGGCCTGGAACCAGTAACCAAACTTAACTCAAATCTCCTTAATCTTTCTCTTCAACCCACTTTCTAGGCATACATTAAGGCTCTCAAAAACATTATTTCGGATCTGAGTTGCTAAAGGAGGACGAAAAATTAAAGATAATTGTCTCAAATTTTCTCTATGATTGGATCTTTGGATTAATCTCATTCATTATTTTTCAGACATTTTGAGAAAAACGCATTAACCATAAAAGTTTCCCATTAAAACCAAAAGTGATTTGATACAAAAAATATGTTTTAACCTTTTATAGTTGATTGTTTCAAATAGATTTTTAATAAAATTGAAAAATATTCAATTAAAACACATGCACATTGACATATAATTGTGATATTTTCCCTTCTTTCCAACTTAGTGGACATCCTTCTATAAAAATCCCTTTTAATGAAGCAGCTATATCTATAGTGATCCACTGATATTTTTTCACAAACAACTATTACATTTTGGACTTTTATATCTCAAAACTAAGCTCATTGAATTTATGCATATATATTTTTAAACTACTTGAAACTATTTTATTACACCATAGGAATCATTTCGATATGTCTCCCATTTTAATGGGGTGTATCAAATTTCGAGAAAAACACATTAGCCATAAAAGTTTACCATTGAAACGAAAAGTGATTTGATACAAAACATAGGTTTTAACCTTATATAGTTTAATTGTTTCAAATAGTTTTTTAATAAAATGAGAAATATTCAATGTAAAACACATAGTATTTAGAAACAAAAAGTAATTTGATACAAAACATAGGTTTTAACCTTATATAGTTAATTGTTTTGAAAATATATTCTTAATAAAATGAAAAATATTCAATGTAAAACACATGCACATTAACATATAATTGTGATATTTTCCCTTCTTTCCAACTAGTCCATCCTTCTAGAAATATCCCTTTTAATGAAGCAAATATATCCATAGTGATCCACTGATATTTGTTCACCAAAAACTATTCCATTTTGGACTTATACATCTCAAAACTATGCTCATTGAATTTATGCATCTATATCTTTAAACTACTTGAAACTATTTTATTTCACCATAGGAATCATTTCGATATGTATCCCATTTTAATGGGGTGTATCACATTTCAAGAAAAAACACATTAGCCATAAAATTTTACCATTGAAACCAAAAGAGATTTGATACAAAACATAGGTTTTAACCTTATATAGGTAATTGCTTCAAATAGATTCTTAATTTAAAATGAAAAATATTCAATGTAAAACACATGCATTAACATATAATTGTGATATTTTCCCTTCTTTCCAACTTAGTGGACATCCTTCTAGAAAAATACCTTTTAATGAAGTAGATATATCCATAGTGATCCACTGATACTTGTTCACAAACAAATCTTCCATTTTGGACTTATATATCTCAAAACTATGCTCATTGAATTTATGCATCTATTTTTTAAACTACTTGAAACTAATTTATTACACCATTTCGATATATCTCCCATTTTAATGAGGTGTATCACATTTCGAGAAAAACACATTAGCCATTAAACACATGCATTCTTATACACCCTTATGTCTACGTAAAGTAGTGTGAGTGATTCCACGGGTCCTCTACACCCTTCATAGGGTATAATTGGGATAGGTAGTGTTAAGTTCTACAAGTTCTATAGGTAGAGTCTGGATCTCATATTTTCTCGAAGGTGACATATCTACTAAATTCCCTTATAGTCAATCTCTGTAACAGATCGAAATAGAAGTTCTTCATTTTAATATCCATAAACCTCAACCACTTGAAGACAAACTGTGCACGTGTCATTTCTCCCATAAATTCTTAGGCAAAGTTTTCTAAAGCATGTACATTTCATGTTGGCTTTCTCCCACTAACTTTAAAGCATGTTTTTGTAAGTGCATAAAATAATTTTGCAAAGCATTTAAATGTCATTTCTCTCAAGCTTTAAGACCTAAAAATTAAACCTAAAGTGGCTGAGCTCTCATAGAATTTTGAACTTCCATAGGATTTTAGTCTGTCTGTTGAGTGTTAACTTCTACAAGTTCTAAAGGTAGAGTCTTTAAAGGGCCAGGTAGCCTCTGGATCTCATATTTTCTCAAAGGTGACATATCCAGTAAATTCCCCTACAATCAATCTCTATAATAGATCTTTAAATGGAAGTTCTTCATTTTAATATCCATAAACCTCAACCACTTTAAGGAAAACTGTGTACATGTGTCATTTCTCGCATAAATTCTTAGGCAAAATTTTTAAAGCATGTACATGTCATGTTGGCTTTCTCCCATTAACTTTAAAACATGTTTTTTGTAAGTGCATAAAATAATTTTGCAGAGCATGTAAATGTCATTTTCTCAATCTTTAAGGCCTACAAATTTAACCTAAAGTGGCTAAACTCTCATATAATTTTGAACTTCCATAGGATTTTAGTCTACCTATTGAGTGTTCCTAAAGGCTTCCTCCCATTAATTCTATATGTGAAGTGTACCATAATATTTTTAAGCCAAACTTTAAGATAAGCCATGCACATGTCATTTATCTCATGATCATGTGCCATTTCTCCCATGCATTTGCAATAAATGTCAATTTAATATATATTTTTAATGAATATGTTTTTTTTTTAGGGATAAGAAAACCATTAAATATGGTTGAAAAATGGAAATTATGTATACAAGTTTCTTGCTATCCCAATCCAGCAAAAGTAGTGATTACATATGTGCTTTCCAATATTGCGACTAGCACAGTCGTCCAAAGGAAAATGAATATACTGGGAAGAACAATAAACAACGAGGCATATTATATTGGATTGATAGAAGGCTTGGAAACAACTATGGAGTATGGATTAAATAGAATTATAGTTTTCACCAATTCTGAACTTGTGTGCAACCAGATGAATGCCGTTTACCAAGTTAAGAAGGAGAGGCTAAAAGAATTGCATGGAATAGCAAACAATATTGTTAGACAATTTCAATTTTTTAGTATAAGACATTTTTCAAATGTGAATAAGATGTCTGTTGATCTAGTGCGTGGGACAATGCCAATTCAGGATTCATCTATCAAAGTTGAATTAATAGATGAATACGGGGCAATGCCAATGCACGATTCATCTCTCGAAGATGAATTAGTTTTGAGACGCTCTTCTTCAAAAATTCAAGATTCATCTCTCAAAGATGAATTAGTTTTGAGACACTCTTCTTAAAAAATTCAAGATTCATTTCTCAAAGATGAATTAGTGTTGAGACTCTCTCCTTCAAAATTTATTGATGGACATATCTTGGATATGTGTGTGTTTTGTACTTATAAATGCATCTTTTTTAATGACCATGTGCTTTTTTTAATTATATACCAAGTGTGCTCCCACCACACACCATGTAAAGCGCAAATTGGTGAACTTCACATTTGCAACAAGTGGTGAACTTCACATTTTTATAAAATTAAAATGTAGGGACTTCAACAAATTTTTGTTTAAATGGAGTTTCACTTCCTTTTTAATGACAATGTGTTTTTTCAATTTTATACCAAGTGTGCTCCCACCATGTAAAGCGCTATTTGGTGAACTTATCATTTTTATAATTTTTTTTGCTTAAATTGAGTTTCACACATCAATTAGTGCTTTGAAAGTTGTGTTTTACATAATTTGTGTACAGTAAATTACATTAATTTTTAGAAATTTATTTTGAATTTATTTTAAATTCTAGTCATTTAAAAAATAATTGTAAATGTCCACTGTAGATATATATATCATGGAGGATGAACGGCGAAGATCAATAGAATCCCATTAGAATCCCATATCTCTATGAGAAGGGGGGGCCAGGGATCGAGGGATGTTCATGGTATTTAAATATAATCTTAAATCTCCATACATGTGTGTACATATGGAATTCATTTTTTATTGACTTTATGAGTTAAATTAGTTGTTAATAAGTTTATTTTTTTAATTTTTAGGAGATAAGAGGAGAAGGGTCTCTACTCCATCCATGGAGCATGCCCATGGTTCATCCAGTTGTGGTATGGTTCACACAATTTAATCAATGAATATGTACGTGTATTTTATATGTATGAATGTATTTTTCAATTGATTATAAATTCATATTTGTATATGAATCTTCTCTCTCGTCTCGAGAGGTTGGTGGTGGTTAAAATCCCCTTAGAAGGCCATCAATAAGTGCTAGCAGGTTGCGTGAAGGTAGTGATATTTATTCCCCCGGAGGCCAATCAATGGCTGGTGGTGTTGGTTCTCAATAGGGTCGTTCTGGTTCTCAACAGTTTCAGGGTGGGGAAGATGCTAGCCAACCACATCGAGGTTGCCATCAATTTGAATATTTTTTTCATTCAATTTGTACAAATTTGTTTACATGTGTTTTTTCTAATATACAAAATTTTATATATTGATGCAGAGGTTGAAAATGCTCCAAATGTTGGTCAAAATAGACGAAGGGCAGAATGCTTCATTCAAGAAGAAGGTTGTCCACCCACCATGACATATCCGGTCGACATTTCCAATATATTGTGGGAAAGAAACATGCAGCAATGCACCTTATAAAGGTGTCAACAATTTCATGCAAAATTGCAGAGAGATCTTGTATATTTGGCTCTACCTGTTGAGAGTCGACAAAGCTTGGAAATAGTTACACATTCTTTAGGAAAACTAGTAGAAGTGCACCAAAATCTTGGGCCAACCACAGATACTTTTGTGGATGTCATGAGAAAAAAAAAGGAAACAGTGATGGGACTCGATAAATGGGAGGTTGTTAAATAAAGAGTGACAACGACAATGGCAAAGTCTATGTTTAATTTTAAAGAAGGGCCGAAAAGAAAGATGCTCAAGGTGTAATATTTCAAGAACCCTAATATAGCTCACTATTTGTATGATAGACATCTTGCAGCTTATGGAAGACTCCCATGGAACGATGAGGTTCCACTTTATTTTTCAAAACTATTTTATGCAAAATTATTTTGGAAATGAAGCCCAATTACAATGACCTTCCCTTTGAATTTTTTGGTCCTGGGAAAGGTTAATTGTGTGACCGTAGGGGCGCTAGGCATGATGATGAGTTTCCTCGTCCTGAGCCACCATTGGTTACTCGACCTGTTCATGTCGAAACTTTGTGGTCAAAGATGGAAGCCACTTCTCAAATTAGTCGAGAAGCAAGGGATGTCATCATCGACAATGTTCACAGTGGATTGGGTGAAGTTGATTTTTTTCTGAATCGACAAAGAGCACGCGAAAATGTACGCGCCAATTTTGTGTATTATACAAATGAAGAGATTGACAACATGAGTGTTAAAGATCTGAAAACATGTGCAAATTTTTTTTTCAATGGTTGGCATGACCTAATTTTTCATGAGGAAGAGAGCATGGGAACGGTATGTGTTAATGGTTAGGATTCAATTTTTTTAACACATACATACAATTTGTAATATATATATATACATTAATCTAACAAAAATGTATTATTATATGTTAACACCATTTCTAGTTGTCACGCTTGATGAATGAAGAAAATGTTAATATCACGTTCGGAGCCTCAGGTTCAAACAATCAAGATGGGTCTCACCATCAAGATATGTTGGCAGATGTTAGTGTTGTGTAAACTTGATATTTTTAAAATAAATAATTGTGCACACATGTACATTCCATGTATATATAATAAAATGTTTTAACACATTCCGATTCTGTCTGATGTTTTTGGCATTGTGATACCTTCTTCTTCCTTAGGAGATGTACCTTCTACTTCCTTAGGAGATGTGCCAGGTTCAAAACTTGTATGGGAAATTTTTCAATTTTTCAATTTATATGTTTTTAAGTTATATATATTCCACCTCAAAAAGTTCCATTAAAAAATGAGATATATCTATATCTTGATTTATTTTAAATTTTTTGAATTTTAGGTTTTTGGAGATTTTATTTTGGAGCCTCTCTTAGGAGATGTGCCAAATCCACCTGCAGAAGTATTCAATTTTTCACTTTTAAATATATATGTTTTTAATTTATAATTTATAAATTGAAGTTTAAAAGTTTTATTATAAATTGAGATCTTGATCTTGAGTTATTTTATACTTAAATTAATTTTTTTAATTTTAGGTTTCTATAGAGGATTTCTTTTCTCCACAGACTCTAGCGATGGAGATAGGAACATCCACAACATTTCAACCATTTGAACAAGTTGTCTATTTTTTTTTAATATTATTGAAAATAAATTTATATATATATATGCATTTTCATTTGAATTTTATATATATATATATATATATATATGTACATGTATATTGTACAATTTATTGTTGGAGATGTTCCCATGGGGGAAGTTGTAGCTGACGAGCAACAAATGGAGAGGGAACCTCATGAGGTATTGCATGATTTTTTTTATATTTTGTTTTTTACATGAAGTTCTATATATTCTCACTCAATTTTAAAACATCAAATTTTAATGTTTGTACGTGCATTGTGTACAGGTTCCCTATGCTTAGCAGGATAGCTCGCAGATTGAGACTTTGATGGGAAAGACACTACATCCATCTGTATTTGATGGATATTTCTAGATTTGATTGAGATTTCTAGTCTTAAATTTATTTTTTTATATATTATCTAGATGCAGTCATATATATATATATATATATATATATATATATATATATAATCACATTTGATACTTTTGAGATTCACAAATTTTGACATATTTTTATGAACTATATTTGGATGGGGCTGAACTACTAGTAATGTTGTGATCTATAAATTAATGTTTTGCTTTTGAACTACATTTGGCATGTGAAGTAATGTTGTGTTATAATTTGTTTTGTTTTTAAAACTTAAGTTTTGGATGGTTGAAGTACATTTGGCATGTGAAGTAATGTTGTGTTATAATTTGTTTGGTTTTTAAAAACTTAAGTTTTGGATAGTTGAACTACTAGTAATGTTGTGATCTATAAATTAATGTTTTACTTTTGAACTACATTTGGCATCTGAAGTAATGTTGTGTTATAATTTGCTTTGTTTTTAAAACTTAAGTTTTGGATGGTCGAAGTACATTTGGCATGTGAAGTAATGTTGTGATCTATAATTTTTTGTTAAATTAAAACTTAAGTTTTGGATGGTTGATCTATATTTGGCATGTGATATAATGTTAAATGTTTTTATTGGATAGTTGAACTACAATTGGCATGACATGTGAAGTAATGTTTTGATATAATCAATTTTTTTTTAAAACTCAAGTTTTGGATGGTTGAAGTACATTTGGCATGTGAAGTAATGTTGTGATCTATAATTTTTTGTTAAATTAAAACTTTTAAGTTTTGATCTACATTTGGCATGTGATATAATGTTAAATGTTTTTATTGGATAGTTGAACTACAATTGGCATGTCATGTGAAGTAATGTTGTGATATAATCAAAAACTTTTTAAAACTCAAGTTTTGGATGGTTGAAGTACATTTGGCATGTGAAGTAATGTTGTGAAGTAAAATACACACACACACACACACACATATATAAACAATCATAAGATTCTAGGTCATGTTAGATGTGTTGAAAACAATCATAAAATTTTAAAAACACAATCTATAATGTACATATATGTCCATTATTTTTCATCAATGCACAAGTATAGAAAAGCTACTTTCAGTTAATTCCATTCTAGAACATATATATCCGTACAACATTTTTCATCAATGCACATAGAAAAGCTATTTGAATAGTTAATTGCTTTCTAGAACATATATATCTAGTACTTCAAATTTTTTCATCAAATATGAATTAGAATTAAGCTACTTTTCATCAATGGCTATATGATTTAGCTACTTTCTGTTAATTGCATTCTAGAACATATATATTCAGTACGTGAAACATTTTTCATCAATGCACATGGGATAACTACTTGAAAAATTAATTGCATTCTAGAACATATATATATCCAATACGTGCAACAATTTTCATCAATGCACATAGAAAAGCTACTTTCAGTTAATTTCCTAGAAGATATCTGACCATTGGACAAACAAATTTTGTACTAGATTTTCTATCAAGAAAAGAGATGTGGGTCAAATCCCAACAAAAGTCGGAGAAGTGCTATGAGTCTCTTGTCTGAAAGGAATCTTTGTAGAAAACTATAATGTGGATGATTTATTTACATTCCATACTTTTTACCAGAAAATCCCACGAGAAAAACTGGTCACATTCAGTCCGTGTATATATCTAGTACGTGCAACATTTTTCATCAAAACTAATTTCAGTTAATTTCATTCTAGAACATATATATTCAGTATGTGAAACATTTTTCATCAATGCACATATAGCATTTAACTACTTGAACAGTTAATTGCATTCTAGAACACACACACACACACACACATATATATCTAATACATGCAACATTTTTCATCAATGCATGTATATAAAAGCTACTTTCAGTTGATCCTAGTGTGCATGTACCAAAACAATTTGTACATGTGCAAACACTTGCACAGATAACATAACAAGGCAGCTCAATTTTTAGTTGAGTTCTAGAAGTTCTAAAACATAATCCAAAGAGAAGAAATTGTTGGGCAGTTCAATCAAAAAAATTCCAATGGAATGCCATCTTCAATGATCCGTTCATGATCGGATTTTGACATTTTCCATTTCTTAATTTTCGTTTTTTTCTTTGATTGAACCTCTATCAACTTTATGCATGTTGCACACACCAAGTGACTATATTGACAACTTATGACATCATAGTCTTCAAAGTAAACAAAATCCCCACTTTGATTAGTTTGTCTGAAAAAATAACCTTTCAGTATAATAGATCCTCTTTCATATGGAAACTCGTGATCATTATAGTTTTCTAATAATTTCATTTTTAATTTAGTGCAATGCATCAAATAATACTTCACATTTTCATCTTTTTCAGTAGGTGAAATTATAGAAAAAACATCTCTTGCACAATAAAAAAATCTAACAAACTTAAATGTATTTAAATTTATTTCTAGATCTTTACATTTGAAAGAAATTCAAATGTTACATTCCCTAACATGATCAGAAACTCGATCACCATCGATGATATTGTAGTCTCCTCTGATTGCATTTCTTCAAACATTGCAATGGAAATTTTCCCCTTTGTATTTATCTCTGTATGTTTCCAATATTTTACATACATTTTGTTTTCACAAACGTCATTGGATTCTGTGTTGTCTATGCAAACATGACAAAAACAAGAATATTTTCTTTTATCCAATGCAAACACATTTCTGGACAACTTTGTTTTAATTGAATGCAATTTTCGAGTCCCTTTTATTGTTTCAACGTCATTTCCAATTGATCTATCTACTTCTTCGATCCCAATATGCGAAAAAAACCTTTATATGGAAAATTCAAAGAAGAATGTAAATATGATATCAAAATAAAATCAAAGATAATCAAATTGTGATAAATATACATTGTTTAAAATTAGATATCCAATAAAAATTAAATTGAATGTACCTTCGTACTTACGTTGATCGGTTAGTCTCATGGCTTAGAGCAGTGATGCACCATTGAACATATTATTTAGCATCCACAAGTCGGTTTGTAGAGGGATTCATTTGATATCTTCGAAGTGCTCATTTTATGCATGTCTCTACACCGTCATGTTCTCCTTTTCCAGACCAGTCTTGAAGAAATTCCAACAATGTTTAATGAAGGTTTTCTTATGAAGACAACAAAACCAAAAGAATGATCGTGCAGATTTGAATTGACCTGCGCATCCATATGACCATATCCAATGTTCATTGAATGTTATTCCATGAAATTTTCAGGAGTCATAAATCTTTCCAAAACAATGTTGTACAAAATATGTATCATGTGTACGATCATCACTGATATAAAAGTGATATTCTTTAATAACATGTCGATTTTCACTGGTGCTTTCTATATGATTGACCTTTTGTTCAGCATGTCTATATAGAATATGGATGAGCATAGAGACTTGTTCAAAATGATAGTATTCACTCTGAATTTCTTTTTGTGGAATAAATGTGTAGCTTTATTCAAAATCAATTACTGACAAAATGGTTGTCCCTGGTGGAAAAAAATCACGAGATTTTCTGAATTGCAAGTCTTTTCATCGAGCTCTGTGGGAATGCTTGGTGTATTTATAAATTTATGCCTCAAACTTTCTCAAAAAGTCTATCACAAAAATTTCTTCTTCTCGTAATTCATTTCTTTTAGCACTATTTGAACCTTGAATCGATGTATGGATATATTCATATCTCTTCCATTTCACTTTCATGTTGGGCAATGGTTGATCATTTATATCAATATGATATTTGTTTTGAAATTTAGTTAAATTTCCACAATCATCGCATTTTTTTACCACCAACACATTTCTTTTCGTAAAATAGATCATCACTTTGTCTTTCACATAGAATTTGAGATATAAAATCATGGATAGTGGAAGGAGGAGGTGAATCCTTCCAAAATGTTCTACCAAAATTAAGGAATGTGTCATAATATAACTCAAATTCCACATGATAACGACAACAACAAGTGTCGCGTACGGTGATAGGTTTTACTACCATGGTTTTTTTTGAACAAAAGCACTGATTGACACATGAATTTCACGATTCTCTTCTTTGAACTTGTTGAACAACTCTATCTGAGTGGTTTCCAAGAAATGTTTTTCATGCTCTTCATACTGATTTCGTGCAATTCTTCTTCGCATCACTTCCCTTGCATTTGGCGAAACACGTGAATTTTTGTTCCAATATTCATATATTATTTTTTTAACATGTTCTCCAAGTCTATCTTTGGATGGTTTCCCATAAATGGCTCTCCAAGAAGCGAGTTCATCATTTACATATATTTGCAACCGAAATTTTCAATGTTCGTGCAAAATTTTTCGTGAGGTTCCTAATGCTCGTGCCATAGATTTTACTAAGAGATTCTCTTTAGTACTTGATGAAACCATTGCCATATGTATTGCTCTACGCACAACTAAAACATTTTTCTGTCTAGATATTATAATTGAATTTATAACACTATTTATATTTTGTATTTTCATGTTCTTCATATTGATTTCATGCAATTCTTCTTCGCATCACATCCCTTGCATTTGGCGAAACACATGAATTTTTCTTCCAATATTCATATATTATTTTTTTAACATGTTCTACAAGTCTATATTTGTATGGTTTCCTACAAATAGCTCTCCAACAAGCGAGTTCATCATTTACATATATTTGCAATTGAAATTTTCAATGTTTGTGCAAAATTTTTTGTGAGGTTCCTAATGCTCGTGCCATAGATTTTACTAAGCGATTCTCTTTAGTACTTGATGAAACCACTACCATATGTATTGCTCTACGTACAACTGAATCATTTTTCTATCTAGATATTCTAATTGAATTTATAGCACTATTTATATTTTGTATCACATTTTCCTTCATTTTTTTAATCTTTGGTTGATTTTCGAATACCCAATAAAGTCATAGCTTCTTTTAATTTCCTTAATGATAGGAGACCTTTCAACATTTGGGCTTGAATTGTCACATTTTACTTTATGAAGTACGTATAAATAATGTGGGTAACACGATATCGTATATAATGGTCAGCTCTTTTATCTCCATATGTGTGAGTGTCAACTTCTAACATCTCATCATCGACAGTGATTTCATCTATACTTGTTCGAATGAATAGTACATAATAAGCTTACATATTCAATAAATAACTAAATTAATAAATATATGTATAATTTCAATAATACATGCATGTGTTCAACATATATATATATATATATATATATATATATATATATATATATATATATATATATATATTGAAAGAGATATTGAACCAATGATTGAATATGTTGAAAAATGTTGAAAGAAATTCAAGTGAAGAAATTGAATCACAATCTCGCACAATTTCTTCGATTTCCCATGATAATAGAGTATGAAGTTCAAAAAATTTCCTTCAAAAATTTAGACAAAAACTCAATTAAAAAAAACATCACAAAAGATTTAATTTAAAAAAAATTCATTTTAAAATTTTTGCAAAAACTACATACTTCAATCCAAAACAATTACTTCAAAAAATCCAAGAAAAAATGTCTTATAAAAATGAAACGAAGCTCAAAATATTTCCTTCCAAGTCCTATAAAAAAAATTCATTTAAAAAGTTAGACAAAAACTCATTTTAAAAAATCATTATAAAAGATTTACTTCAACCCAAAACACGTACTCTAAAAAAATGTCACTTCAAAAAATGCCTCCAAAAAATGTCCATTGAAAATTAATTCCAACTTCTTAAAAAATGCCACTTTAAAAAATACTTCAAAAAAGCCTCTAAAAAAATATCACTTTAAAAAGTACTTCCAAAAAATGTCCTTTGAATATTAAGCCTAAAAAGAGTCCTTTCGAAATTAAGCTCATATCCATAGCTTCAAAAACAATGAAAATTAAGCCCAAATACATACTTAAAAAAAAATGAAGCCCAAAAAACAACCAAAAAATGTATCACATACCTCCATGAAAATTAAGCCCAAATCCACACTTTCAAAAAAAATGAAGCCCAAAAAACGTCCAAAAAATGTACCACATACCTCCAAGAAATGTCCTTTGAATGTTCCTCCAAGAAAAGTCCTTAAACCCCAATTTTTTTTTTGTAAAAATGTTCTTTGAATGTACCTCCAAGAAAAGTCCTCTTTAAACCAAAACAATTCTTTGCAAAATCAGACCAAATGTGCGAAAATATGCGAAAATAATGAATGATTTCGCAACAACTTATATTGCCGCGAAATGTTTTTTTGGAGGGGCTCCGTGGTATTTTCTAGCAGAGGGAAGGTCAGGTAAAATTTTGGCCGAAATTTTATAAAAAAATTCGATCGAACTTTTATGTCGTTAGACTTGACGGGTCGTCGACACAAAAAAAAATTCGGCTAAACTTTTTTTAAAGGTTCGGCCAAACTAACACGTTAGCAATTACGAAAAACCAAGCTTTGAATACATATCTGCAACTTTGGACTGATTAAACTCCATTAAACATTCCGAGTTAACTGTCGGAACCAAGACAAGAATTTTTAGAATTGAATCTACTTTCAAGAAATATAACTTTGATGAAATTTCATAAATATTTACTAGTTTTAATTAATTTTGTAATAAAATGGGTGCAAACAATTTCTGAAGGTCATTATGATTCAGTGAAATCATAATTATGTATATTCCAAAATACATTGTAAGAAAAATTGAAAAAATTATGGTGCATTACATTGGTCCATCGTCTGTAATAGTTAGTTTTTACATTTTTAGATTATAACTTATATATTAAGAAATTTCTTGCGTGCGAAACATATTCAAAATATGCAGTTTTTTCATATTGGACCAGTTAAAAAAATTCTAGTAATTATGATATGCATCTGTTGGCTTTGTAAATATGATGAAACCAAAGTAGACTCTGTCTAGATTGTTGTAACACATTTTGTTTCTCAAAAACAAAAATTTTCAAAGAATACAACATTGCATATTAACATGACTTCTTATGAATCATTTGATTGTTAAAAAACACAATCAAAGAAACGCTAAGTTGACATATCAAATGTGTATAAAAAATTTCCAAAAAATAAGTAATAGAAAGTTAACAAAATTTCTGACAACTTTTTTTTTTTATCGCAAAATGAAATTCTAAATAGAAAAATTGTTTTAGCTTGCAGAAAGTTGAAGAACATAAAAAAATGAAAGTTTTTTTCTCAAAAAAGGGAAAAAAGTGTAACCCAACTTCACATTTTCACCCATCAATTAGGTCTTGCATCCATTATTATTTCAATTACAATTAAAAACATGAAAAGATCCATGACTAAAACTAGTCATATATCTGTGCTTATAACCAACATAAAACCATATAAATAACCATAATATAACAACCATTAAAGAAACATAATAAAAAGTACATTTAAAACTCAAAATCAAGAGAACTTAGCTTTCATTAAACATAGGCAAGAGCCAACCAGGTTTCGACTTCCACTTATCACCCAACCATAAAAATTGCTGAACCAAATAGTTCCTTAAGCCAATCACCCCTATGCCATATTCCAAGCATGAATGTGGGATCTCATGGAATAAACCAATCCAAAACAACCAAGGGAATTCAGAGGTTAAACCACATCCACCCTCACCATACCATGATCTCACCTAAACCAAAGTCAAGATCACAAAACCAAATCAAGCTTGGAATGCCTCCAGATTCCTTCACCATCCTTGAAGAATTTTCCTGTCTCCACTGTTAGGATTTACCATGTATCCCACCATTACAGGTAAAGGGATTCCTAGGCCTTTGGCAATTTTCTTGAGACCACCTCCACCCTTGATTTCGAAACCTTCTGTCAATTCCAAAGCTCAAAATCGAGAACAATCCCATCACACCATGGCTATCCAGAAATGGCAAGGCAAGGCTGGAAATAATTGTCAAAACTCGACAAAACCATTCCACCAACAACAAAAGATCCAAATACCAACATGCACATACCATGCATGTCAAAACCATCTAGGAAATCATACATGAAATCTATTACCTATAAGTATTCCTGCTGAAGCTTACTTATTCCAAGCTTTCCTTGCTTTCTCTTTGATTTTATTTCCTTTCCTTGTCCTTCCTTTGCTTGCTTTCCTTCCTTTTCTTGCTTGATCTCTTTCTCCTCGTGGTGTTATTCTCATATTTGAGACTAATTATGAAAAAAACTGACAAAAAGATATAAACTGATGCGTTGAGGTATTTTTATTGATGAGGCTTCTAATTTCTTCAATTTTCCATTATTTTGCTTCATTTTCCTCCTCACATGCAACCTATGATCTTTCACCTTCATTTTCTCCTTATTTCCTTTATTTTCATAAATAAATGTGCACTTTTTTCCATTTCAAATCCTTAGCCATTTCATTTTCCAATTCCCCTTAGCCATAAACACATCAAGTGATTCCCACTAGGATATCTTGCCTAACATTAAGCTTGAAATAAGTGTCCCTTAACCATGGTCTTATTTTTTCCTTTATTAACTTTTATTACATGAAATTTTAGCCCGGGTCTATTATATAACCTTCCCCCTTTGGGAACACCTACCTCGGTGCTAAACCACACCTCTACCTCAAAAAAACTGTTGAAAAGTAAACATATTGCCCATGGATCTTTATAAATTAACTCGATATAGTATTTACAATGAATAACCTGCTCAAAAGCAAAAACCATCATAACAACATGACAATATAACAACCATACTGATTATTGGAGCTTTATAACTTATCTCATGGTGGTATTTACAATAGAAACCATACATAAATATGTACAATTACCAAAACTAATTTTCCTCAACTGACAAACAATGAAGGATACATAGCCCACATTTGATCCTCCATCTCTCATGTAGCTTCTTCAGGCCCAAAGTGCTTCCACTGCACTTTAACTTGCTCGATGGTTTTATTCCAGAGCATGAGCCATTTCCGCTACAATATGCATTGAGGTTCTGGCTGGAATTCTCCTTCTTGACATACCTATAATATAAACCTCAATAATATGATCAACATCCTTTATATACCTTTTAATTAATGAAACCTGAAAAACATCGTGGAATTTCATTATTTGAGGAAGTGCAAGTCGATAGGCCACTGGTCTAATCCTCTCAAGGATCTCAAAAGGTCTGCAATGTCGTGGTGCCAAATTGGCACATGGTTTAATCCTCAAGGATATCTTCTTGGTATTGATGCGCAAATGCACATTCCTTCCAGCCTGAAACTACTTAAATGCCTTGTGATGGTATGCATAAATATTCTGTTTGTCTTGTGCTGCCTTTAGATTATTCCTTATGACCTGCATTTCCTGTTCCATGTCTACCAACATGTCTAGTCCAATAAGTACCCTATTCACTATATCACTCTAGCTGACGGGAGTATTACAACTCTGCCCATACAGTGCCTCAAAAGGAATCGTCCTCAGCAACTCTTGATAACCATTGTTGTATGCAAACTCAACCAATGGAAGGTATTCCTCCCATATCCTCTGCTGGTGCATCACATACATCCTCAGCATGTCCTATAGGACCTCGTTGACCTCTTGATCAGCGGTTGTCATTGATGTCAACCCAAGCAGCACCAGGGGCTAACCCAAATTGAATGGGAAGTGTTACCTACCAAATTAATATATTCTGGGTCAATAATGATTTTGATGGTTTCTACTTGTCGAGATGTTTCCGTTGATATATGACACGCCATGTAATTCTTCACGGTTTGAGAGATATTCATGTTTGAAGTTTGTACCCCAGTTAGTGGGCTAAAACCCCATGGGGTTGGGGCATGGGTCATTGAAAAGTCATAATTAATATTTTTTATGCTCCTAAAATCCCTCCCACGGTCACTTGTTGAAGCCCCTCTCAACTTAAGCATTCATATATATTGTGATCTTCATTTCCTCCTTAGGCAAGGGATTCGGCCATCTGAAATAGGTCATCATGGCATTTTCACTCTAACTTTTTTCTTCGAGGGCTCAGAAGCTGAAATAATGAGGAAGCTGCAGTAAAATTTTTAGATCAAGTTGTGCAATATTTTTGGAGATATGATATGTGGAAGTAAGGGTTTTTGCAGGCTCCTGAAATTCATCTCAAATAAGTGACCTTGGTAAAATCGTCATAACTCTCTCTCTGAGTATCAGATTGGAATGTCATAAAAAGTGAAGGATAGTGCACAGTCTTTAATTTTCGATCTATCAATTTTAGAAACAAATGAAGAAACAGTGACACGTGGCACGCCGTACAAATGCGCTCTGCTAAAACAATCCATAATTAGGGCATTGTGAGAGATTGGGTATAACTCTCTCTTCAATAATCCAAATTGGGTTAGACCTATGGCATTGGAAGGATGACTTAGAGGAATACTACAGGACCCAAAATTAGATATTGAGGACCTGAAATGACAGAGATACATTAGATTCAATATCGAGCTCCTAGAAGGCAAGAAAAAGCTAGATCATGTGTTGTCAAGGGTTGCAAAGGACCAGAAATTTCTATGGCAGAAAAGCAAAGCAAGGTGCAGCAGAGGGTAGCATGACAAGAGAAACAACCAAGGTGCATAACAACAGCAAGAAGTTCATCATATGAAGTCTTCAAGTGGGCGGCACTGCATACAATCATTGTACTTAGTCATTGTAAATACATTATTGTATAAATTGTACTAGTATCTATCTGCCAAGGGTTGAAAAGGCAGTGTTGGGAGGTCTAGGATCATCATTAGGTGGTTGTGTTAAAGTTGGGGTTATGGTCTAGTATATCTTCTTCTTCTACATCATTCTATATCATTGTAAAGTGTACCATTTTCCCTGGTACGGGAGTCCATTCTTATTTTATTCTTCTATAGGGTGGTAGGGTGGTGGTAGGGTGAGTTGTAGCTCATTGGGTGTTGGGGCATCCGTTCAGTTAACTACTAAAGAATCTCGGGCGTTGGAGCGTCGATCTAGTGGGAGCTGGAGAAGAATGCTTTTCTAGATTATAGGAAGTTGGAGCTTTATTTTCAATTGGAGTTGAAAAGAATTATTAGAAAAGCATTAGGTGGTTTTTGTCCCGGAGTGGGTTTCCACCTTAAAAATTGTGTGCATTTGTGTTCCTCTTGTTTGCTGCTATCATTGTACAAACACTGATAATAATTGAAGATTAATTAATTCTCAATTGAAAGGAATACTGATTCACCCCCCCCTCTCAGTATTTCCAACATTGATCCTCTCTGTCTTTGCATCTATATGTGGATGATAAGTTGTACTAAAGGCCAAATTTGTCCCCAAACCTGCAAAAAAATCCTTCCAAAACTTGGAAGTGAACTTGGCATCCTTGTCCGAAAAAATATTCTTCAGAACACCATGTATTCTCACAATCTCCTTGATGAATACCTGTGCTAAATCACTAGCTGAATATGTAGTCTTCACTAGAATGAAGTGAGCCAACTCTCTCAACCTATCGACCACTACCATGATAGAATCATGCTGCCTCACTGTCCTTGGAATACTTGTCGTAAAATCCATGGAAATTACCTTCCATTTCCATTTTGAAATCAGAATAGGTTGTAGTGGACCACCAAAATGCTTACATTCTGCCTTCATCCGCTAACAATCCAAACATCTAGACATGAAATCTCCCACTTCCTACCTTAGTTTCGGTCAATAGTATAACTTCTTCACTACCATCAATGTATTTTGATATCTTGGGTTACTCGAGTATGGGTTGACATGAAACTCCCTCAAGATAAGATTATTGAGCTCACTATCAAGTGACACATAGATATTTTCCATAAATCTTACCAAATTATTTGCCGTGAGATGATAGTATTTATCTTGATCACCTATACCTTCACTTGCACCTGTACCTGTCCCTGTACCTATACATGCACTTTTCTGTAACCTGCACCTGAGCTCCATGTACCTGTCATTATGCTATCCTACTTGTAAGATATGATCCTATAAGTTTGTCCCATAGGAACTCATAACTGCTATATGATTCAACTGTACTTTTGTGTTGAGAGCATCTACAACCGACTTGTTCTCTTGTCTGTTAATGTATTTGATCTCGAAGTCAAACTCACAAAGGGTGGCCAACCATCTAGATTGCCTGTCATTCATATTTGGTTGATCAAATAGATACCTCAAACCATTGTGATCTCTAATCAGTACAAATATCCTGCCAAGAAGATAATGCCTCCACATATTCAAAGCATGAATAATAATTGTCAACTCAAGATCATGAGTCACATAGTTCTACTCATGCTCATTTAATTTCTTGGACTCATAGCATACCACCTATCCATCCTACATAAGGAATTCACCAAGTCATCTTTTACAAGCATATGTACACACTACAAACTCTTTATCAATATCTACAATCTTAAGAACTGGAGCATTGGTCAACAACTTCTTTAGCTTCTCAAAAATAGTGGCACATTCTTCTGTCAAATCAAACTTCTTACCTTTTCTTTGCAAATATGTAATAGGATATGAAATGCATGAGAATTTATTGATGAACCTCCTGTAATAACCTGCTAATACCATAAATGATCTGACTTCCTCCACATTCTTAGGAGCTACCCACTCCATTATGGCCTTTATATTTTCTGGATCTACTATTATGCCTTCCTTGGAAAAAAACATGTCCCAAGTAGTGTAACTCTATCTGAAAGTAACTGCACTTGCTAAGATTAGCATATAACTGGTTCTCTCTTAGCAATATCAACACTATTGTTAAATTCTCGGCATGATATTCCTCATTCTTAGAATATACCAATATTTGATTAATGAATACAATAACAAACTTGTCCAGCTAAGAACACAACACACTATTCATCAAACACATAAATGTAGCTAGGAAATTAGTCAAACTGAATGGAACTATAAAAAACTCATAATGCCCATACCTGGTCCTAAAGGTGGTCTTGTAGATGTCCTCTTCTTTGATGCGTACATGATGGTATCCTGATATCAAATCGATATTTGAGAACACTACTTCTCCCTTCAACTTATCAAGCAAATGGTCAATCCTCGACAATGGGTACCTGTTATTGATTGTCACCTTGTTCATCCGCGTGTAATCAATGCACAACTTGAGAGTACCACCATGATTGTTTACGAAACAACACTGGTGCACCCCAAGGTGATACACTCGACCTAGTGTATCTCTTGTCAAGCATTACCTTCAATTGCATCTTCAAATCTACTAACTCTGGTGTGCTAATCTTGTAAGGTGCCTAATGATGGTGCTTCCCCTGGTACCAACTCATTAGAAAAGTCCACTTCCTTGTGAGGAGGTAACTTTGGAATATATGTTGGGAACACATCCTGAAACTATTGCAATATAGGATACCCCTGGAATATTTCTGCATCCTCAACATGCTTACCCTTGTCACTAGAAATACACATTGCAAACATCACACAACCTTTCTTGCAAATGCGATTAGCCTGCAAAGCAGTGACCATCCTCATTGATGCAAAATTATTATTTCTATGTAAAATTCTCTTTTCATCATTGTCATCCAGGCACTCAATGACCTTGTCATAATGTTGTGGCCAGCAACAACCCCCCTTCTTATTTAATATTATCACTAATACTAAATAAGTGGGGACCCTCAAAAAATTTAAAAAATCAATTAGTGCTTATATTTCCTTTTTCAATAAAACTTACTATCATAGACTTAGGAGAATACCCCTTGAAAAATCTTTAAAAAAGCTTAAGTTTTATGATAGCATAGAATAAAATCATTCTTTAAGGAATATCGCATCGCAAAAAGGTAATGAATGCCTATTTATAAGTGGAATTCTAAAAATTGTGAGATCGAGATGCAGAACTACGCACTAAAAGAACATTCATCGCATCGCATGTTTCAAATGTCATATCTTACGCTGAAAAACCTCAAATCACTGATGAGCGATAACATATATCGCAAATCGTGTTTCGCAGAAAAATACATTAACGGATGTTTGTCATATGTTATGTCTTGCGATTTTGTGATATTGTGATATAGCGATTTCGCGATGTTACGAGATTACGATTTGCGATATTGTGATTTTGCGATATTGCGAAGAAAATCACAGATCGCCTTATCGCATATCTTTTAAGGCTCATTATACGAAAAAAAAATCTTTCCATAAATCGAGACCTGGTTATGCGCTTTAATGTTAATCAATGAATTGGTTGTCACTCATTAATGAAAAATGGTTTCGTTCTGATCGAAGAGATATTTCACGTAAGGTGGTATATTTTATACATCTTCAGCATTTAAAACCTTCCCGTCACCTTTTTCCTATCATTATTCTCACTTAATTCATAAACTTCAGGAGCGAAGAAAAGAGAACTATACAAAGCAATATTCAGGGTATTATGGGAAAGAAAGACAAGGCTCTGAGTTCTGAAGATAAAGAAATGACACCCTTGTATACAGACACCGCCTGTAACAAAGGCGCTGGTATTACTACTTGGGAGGGCATGTATAATCTACTTGAGGAAGAGAACCCCAGAGTAATGGAGGTTACAGCTACTACAGGCTCACATGGGTCTTTTGATGTGTCCATTACAGAGCTAGCTTGTTCATTCTTGCACCGAATAGCAGCGAGACCTAAAATTATTCCATACACAGACATGGTTAAATGGGTACTCGACAATAATGATATTACAAATAGACAGTTTAAGACTCAGGGTCAAGAGCTCATTGGCTCATTTACTCCACAAGATTTGAGACTCATGTATCATTTTCCGGAGCCACAAGAAACTTATAACAAATAGTTCATGGAAAATTTTTCCAAAGAAAATGAAAACCTGGCAAAATGTACCAAGGATTGGTCAAGGAGAGATGAACCACTAAAGAAGGATAAACACAGTATGTATAGTACTGGTTCTCTCACTTCTCCGTATTGCTTTGCTGCTGCTAGGCTCAGTAGGATTTTTGGAAAGCCAGACATTAATAAGTTTTCATTTGAATGGCTACCGTTATTGAATGCTGTTGTTAATGCTACTATTGTGGATTGGGATAAGATATTATCTGACAACTTAGCCATGGCTATTTTAAATTACCGGTCTAAAAGAACTATTTCTCAGAGAATTTATCCCCCTTTTTTACATATCTGCATATGTAATGGATTCAATCTGTTTTATTTCCAAGTTTCCTTTAATGGGTTGGAAATGTACAACTCAAGATCCCCTACCCATTCATGTTTATCACAAAGAATTGTGGGATTCAAAGTTCATTCCCTATTTTTACAAGATTTTCCATGGAATCATGTTGCCCCTGTACAAAATGTTATATGATAAAGACGCTCCAAGGTTTTCTCCTGAAGCAGAGGTAGACATACTTCCTATTGCGAGATGGTTTGGAGAAGAATTATTTACATATGTTAGGTTATTTGGAAGTTTTTCTTCTCCTCATGTTTTACCTTTGTATGTTCCTGATAAACTCATGGCCCGAGAAATTGCTTATCAAACCTGCGGAGAAGGAGGTTTGACTAAAGATTTGAAGGACAAAAATATGGCCACAATTTCCTATGGCCTGTGGGGCCTTTTCACTATTTGATGTTGGTCATGCATTCAAAGAAGTAAAAAATATTACATGTTTACGTTTGTTCAAGTTTCCAAGAAGACCATTCGACCCCTATGATATTGTTAAAAATTTCACTACTGCAGTCAAGATAAGAGTGTTTTCTAAAGAAGATGATCTTTTTGATGATATGTTCCAAGAGAAAGGCACACTTAAAGAGGTTCTACATTCGGCCCAAATACGGTTTCCTCCAGCAGAATTTCAAGAATTCAAGATATACAGGGAAAGGAGGTTAACTATTATCCCTTTGGATAAATTACGCTTGGAACTCGTAAGGGAACCAACTCCCAATATCAGTCTCGGTCGAAGTTCAGGTACAAATAGTTATAAGTCCAATTCTGGAAGAGAAACCTCTGAACACTCTAAGAGGTCTGATAATGACCATGATAAAAGTTAAGGGTCAGTAAGGGATATTTCCCAGTCAAAGGAGTTTTCACAGCAACAAGTTTCAACATCTCCACAGTTAAATCTTCCCCCTGTCATTGTACAAAAACCATCAGTTAGAGCTGAATTAGATAAGGAATGGGAGAAATTCAATGATTTGATTAATATTGAAGGACAGAACACACAGACACCTGTGAGTAATATACAGACAACAAAAAATATAGTCACAGGAATAACTACCAATGTCTCAGAAATGGAACATATTCCCATTACCCCATCCTCTAAGCTTATGCTCAAAATAGAGGAAATTCCTCCTCTTGATGTATTCTATAGTCCACAACACAAGGCAGTGGTAAGAAGACAAAGGAAGAAAAGGAAATTGGAAAATGTGCTCTCTCATGATGCAGAACAATTAGATGTCCTATGGCAAGATCTTACCACTGATCCAACTGAAAATCTCACCAAATTATCTCAGATCATAGGAGCATATGCCTCTGCAGCCATTGATAAAGCATCCGAGGCACAACAATTACTGAATGAGAAAGAATATCAAGTACAGGTTTTGAAACAATAGCTGCAGCAAGCCAACGCTAACAATGAAGCACAGAAACAACTTGAAAAATTACAGCAGGACTTCCAACAAATGCAGATAGGATATCAGAATAGTTTGGCTGAAAAATAAAAACAACTACAGGTTATGCAAGAGATGCACAAGGATGATCCCAAGCTCACAGAATTTATCACAGAGTCTATTTCCTTAAATGATCAACTACTGCAGCAACAGGAAATACTATGCCAAAGAATATCACAGTGGAACTCTTATTGTGAAGAAAGTGATAAAATCACTAATCATGTCGTAGAATTATGACATGATTATGATTTAACTGATAAAAGAGTTATTGACTATTTTTCTTGGCAAGAAACATAGGAGGGGAAAATATCAGGTGCACCAATAATCAATGACAATCATAAAGAAATACTTTTTAATAATTGGGATGCACAGATCAGGAAAGCAGAGAAAGTGGCAGAAGAAGCAGCTACAACAGCAAGCAATATTATTGATTTTATAAATGAAAATTTTCACAAGGAAAATATGATCTCAGAAACTACTCCAGGGTACCTACCAAAATCACAACAACTACAGACAGATTGGAGACAGAAGGCTCAATAAAAGGCAGAATCGATTAAAAGATTAACAAAGTTAAATTGGGATTCTTACTGGGCGTGTCTGGTAAAACCACATAGCCAGTGCATGACTCTCGAATGTATCATCAATTCTGCCGAGAAGATAGCGCCAGCTCTTGCCGATTCTGTTTTCATAGGACAGTTAAATTCTGAAGTCAACCAGCCTACTCTTCTCAAATCAATGCTGAACGCTTGCAATTTCAAAGAACAGATTCACAAGTAGTTAGTTGTTAAGTTTTAATTTTAGATTTAGTATTAGTTTTGCTTTATTTTTTGCCTAAAAAAAGGACGGTCATTTAAACCATATCCTACATTTTTGTAATAAATTATTTTTAGATTTAGTTAGTAGTATTTAAACCCTTCTCATGCATTTAGAGAAGGGTCCTGAAATTTGTCAAAAACTTGTCCTCAGAACATGCACTTTTGCACCCTCTGAGGAGGTTTTGATGAATGAATGGAACAGGATTTATTGATATCTGCGTTTAATATCTACTACTGATGTTGCACTTTTGTACTCTTAGTGAATGTTGGATTAAGAAGAGATAAGTCATTATTGCTTGAAGCTCATGAGTAGAACTAGTTATAAATGGTACTTTTATCTCTTAACTATTTCTGCCTTTGTGTTAAAGTGATATTTATGTTCAGTTGTTTATATATTGATGCTTGAATGCTTGAGTTATCATTTGACACTTTTGTACGATGATAGCTATTTATTTATGCTTAATATATGAGTAGCTTATTATGTGATATGTTTTTTACAAGTTTTCGTCTAACTTTTTATACGAAGTGGTTTATCTTTATTGAATTCTTTTCTTACAACAGTTGAATGATATTTATTACCAATTGTTATTTGAAATCATTTTAGATCACATAACAGAAAGATTACATCCCGAGTTAGTTTAGAATTAGATATTTCTATTTAATTAGAATACAATTTGCATGTTATTAGATTAGAAATAGAATAAAAGCATTTCACTTAGGAATTTTTTTAGAAAGGAAATATCAATTCTCAACACACACACACATATTGGGAAACTGGTCCCATTATCCCCAGTCGGACCCACTACACCAAACGGAAAAGGAACTGCCAACCAAGGTCCAGACCAGGTGGGTATCCCCCTTGTTGTAGACCCGATTTTCGGGGCTTCAACACACA